>VWPW01026693.1:192035-540096 GCA_013389825.1 Crypturellus undulatus
ATTGGCCTTCTTCCAGTCCTCCGGCACCTCCCCCGTTCTCCAGGATCTTTCAAAGATGATGGAGAGTGGCTTGGCTACGACATCGGCCAGCTCACGCAGAACTCTGGGGTGCATCCCATCAGGGCCCATGGATTTGTTGGCATCGAGGTGTCTTAGGTGCTCTCTGACCCAATCTTCCTCTACCCTGGGCAAGTCTTCCTCTCTCCTGTCTTCTTCTCTTCTCACTAGGGCCTGGGACTCTACAGGGCTGCCCTTGGTGAACACCGAGGCAAAGCAGGCATTCAGCAACTAAACACCGAGGCAAAGCAGGCATTCAGCAACTAACTAACTACTTCTGCCATCAGGAGCCACCTACCATTCTTACTGTATGCTACACTACATATTATGTTGCAAAAGCAAGAGAATGACAAAAGTGTCTACTAAAAAATATCAATGTTAGGGATGAAAAAAAGCCTTCATTATATTTGTGAATTAATCAAAGTTATGTCTCAAGTTTTCACAGACGCTTTGATGTGGACACCTAACATGATAAGAGCTAGATATCAGTTTCATTGATTGGAGGAAGAATGGCAAATAAAGGGAAAATTCATTTTTACTGATATAATCAGATTGTAATACGGCAGAAAGAGGTGCTATTTGACAATGAATGAGCCTTGGGATAAACTAACTGAGATGTATAGTCTTGGATAATTTGAAAGTCTTAGCCCAAACCAAAAGCATGTCTTCTGAAATTCCAGGAAGTGAACCTTTTGCTTCACACATATTTCATTTCCAGTGTAAGCGCTGTCATATACTGTAGCAAATTAATCCTAGAGGTCAAAATCTACTTCCTTTACACAACTACAGCATCAGACTTGTGCAGTTCAGCAAAACCGACTTAAGTTTTGTTGTGCTTTGTGGCAAAGGTAGCTAAAACTATAGCTAATCAACTTGTTTTAGCATTATGTACATACTTTTAATCAGTAAGCTTCATTTCATGGCCAGTGCTTGTTTTTCCCTGGGAAAACCGTGTCAGTTGGCAATTACTTTTAAAGTGAAAGGTCCAGAAGAGACGAGGCATGCAGAAAAGACCAATTGTTTGCTTTCTGTACTAATTTTGTATATATTAAGGTTATATGTTTGTGGTATATGTTTGTGGTATAGATCGGCTCAGTTAAATGAGAGTCTCTTACTGAAGTATACTGAAGTATAAACTCCTGCTGAATTCATGTTATTGAATATTTTTGGGGTATTCTCATTGAACTCTCTAAACTGAATGAGGTACAGATTTTGAACAGCACTGAGGATTTTTATTAGTATCTTGACAAGTCCAGCCTTACCTTTCACTTGTGACTGTATCTCCCCAATTTTATGCACTGTGCTACATATGCTACATCAGACATTAAACTCAAGATTTTCAGCAATATCAAAGCCTGCCTTTATGTTAAGTTATGAAGAGATTTGGAAGCATAGCCTGTACAGGTAACTTCTCTATAAAATACTCTTGCCTACCTACTGGATGCAGCTAAACTGAGCCTATGCTGCAGAAGATGAAGTTCCATTTTCTCCTAGATAAAACTCTCACGTTGATCACAGTCAGCTTGATCTTGCAACCCTGTCTCTAGTTGGTGGCTTGTGAGATGAGGCTCAGAATGTACAAATGCAAGATATTGTCCTTAAAAAGACACAAGGGAGGGAGCTGACATGCTTGGTGCATTCCAGCTATGATGACCTTGTGGTAGGGTTAGCAGAGACTGATGAACCAAAGCATTGTGTTTGAGCCACTGAACAACGTCCCCTCCCTTACAGTTTCAAAGGAAGAGATTTGTATTCTAAATGAAGCAATGACCTTTGATCTTGCTTTTTAATTAAGCATCTAGCTAGAAGGTTTCACAGGCCGTGTTATTACCTGTGGGTTTATTATTAGATATTAAGATAAAGGATTCAAGAGTATACAGTCCTGGGCATTTTTTTTTTTCCCTTACAATGCCTTAAAGCTTGCCTTTTCTCTGTGATTTTTGAAGGTTTTATGTCAGCAATAAAATCTAAATTAGAAAAAGAATGTCTCATCTTTACAAAGAATTTGGGCCAAATTGTATCAGCATGACTCCTTTGATGTTAGTAAGCAGAATTTGTCCTGTGGTATCTCAAAGAATTAAGCATATGAGAAAAGGGTTGGTCACTGAAGAAAAGTCAAAAGACCAAAGCTAACTTTCACCTGCCAAAACTCTTCCCACACATGGAAGCTTTGAAGTGGAATGAAAAGACTAAGTGGAAGCTGTAATTACATCTTGTTAACTTGGCCCTTTAACAGCTAACCCTTAAATGTGCTCTTCTTTTTCACACGTCTGTATACTCTTCAAATCAGTATAGAGCTTAATCAACAGATGATTAAAAATTAAATCTATATGTTTCTGTTTTGCTGAATAGGACTGATATTGCATATGTGCTTAGAGTTAAGCATGTGTTTAATGGTTTTGAGGAACTAGGTCTTTTTTTCCCCCAAGATGTCTTTACTTTTTCTTTTGAAAATGTGGTTAAAATCATGTACTGTATGCCCTTGTGGGAAAGAATTAATCTTGGACTGGAATGTATAGGGATCATTGTCTTAATAGGATTTAACCTGTTTTTTTCCTCTTGCTTTTCAATATTCACAGTGGCTGGGAAGAAATGGGGTTGTGTGGCTATTTCCCCTATTAGTTTGTGTTTGAAAGGTGCTCTAATGGCCAATTGGTTCATGGTGATTACACAAAGTGCTGAAAATAGGATTAATACCTTTGACTAGATTTTAAAAGTCATGTGTTGGTGCTAGCTGTAGGCTTTCTTTTTTATATTCTATGCTAAATCTCTGTAACTCACAACAAAACAGCAGACTGGTTGCTAGAAGTTCCTGCCTTGTGTCCCAGTCACTCTTGAGGGAGTAATTGCTATGCACAGTAACTTTAACTATCTGCCTCTTGATGTATTGAAATAGTGTTAGTAAGGTGCTGGAGGAGGAGAGAAAGATGGGAAATTAGCTTCCAAGAAAAACAACTTGGTATTTTGCTTAGAGCTATATAGAAATCATTCTCTTCTAATAAGAAGTGGCAGATATATATTCAGTTTAAGTAAGCCTGTCTCACTGATGATTGCTGTCCTCCATTTTGGCCATATTGGCTCACTCGACTGTTGTACTGGCTAGTTCTTTTCCAAAATTATAAGAGTTGTTTTCTCTCTCAGCTGAAGTACTTGCAGGAAAGCTCTGCCTATAATTTGAATAGTGCCGCTAAGAATGTATCAGACTCTCAAAATATACTAAAATTACTCAACCTTATTTCCTTTCAAAAGTTTCTTGTCACTGAAGTTGATATACATATATATATAAAAAGACAAGACAAACACCTGTCTCTCTTCCCCCCAATAACTTCTCATCACTCCACAGCTAGTCCTGTTTCTTTTGAAATTAGACAGATTTTTTGCCAAGAAAAGCTATTTGAGTATAGTATTAAGAGGAGTTCTCTGGTACATCAAGTTTTCTACTGTAGAGCGGTTTTGTGTTAGATATACTGAAAGCATCATATTTCAGTGCGTTTTGCTCATATCAGATTGCATAAATGTCCATGACCTGTATACAAAATAACTCAGAGCCTCGGGAAATGTGTTTTTTTTTTCTTATCCAAAATCTCTTTGCCATCAGTGCAGCTTGCAGAGGTAAGAAGTCAGTGAATTAATTTTTACTCTGAAAGAATTCTAAAAATGCAAGAGTTTTAAAAGCCTCCTCTTGTTCAGGTTACTCCTGCAGACCTCATTAGCTTTTTACCCCATCAAGTCACAGGTCAATCTCATACTGAACACTTGCTCCCACTCAGTTAGGTAGCACCCTTCCTGAGAAGTTGCAATTAATGAACAAGAAACAATATTATGGGGAAGACAATGCTTATCCGAAGAGAAGACAGCAGGAGATTTTCTAAACAGCTGAACAATATATTTTCAGATTCTAGAGCAGAAACAAAGACAGATTTACCCCCATCATCTTATGGAGCCATATATTGCTCTACAAATTTATTGCAAGAAGTTGTTTTTCCCCCTCTGTAAACAATTCAGATAGACGTGAACAACTTCCAAATAGCAACATAAGTTTAATTCATCTGTCTCAAGTGACATAGCATATGTCACTATTGCCTGTTGCAGTAGCAAAGAAGTCTGCTACATAGTGTAGTATTATGCTTTATAGCCATGCAAACTGAGTCATCAATAGTGGAGCATTCTGAGAGAGAAATCTATGCTGCAACTACCGTCTTCCCTTCAGCATGTACCGACCTTCTGCAGGCTGTTAAATTTTGCTTTATTGGGAGGAGACTAGCAGGAAAATTCAAACTCAATTGAAAGGGAACTGTTTGCTGCATCTTTTCTGTGTTATAACCCTTTTTTTCTAGGCTGGAAGACAGTCCTTCCTTTCTTTTCTCATTTTCTATTGGCTCTAAATGTAAATTGAGAAATGAATGAGAAAAGCAAGGTAAACTTGTTGACAATTCACTAAAATGCTGAGTGTCCTCTCTGGGAAATTAAACATTTTTTAATTTAAATTCCCCCTCTTTCTTTACTCCTTACTGCATACCACGAGTTTACCCTTAGTATTTGACAGTATTTGACAGTATTTGATAGTATTTGATAGCATAAAATTTGTAATAGAAGTGGGATTATATTAATCTAGAGACATTTTTCAATAGCATCAATAGGTGATACTAACCAATAGCTTTTCTGCCCCCAAAAATGTGGTAGAAACTCAGGTTCTATAATCATCAAAGTGCAAGTTATAGATTCTTGGAGCCAATGGCCAACCTAAAACATCCTTTTTCAAAGAAACCTGAAGACAAAGAGGTTGGGGCTTCAGGTTACTCTGATAGCATTCCCAGTTCCAAATCTGATATTACTAAAAAACATGCCAAAATCTATGTAATATGCCAAACTACAAAACCAAAACTGTTCTCGAACCCTACAGCAATACATAAATTTGCATACAATTTTCAGGGTCTGCCTATGTAGATAATAATTTGTTAGAAGTGTCATATCAAAAGATTTTTAAGAAAGGTAGTGTCATGGTATGTAGTATCTATTATCTATAAAACTGACTGTAATGTTTTAACATAAAAAGGTTTTTCAACAGTTTTAAAATTTTGAGACGTAGGAGTGAAAACAAGCCTGAAAACATGATGTTTGAACTTTTAAGGGTCAAACAAGACACTGACAAGTAAACTCTCCATTTATTCACTTCTTTACAGTGGGTGCCCCAAAACTATTTATCAAAAAGAGATGACAAAAGCAACTCCAAAGAATATATACAAACCTCCAAACAGAACAGATGTTTTACCACTTACATGCTGCAGTCCTGAAATTTTTAGAATTACTCAGACGCTGCAGAAGCTGTGAGGCCTCTCTGTTTATTGCTCCTCGTGGATATAAAATCAAATAATGATTTGTTTGTCATTTTATTTTATGGAAAGTTTTACACTGTCTGGTCCAGAACAAATGTGTTGATCTTTCAAACAAGACATAAAATTTAAGGTTTTAACCACTTCTGTTCATTAATATCCCTTGAGGGTGAGAGGGGAATTTTTTTGGCAAGATTAGGAGTATTAGCATCCTGACTAAATTACCACTCTGGTAATTACATTCTCCTTATCTACATATTCCCCCACAGCTTCAATGGAATATGGTTTGTTCCTTTCTGAATGTATGTGGAACTGTAATGTGTTGTTAAATCGTTTGCCTAAGTCTGCCTGAAATTTGCCACTGGCTACATGTCGCTTGAATTTGCTTATTAGGCACTCAATGTCCCTTCTCTTTCTGACCATCCTGGCTGGAGTAGGGCTAGAAGCATTCAAAGGATGGCCTTGGGGGACCACTGTCCTCATCCTCATAGGCAGCAGCAATTATCCTGGGGAAAAAAAGACCTCAGGACTGAATGTTGCTTTGTCATTAGTAAAGAAGGAACAGATTTTGCTTTTCATGTCGCACATGTTCCATAGGTTTTAGAAAGAACCATGGGGAGGAAGGAAAATGAAGGGCGAAAGCTGGTGCGAGTGCATGGGAAATCCTCAGTTCACTGGATTTCTCTATGCTATGTGTTGCTGTTTCTCAGTTTCCCTCTTTTCCTGAAGAGGTATGGGAAGAGATTTTCAAAATAGCCTAAAGCTGTGAAGTGCAAAAATTGCATTTGATTTCAGTAGGAGTTAAGCACGTAAATCCATAGGCCACTTGGAAAACTTAGCTGTTGAATATAATAGCAGCGAGCAAAGCCTTAGATTCCCTGCAGTCCCTAGGGAATTAGACTAATGCCAAACCTTTTTATGTGTAAAATGCTCAGACACTGCAAAGATCTGAGCAGTACAAAACCTTAGGTAGACAGATAATAACTCATGATTAAAATGATGTAGTGTCTTTTCTTTCTCCAAATAAATGGTGCTGGGTTTGCCGGTTTTGAAGGATGTTTTTTGCCTCTGCTATAGCAGTGGGAAAGGATGACAAGCAATGCACAAGGCAATAATGAGGTCATATTGTCTATTCAATAGACTCTCTAAGAGATACCATGGCATGCACAGAGAAATCTGCCCTCTCCACCCAGAGGATGGTAATGGTTATGAACTTAAGGTACAGGAAAAGAGAGTCTGAGTTTTGACGTGTGATTTTGGCCTGTTATGATTCAATACTTACTTAGTTAAGGCTCTTTTACCTTCCACTGAAGGTGAAATCATCACAAGAACAGTATACTGTCCACAGTCTATGTCTTGAACTTTAAATGGGTGATGAGATAGAACCAACCATCAATATGTGCAGACGGGTATTTATGCTTGGCTGGATAGATAAATAGCTATAACTGTGAAGTGTTGCATGCATGAGTACATTTTTTTTTCCAGTGTGTGCTCTTTTTTTGCAAGTTACTGTGTTTACATGAATTTTAATGTGGCAAATGTGATTAACAAAGCAGTCCTGATTTCTCTATAAACAACTTCAATTTCCTCAATTACAATTCTAAGGGACAAATGACTTTATCACAACCTGGTGTGAACCAAAAAATACATAGTTATGTAGATGACATAGCATAACAGAGTGAAAGCAGTTTAGATGCATCTAGTTAGAGTATCATCTTCAGAGTAATGCACTTTGGAATAACATAAGTAGTATGATTAGGCAATATAAAACAATTTATTTTAAAAAACTGAATGAAATAGAAAGAAAGCAGTTGGCTATACAATATTATTTCATTTGACATGGACAGCTTTTGATGACATCAGTAACCTATTCGTGAGAGGGATAGGAATGTAAGATGATACTCCTGGCAAATTAAATATTATTGATATCGGAAAGCAAATAAAATGTTAAAATAGAGCCATCATTCTTTTTCTCTGCAAGTAAAAGTAAAATGAAACATGTTTTGTGTTAGCATCTTTTGGATACATTATAAGAAACTGACTGTGTGTGCGTGATCCAAAATTCTTTGAAATTCTTCCTAAAAATGAAAATCAAAAACTCAGACAATATGTGGAAATCTAAAATGATAACCACTGAGTAAAAACAGGTTTGAAGGAGATTCTCTGGTGGAACATCACAAGAATAGAAGTTGCCAACCTGCTGCCTTGTCCAGAGAGGTCAGTATGATTCCTGAAGAAAGTGAGAATCTGGAGAAGATGGACACTGTGGTGTTGGATCTCTGCTGGGATTCTTGGTTACAACCCCATACTTCAAGAAAGGCATTGGGAAGCTAGATGAGCCCCGAAGAAAAACTGGGAGCATGATTTAAAAACATAGCTGAGAGCAAAGGATTCCAGAAGCTAATCTATTTTAGTTTATAAAAACAATGTTCCTGTCAAGCTGAACAGAATCGGTAATGGCTACAGAGGGAAGATAATTAGCTCTTCAATTTGGGACGTAATAGCAGAACTAAATCAAAATACTGTGAGATGAGGCTGAGACTAATATTGGATATTTTCTATAAAATACTCCATATTTAAATTAAATAAATTAGGACTGTTATACTGCATCTGTTAAACAGAACAGACTAGCCCAGGTAGTGCTTCTGGCTTAATTACCCGGTTAGGAGTCTTGGAAACCAACAGCAATACTCCTCAGCACTCCTCATGCCTTCAGTGAATAGGGCTGCGGACTTCACGACGGGGCCTTCTTGGCTGTGCTCTCCCACTCCTGGGGCCTGGGCTCAGGGCCAGCTTGGGCCACCTGCAGGTGTCCAGCCCTGCGAGGCCTCAATGGGGTTGTCCCCTTTGCCCAGGGGATGTTTTTCAGCTCCCTCTGGTCTGTGCGTGAGCAATGCTGCAGCTACGCTTGCCCACGGGTCTCAAGCACCTGTTCTAACGGCATCCAGTGACCTCAGAGGCTGTTGCAAGCCCTGCCAGCCAGTCACTGGTCTCTTGACCAGACGCAGGTACCATCACCAGCATTGGCCCATGGTGAGGCCCTGCCAGTGAGGCCCTGCACTGCCGACCTTGCTGTCACCCTCTGCTCCCCTGCCCATGTGGAGCAGCCCCCTGTTTCCACTCCCCATCTCTTCAAAAGGCTTTTGGAATCTAGTTCCCACCGATTCATTTATAATAATAATGTAAACTGAAGAAACCTGTACTCATCTATGCATTTTCATTTTATTTTTGGTGAAGTTAAAATCATACAATCACAGAATCGTTAAGGTTGGAAGGGACCTTTAGAGATCATCTAGTCCAACTCCCCTGCACACGCAGGGACACCTAGAACACGTGGCACAGAGTGGCATCCAGGTGGGTTTGGAAGATCTCCAGAGAAGGAGACTCCATAAAATCTATGGGCAGCCTGTTCCAGTGCTCTGTCACCCTCCTCTCAAGAAAATTTTCCTTAAGTTCCTGTGGAACTTTTGATGCTTCAGTCTGTGGCCATTTCTTCTTGTCCTTTTGGTGGCCACCACTGAAAGGAGGCCAGACCCGTTCTCCTCACTCTCTCTCTTAAGTTACTTATAGGCACTGATCTGGTCCCCTCTCAGCCTTCTCTTCTCCAGGCTGAACAGGCCCAGCTCCCTCAGCCTCTCCTCATAGGGCAGATGTTCTAGGCCCCTGATCATCCTTGTAGCCTGAGCTATGCATTTCTTTTTTATAGTACAAGAAAAGTATGGAGAGGGAGAATTTGGATCGTGCACTATAATACTATTCTCACAAACAAAATAGTTCACCATCAAAAGAATGGATTATTTTTATTTATTTATTTATTTTACTTTATAGATATGTGATGTAATGATCCTTAAGAACTTATATTACATCCATCATCTTAAAGGGTAAGAGATGACCTGAGGAACCTCGATACCCACAAATCCATGGGCCCTGGTTGGATGCACCCCAGAGTGCTGCATGAACTGGCGGATGTTGTAGCCAAGCCACTCTCCATCATCTCCGAAAGATCCTGGAGAACGGGGGAGGTGCCAGAGGACTGGAAGAAAGTCAATGTCAAGCCAGTCTTAAAAAAAGGCAAGAAGGAGGATCTGGGCAACTACAGGCCAGTGAGCCTCACCTCTGTCCCCGGAAAGGGGATGGAACGGCTCGTGCTGGCCATTGTCTCTAGGCACATAGAGGACAAGAAGGTGCTCAGGACTAGTCAGCATGGATTCACTAAAGGGAAATCATGCTTGACTAACCTGATAGCCTTCTATGATGGGATGACCAGCTGGATAGATGAGGGGAGAGCGGTGGATGTCATCTACCTTGACTTCACCAAGGCTTTTGACACCGTCCCTCACAACATCCTCCTGGACAAGCTCCAGAGGTGTGGGCTGGATGAGTGGACGGTGAGGTGGATTGGGCATTGGCTAGATGGCAGAACTCAGAGGGTGGTGATCAGCGGTGCACAGTCTAGTTGGAGGCGTGTGTTGAGCGGAGTGCCCCAGGGGTCAGTCCTCGGTCCAGTCCTGTTCAATTTATTCATCAATGACCTGGATGAAGGCACAGAGTGCTCCCTCAGCAAGTTTGCAGATGATACGAAGCTGGGAGGAGTAGCGGATACTCCAGAGGGCTGTGCTGCCATCCAGAGGGACCTGGACAGACTAGACAACTGGGCGGTCAAAAACCTCATGAAATTCAACAAGGCAAAGTGCACGGTCCTGCTCCTGGGGAGAAATAACCCCAGACACCAGTACAGGCTGGGGACCGACCTGCTGGAGAGCAGCTCTGCAGAGAAGGACCTGGGCATCGTGGTGGACGACAGGTTGACCATGAGGCAGCAGTGTGCCCTCGTGGCCAAGAAGGCCAAGGGGATCCTGGGGTGCATTAAGAGGAGCATCTCCAGCAGGTCGAGGGAGGTGATCCTGCCCCTCTACTCAGCCCTGGTGAGGCCACATCTGGAGAACTGTGTCCAGTTCTGGGCCCCTCAGTACAAGAGGGATTTGGAGCTGCTGGAGAGAGTCCAACGCAGGGCCACAGGATGATCAGGGGCCTGGAACATCTGCCCTGTGAGGAGAGCCTGAAGGAGCTGGGCCTGTTCAGCCTGGAGAAGAGAAGGCTGAGAGGGGACCTGATCAGCGTATGTAAATACCTCAAGGGAGGCAGTGAGGAGGATGGGGCTTGCCTCTTTTCAGTGGTGGCCACTGACAGAACCAGAGGAAATGGCCACAAACTGAAGCATAAAAAGTTCCAAGGGAACTTAAGGAAGAACTTCTTGACAGTGAGGGTGACAGAGCACTGGAACAGGCTGCCCAAAGAGGTTGCGGAGTCTCCTTCTCTGGAGATCTTCAAGACCTGCTTGGATGCAGCCCTGTGCCACGTGCTCTAGGTGGCTCTGCGTGTGCAGGGGGGTTGGACTAGATGACCTCTAGAGGTCCCTTCCAACCTTAGGCATTCTATGATTCTATGATTCTATGATTTTTAAAAGACTGTGTGCTAAAATATATTTACAAAGATGTCAATATTAAAATAACAGTTCAGATGCTGGAAGGAGTCTTTATATTGCTGACTTCAACGTAAGCATGTAACTCCAAATGCAGTGTTGAACCTGCCTCTGGAGATAGTGTGTTAGTGGGCAGGTGTACCTCTAGGTTCTCAGTCTGCTAGTTGAATTGATTTTCAACACAAAACATTCATGAAACAAACACTACTGGAAATCCCAGTGTATGTGGTTGACTGTGAACTAGGTAATTTAAATATTGGCTGTTTGAGAAGTTTATTTTTATTAACCCGCAACAGAAAATATTCAGTGTCTGAGAGGTATCTTTAAGGTAATTTGCATCATAAGGATGCTAGCATACGACAAACCCAATTAACCAACCAACAGACCTCCTCAGTTCCTAGAGCAGTAAATGTTTCTAACCAAGTAAGTGAAAGGGAAGTGGTAGCAGTTCAGATCTTGGTAGTAGTTTTTTAGTGAGCAGCTAAAAGTATACAGAAAACTGTGATGAGATGTGTTTTGTATGTTAAAAAATAGAAAGTAATTCTGCTTGCAACAGTTGGGGCCACATCTACTTTCTGCAGTAAATTAACACTGTTTTCTCAATTTTACATTGAATCTATATGAGCATCATAAATGATTCAGAATTATTTTCAGAGTAAATCCATAACATCTGAGAAATGAAGTCAGCTACATACTGTACACACTAAATACTCAAGATATATCTGGGCATTTTAACTGGTGTCTGTAAAACTCTAGTTGTGAATTTTATAGTATTGCCTGAAGCATATGTTTCCTATCAATACAGCGGAATCAGATAATCATTGCAATGAGAGTTAGCTAGTAAAATTCAAACAGATGAACTGCTCTGTTTTAAGGATCATATATTAGACTTTAATACAGGAAAGTATTTAAAGTTAGATCCAAAAAGTCTTTGATGCCTAACATGGGATTTAGGTGGAATTTAGGTACCTAAGTATGGAAGTGTGATCTTGAAAATCCTTTTTCAGCTTCTCTATCACCCAGGTGGTATCAGAACTCCCTTGGCAGCTTGTTATTGTAAAGTTTTCTAGGTATCGGGTGTTGAATAATGCACTACTCAGAACTGCTGTACTAGCATGCCTCACCCACAAGTTAATTAGCACTTTGGCACATTGGTCTTTCCTGCATCTAGTCACAGTCCATAAACTGTTCCCTTGCCTAAATCCTTGGGGAAGGAAAGCTTGACAGAAGCAGCAATTGTGATTATCTTTCCTATTTAAAATGTAATCAAAACAAGATTTGTATCCTCCTATTTACCTGCTGACATAATGGTCACAGTAAACTTGCAGAAGGTTGGCAAGCCAGACTCCATGCTCTTCTCAGACTCTCTAAGACACTGAATGCTGAGAAGAGTGAAGGCTGTGTTGGTGGCTCAAGGCAGTGCCAGAAACACCAAGTTCTAGACTTTTACAGATTGAAGGTGCTCCACTCATCCTATTGCAACTGGGGACGCTATGCAGAAAGGAATTTAAGACTGCTTGTGAAAGGCAGAAAGAGCAAAAAGGGTCTTGTTGGACTACCGCATGTGTATAGGATGTTAACCCAAGTCTGCTGTTCAGAGCCATCACAGAATCTCTATGGACTCTAAGGAGTTTGGATTCCTCTCTGAGTATTCAAACTCTTAAAAGCTGAGTGTGATTGCACCTAAATTTTAAATGCCTTAGTCTTTAGCATAGTCTTTGGCATATCAAGTTCATATACTCACTGAAACTGATTCAGGTATATGTGTGAGGCCCTGAGTCAGAGATCCCTCAACTAACTGTGAGCAACTTTGGCAAGTGTTGCATGGGTATTGCAGCCTGCACAGTGTGCCTGCAGTGCTCAGGCTTTGCTTGGTTTGGATTATGAAGTTTGATACTTACATTATTATGTTTCTAGATTACCTGTCAACTTTCTTATGCAATTACTTCAAAATACATTTCACAGAGTTATTAGTTTTGATTGTTAATAATAAAACTAACAATTAATAATCACACTCTTCTTTACTTTTCAAAGTAGTGAACAAATATTAATTCAGTTTCTTCATAACACCTTAGGCTCCTTGTGTGGTACTATTAGGCTGGCTGAGTCATATCTTCATAGTTTTTTTCCTAGTATGTTTTACAATTAATACAAATCAATTTTACAGAAGGAATTGCAGCATCTCCAAAGGACAGAATTCTTCTTTTCTAGTTACTATCCAAAACAAAAGTTAAAACAAAAAAGTTACAAGATTATTTTTTAATTACACATAAGGTTGGAATATTTCCTAATATCTTATAAAATCTATTTTTAAATTTTGCTTCATGAATAGCTGAAAATGTGTCTTACTCCTAGTGTGTTTTTGGAACAGACACAGAAATAAATGTATTTCAGATCTTTAAAATTAAAAAAAAAGGTAATTTTTGGTACCTTGCGCAATAGTTGAACATTATGTTGGACTATTGTGTATAAAACACACACACACAAGAAAAAGTCTTACTGGTCTTCTATTGCAATCTTTCTCTTCAATTGTTAACTAGGTATGTGCTTGGAGGTGGTGAATTTCCTTGAACAAATGACTTTAAAATTTATTTATTTTTGTTTTAAAATGTGTGAAAATACTAACAATGCTTTATAAATATAAAACTGCGACTGAGACACGTTCTTTATCATCACCAGGACCCTCAGGTATTATGGAGAAACTGAGAATCATTTATTTAATCCTTTTCCAACGCAAGGCCAGATTTGGTTCTTAGATGTGCAAAGTTTGCAAACTGCTGCATTACCTGAAAACTCCACTGCTATGCCATTGTATGAAAAAAGGGCAGTAAGATTTTCAAGCTCTGTTGTAATCCATGATCTCAAAACTAGAATATAGCACTTTGGAAAAGGTGTTTTTTTAAATAAATCATGACAGTGGCTTTATTGGCTTTAATGTAACAGAAGTGCAGGCTTTCATAACAACTAATATATAGTAGCACCCATTCTAACAGGACTGAATGACTAATCTGTATCACATCAAGAATGTTTTCATTTAAGGGAAATTCAGGAGGGTTTACAATCAGCAAAAGAATATTGCACCATCATGTACCTTTTCACATGCACCATCACTTGTACCGTTGTGTAACTCACACTTGACAAAAAAAATACTTTAAGTTCTTCAAGAAAGCTTTTAATTTCTCACTGCCGTGGGTAGGGGAAAGGTCTGGTTTTGAGTTCAGGTTCTGCACCACAAACAAATTTTGTATTTATATGTTTTATTTAGTGGCTTATTTATATGTATATGTGCACAAACAGTCTTTGGTACCCAAGGTGCCTGTGTTTCTGGTACCTTCATCACTAGGTAAAATAATCAGGTCCCTCCTGATATTTATTCCTAATCTGCTCTTATTTGTCCTGCATTTCTTCCTGCACAAAGGGTCCTGCTTGGTCAGGACAGATGGATTGTTTCCACTGTCACTGTGTTTCTGTCAGCTAAGAGAGTCCCCTGGGAGGTGCGAGCACTTCCAGAGAGGCTAGGTGAATATGCTAAGTCTCTCTCATGATCCATTGTCCCAGGGCCTTTCCCAGCATCCGTCTGGCTAGGTAACCAGATAAATGTTTGCTTTTATTAGGTTCCATTTGCCAAGGGTTTAAAGGAACATTCCCTTTCAAACACTTCCTCCCTTAGTAATGAATCTACAGCAGCAATTGGATGAATCACAGTTTTGTGATTCCTAACCTTTAGGTGTGCTGATGCTTAATGGAGTTCACAGCCCTCAAGTAAGAGCCCTGGGCTCCAAAAATGATGCATTGGGAAAGTAAAGCTCCTAAGAATCGCTTGCCAAAAGGTCACCTGCTGTGTGCGGTTCTCCCTGTGGAGAAGAAATACATGCCCTAAATGTAGCGAAGTTATCCTGGACTGAATAAAGCAGTTTCCCACTGCTCAAGATTCAAATTCCTGCACCTGCTCTTGCATTTAGGTGCCTAATGTCTTTTTTTTTTCAAATACTGCTTTTTAGAATCAACCAAACCTTTAGAAGACAAAGCAATTCGGTAAGTTTTTTTGCCTGGAAAAAGTAAATGAGTTATAATATTTACAAAAGATGTAGGAAACATGCATACTGCCTGTGGGAAGCTGAATCTCATCTTCTAAGTGCATATTCAAACTTCTCAGGTTAAGGAAATCTATGTACAGAGGCACCTTGGGCCTTCCACTTTGAAACCAGCCCAATTTGCATGGGTGCAATGAAATAAGCCTTGGACCTGAGAGAGAAAAGCTTGAATATGATAGAATATGAATCTACAGCTTTCTGACTTGGACACTCACCTTAAAGCAAGGAATGTAGGTTTCAATTTCTGCTCCAAATATGTGTAATATAAATTGATGAAACAGTCTTTTGGAATAGAGCCTAGCAGAACAGTTTTCTTTATCCTGGGTGAATGCCTTCATATTAGTCTAAACATAGGTCTCTTGTCATGCCAGAGCAAATTAATACAAATAATACAAATTAATACAGCCCAACAGAATAGCTTCAAAAAGAGGTATCATGGTACCACAGTGCAAGATACATACTAGTATTGTATTTATTTCCCTTGGAAATATCTCTCATAACCATCCTTAGTGTATTGTTTAGGAAGCTTAACTGTAAATCCTTCTTGTCAGTGTGGTACTTCAAAAACAATTAGGTGACTTAGGAGCCTGAATCCCATTAAATTTACTAATCAGAATTATTTTCTATGAGCAAATTACTTGAGAGCCTGTTACTACTCCTAAGGATAAAATACACTTTAACAAGCTAGGATTTCCAAAGGAGGAACCCTAGATCAAAGGTGTTCTAGTTAAGCCTGCAGAACATTGTGTGAAGGTGCAAGTGCTCTGTATGAGCTTACATAGTGTGATGGCAATGCAAGTCCATCAAGATGAGATGAGATGATGAGGAGAAAAATACCATGGCTCACAGAAATTACATGAAGAGCCATGAAGCAAACTAGGATACCATGAAAGGCATCTGTGGGATTATTGCATCAAAGAGCACTTCATATGTATTTTTGTTAGCTTTGCTTTGCCAAGCACTGTGATAGGTGAAAGATCCAGAAAGCTCTAATGTTTACATCCTCTTACTTGAATGAGAAGGTGTAACACAATAGTGAATGACATTGGGCCTTGACATCTTGAGATGCTACCACAATACAAATAACTGATCCTAATTCTATCACTCCAGCTGGTCCCAAACTAGAGATTTTGATTTTATGAGATCGTTAACCTAAAAGTACTGCATGTTCACCTAGTGCTGATGCTGATACATGGGGCTACATGAAAATGATTCATCTGAAAGAGTCGATTCAGAAAAAAAGAGTGGTTAATTGCTGGATTAGGCCATCTCTTCTGGAAACTTTCTTTATCAATGTTTTCTTTTCAGTGTTAATTTTTTGTGCTTTCTTTTTCTATATCTAAAAAAGGTCCTTTTCAACAGCGGAATGATAAAGTGATCCAAATCTCATCTCTTTCATGTGTTATCAAATGATGCTTATATTAGAAAACATCTGCCTAGGCCTCATTTTACCAAGAAAACATTTCCAGCTCCATTTTCTTGTACCCAACCTCAATATTCCTTCAAGTGTGAAAAATCTTCCCTACTGACTGCCTTTTTTTTCTCTTTTGCTATAGAAGCTCTCTGTTAATGCGAATAGGAGCAACTCAGATTAGAGGGACCCACTGCAGTGTCTAGAAAACTGACTCTGAGATGAATGTGCACTTGAAAATTGCCTTAGATTAATTTATTATGCTAACATATGCTAAAACTTAAAATTGCCAATGCTGCAAAGAAAGCTCTCTACAGTTTCTTCTCTCATTTATAGACCAAAAGGGATAAAATTTTATTCTAAGAAAATGTGGTGTGTTTGCAGCTGGAATTGAGGTGGAATCAAGATACATTAAGTAAAATAGACATTAAAAGTGCAATATAGCAGATGGATGCAAAAGTGAATTTTTATCTTGACGGTCCATTAGTGTTTTGCAGTCAGGCAGACAGAAACAGTGACCTGGAGCAAATCAAGAAGAATGATGCTCGACTTATGCTTCCTTCTGCAAAGTGTGACCCATATTCATAGCTTTTAATTAGAAATGTATTTCCTTTATGGGATGATGAGATAATTTCAGTCCATTTTTGTAATTCAGTAAGTACCCAGATTAAATTACAAATAAATGGAAAAAAATGGGCCAGTTTTTGGATCATTGACAAAAAAAAAAGGTTTTCTATGAAATAGAGAAATTGATCATCATGTTTCTGTGTGATGACCAGTTGCATAAGCCACTGTTGACCTCAAGCAACCTTGAGTAAACCTTACCATCAATATTTAAAATGTCTAACGCAAGCTATATTTTTAAAATCCTAAGCTAGTCATCTAGAAGACTGATTTTGTCCCAAAAATGACCTCTGGAAATGAAAGCACATGCACAGCACTTTCTTCTGTAAATGGAAAGATGCTTACCACATACTGGATTGGCAGGCACTGCAAGGGAAAAACACATTGACTTAAAAGCACTTTAAAAGCACTTCTGAATGAACACAGCAGTGCTGTCTAGAAGAATACGGGGCCATGGGGCCAGGTCCCGAACCTCCATTTTGAAGGAACTCCTGTTGCTGCTATTTAGCATATCTGACACTGAATGTGTAAATGACCTTGTATATGTATATATATATACGTACACCTTCTGGCTGATCTGTTTAAGTGCCATGTCAGATGCATTAAGGCTGGGCTCTACACTCGCCCACAGTGAAGCATAACTGTATTGTGCCCAAAATGTACTGCAACACCTTCACATAGGTCCTGGCATTGCACTGTTTAGACAGGAAGATTGAACTCTACGTCGAATTTGCAATGTACTGCACAATCCAAGTGCACATGAAGACACAATTAGCAAGGCCTGTGTTAGAGCAGTTCATAACTGAGCAGAGTGGTGATACTATTTATATTCAGGTCTTCTTGCAAGTGCAGGAAGTTGCTGATTTATACCTGCAAAATCAGAAAGGATTCTGTACACTTTCATCAATGAAATTAAGGACATATTCATGCTATACATTTATTTGCTGTATTGTAAATGTTAACAGTAAATGGAGATATCTTCATTAACCTTTTGGAAATAGAACTGTAAATCCTCATGGAAGGAGATTTTATGGGCCAAACGTTATGTTGATCCACTCATGGCTAAGAATCTTTTTTCTGGAAGATATTTTGGTAGATGGTGAGTGTAAAGGTTAATCGAAATGATACAGCAAAGTGTGAAGTCAGAGATTGCTCTTACGGTGAGAAAAGATCAGTGATAAGTGATCTTATAACTTATGTCTTTGTGTGTCTTGGTGGCTGGTTTTATTTATATTTGGGACTACAGTGCTATTGTGTATTCCCCTGTCTATGAAAGGGAATATACTGAGCTGAAAGCTGGCAGCAAAAGAGCAGGCTGCAAAATAAGAAGGAGAAGGATGCCAGCAATGTGTTTTCCATGGAGACTGGTAAAATCCTTTGAAAATGGTACAGTTTTTTATTGGCCTTTCATGAGGATTTGGCACATTTGGGTAGTCAGGCAAGTTTTATCATGTGTAATCAGTACCATCCCAAGACACAGATAATTCTCGGAACAAATTCATAGTCCTTGTTCCCTCCTCCTTTTAAATTGTCTGAAGTTAAAAGTAAGGAAAGAATAGTCATGGTATTTAGATGGTCTACCATGTAAAAGGTTCACTCATCCTGTCAACTAACATGGCAGAGGGATGCTTGGGATCTAGCCCACATTAGCCATGGTACTATTCTCAATACAACAGTGCAACAGGCCAGTAAAAGATAAATTATAGTAGGTGTTGATGAGGAAGAGGCTGAATCAGAAACAGAACAGAACAAAACCCGTACAAACTGCTGAGGAATATATCACTGTGATATAATACACCAGGAAAAAATGGTGTGCCTTGGCTATGTTTACCATTTGTGGCACAAATCAGGGTGTAACAGAATAGTGCTGATACGGATTTAATCAAGCTCAAGATACGATGACACTCTCCAGGCTGCTTTGAGGGAATTCAGATGTGGAATCTTACATGCCCTTTGGCTAGGTGTTTAACTGGGCTTAGATCTCAGGCTTTGAAATTTATAGAAACAACCACTGTGTAAGCTTCACATCTGTCACTCTTGATGACAGGGACCAACTCATCTTGTCATCTGCTCTATGGAAGTAGTAGACTCTCACAACCCTCCCAGCAGTCCAAAATCCCATCAGAGGTGTTATGGTTTACCTCCCCAGAGATGTACGACGGTAGTAGTATAATGTGTGTAGAGACATCATACAGGGTTTTCTCAGTATAGCTAGCTTGAAGTTCCAGATATAAAAAATATTGTTTACACATACTTTCTCATTTGGTTTCCTCGCCTCTCTAGAGCATGTTTTTCAGATGATGTTAGAGTCTATTCTGTAATCTTCTCTCATAGTCCCACAACTTGTCCTTTGTGTATCTCCTAAACTCTTCCTGTGTTTTCCCTGACCTTATCTGGTCCCAGCATTAAACTCTATCATCTCACCTAATCTGAAATCCTAACATTTCCCAGAGATAGTCCTGTTTCTAATTTTAGGTTTGCTGCATAGCCTTTATATTCTACCTTTCTGGAAATGGTCTTTTTCGTTCTACTTTTAGTAATTTTCATAATTTCCAAGGTCAGTATACTTCAGATATGGCTGATACACACTGATTTGCATCAACCTTTTTGTCACTCAGATTCCTTGAACAAAAGAATGATAATTAAATGTCAGCCTACTATTGTCCCTCCTTGGGGCTGAAGATGCACATGCAGTTTACCAATAACGGTGGAAACCTGAAGAGGGATTCCAACTTCCAGCAATTTTCATCTTGAAAACTTTGAAATATCAACTAGTAGTTTCATAGGAGCCAATGGCTTGTGGGCCTATAGCAGGCTAGATTTGATAATGGAATGGGACATTCAAGTCTTGCCCTGGACTCATGTTAAAAGTTTCTGCGTTATTCATTGAAAGAGAGGTGGATAAGAGGTTTGCCCTGTAAATGAGGTTGGCTTCAGAAAGAACCCTTCATCATGTAAGCCTAAGGAGTTATGCCGTGTTTGGTTGACCCTGACTCTTACGCAGTGCTGTGGCTGAAAAAACAGCTTCCTCTAATTATCTTTGTTGTGAATACATTACCATTTAATCACCATCCCCTTGAAATGGCAACTTTAATTTCACAGTAGCATTTGCTGTTCTAGACTCACTAGTTATGTCAGAAATCCAAACTCTGGTGAACAAACCCCCTAAGCTTGACTGGAAAAAAGCTTTTGAACTCACTGCCTCTTGCTCAAGAGGATGAAAAACAAACCTTAAAGTTGCCAATATTTATGTTTTGGGGAAACCAGTTGAAAAGGAGAAAGAGATTTTCTGCGCCCAGAATAAAAATAGACCATTAAAAGGGTCTATTTTGTTTTCTCCCTTTGAAATTTCTCTTTTCATTTTAATTAAGCTCTCACAGGATTCATGATGTTGGAGAGTTTTCAAAGAAACATAGAACTTGCTTGCCAGTTTTTTTGTCTGTTTGTTTTTTTGTTTTGTTCCTCCTCACACCCCCCCTCCAGCTCTCACAGTTCTACTTTCTCTTATTCTGAGAAAAGTAGTTGAAGCAGAGGGCTGGCTGGGAGATTTCAGCAAACTTAAATATAGGAATTTTAGTGACAAATTCTGCATTGTGTAGGCAGAAAGATTCATCTATTTCTGACAAATTGATCCAAACTCCAATATGATGATTTACTCTAAATTCTGTGAATTTTTTGCCTTCATCCTATGAACATCTGCAGAATTTGAGACATGGGCTTTCTGAGGGCCTGATAGGGCTTTTCCTCCATTGCAAAACCTCTGGCAGCGCATGATTGCCAACACAAGGAAATAAGTCCATCAGGATGCTTCAAGTTAATATATTTCTTAGATTTGAATTTTTTGTTATAGAGTTTGAAAACCATATGCTTGCATCAGGAGCTTTCTGTATAAATTCTCTTTCCTATCTTTTCTGGTACAGTATTAGCAAAACAAACGAACAAACAACTCCCTCCCCACCCCTCCCCACCCCCAAAACAGAATAAAATATGGCTTTCTTAACTTCAATGACATTCTGTTGAATCTAACAAGAGTTGTATTTGTATATATAGAAGTAGAGTTTAGAATAATTAGAGATTTGGAAATAGTGCTTGACACTTACACAAAGCTCCAGTCATCCTCAAAACTCAAAGCACTTTACAAGACAATAATATAGTACCATGAACCTCTGCTGAACAGAGAAAATGACAGAGGGAAATGCAAAGTAATTTATCCCAAATCACCCAACCATTCCAAAAGACTGTCAACATAGCTTCATTCCCAAATAAGGGAAAGTAAGTATCACACAACTCAATTTATAAGAATTTGGGGCAAAAAAAAGACTGCCAGATTTATAATTATTATTTGAAAATGATCTACTTCTGGATATATCTTGCTAAAAAGAATATGCATAAAAGGTTTTTATGACTAGTATGGAGCAACAACAAGTTTCTAAAAATATTACATATTTCCCCCCTTTTTTTTTATTTCCAAAGATCATGCATGGAGGTGGAGCAGTTTGATATAATAAGCATAAAAGGGACTGAATTCCAAATTCATTACATATTTGAAGTTACTCTGTGAATGTAAGTCCTTTTCAGGCTAAAAATTTTCCTTACAAAAATGAAAATGAATCTTGCAATGTTGGAGGTTTTCAATACACTGAGCAAGCTGGTTTGAACTCACAGCTGACCCTGCTTGGAGCAGGAAGCTGGACTAGAGCGTGTCACAAGGTCTGTTTCAGACTGCCTGAGTGATTCTGTGATTCAGTAGCTTTCTTGGAACAGGGCTTGGCCTGTAGCAATGGCTTAAGCATATGCTCAAGTCCCTCCTCCACAAATCCATCCATACATGTGCTTACGTCGCACTGTATTCACAAAGGTTTCTGACAATTTGAATTGCTATTAACGTTTGCAATCTCAAAAAACCTTTTCACCAGAACTGAAAGATCTTCAGGTACTTCAGGCTAATTCACTGTGTACTGCAGCATGTAAGTAACAACTGAAGAGTGTGAAACTCATAATAGACCTTTGCATTAAGATGAATAGACCAGCCGAGTACATTTGCTGAAGTGCTTTCTGTATGGATGAACACAACAATATGTTTGAAATATATCAAAAGAAACTGTTGTATAGTTCACACTTCGCAGCAATGAGGGTAAAATGTATTGTGTGCAGTACCATACATGTAACAGTTATAAGTAAAATGCAAGCTAAAACAACTCTGAATATTAAAAGCAGGTTCAGAAAATGCAGCTATGCTTTTGGCAGCTGGCTGATATGTTAGTAGCAAACAATTTAGGATAGTGGGCTGAAATTAGCTCCTTTTTCTACTAATACATTGTCTATAACAAGGTCCCAGATTTTTCCAATTTCATAGTTATTTAGCAGCTCATATGAGGAAATATCAGCGCTTGCAGATCATTCATAAGTGATTATAGCCCCTCTTTAAGCATTTGCTATTTGGAATTCACTTGCAGAGCAGGGTGGTTGGTCACCTAAGGACACGTCTACATTATACAATGCTGTGCCATGTGAGAGATAGCCAAGATAGGCCAGGAAGAAGGACAGTACGTCTGAATGGCCTAGTGCCACACTGCGTACAAACTTGGGTCTCAGAGGCTGCATAAATGAGTTAGCTCAATTAGGTTGGCACAGCTCTGTGCTGAACTTGCATTCTTGATCCCAGGACTTGAGCTGGTTTGTTTGGAGGGTAAGTCTCCTTAGATAGACTTTCACTTCCTCATTTGGCTGACCTCAACTTTACTTCTGCAGTTTCTTCCCAATAAATACATTGTTTTCTCATTAATTTATTTTTAATCTCATAATTAAACAATAATCAGACCTAAAATTTACTTTCTATGCACACTGTACATTTCTATGTACAAGAAAATCTTTGCTCAGTTGACTAGCTGGAAAGAATGAACAAAAAGACTGTAAAAATAACTATTTAAAACACAATTAGGAATTCATGAACATTCATGTAAACACATGTTCTCTCCCTTGACCTCGCATTAACTTTTCCTCTTGGCCAAGCATACTGCTGCCTTTCATTAATAAAAATGTTTACAGTAAAAAAGAGAAGTTGCTCCTGCTAGTTAATGATTATTTTCCTTGTTAGACTGTGATTTTTAGCCTAGAAAGCGATAAGCACAAGGCAAGGAACATTAGAATGCAAAGGGAGGAAATGGCAAGAAAGAAAAAGAAAGGGTAAAGTTTGGATGGGACATGAAAGAAATTTAAGAAGAAAATTATTTTACTTCACATCCTCCCAAGAAAACCCAACACAAAGGCACATTCAGTGGTGCACAGCATATCAATCTTTTCCTGAAGGCAAGGAATAAGTAGTGCAAATGAATGAGATGTATTTATATCCTACAAGGCAAAGATATTTGTATCCTCCCTGCAATCTGATGCTGTAAAACTTCAGGTGCTGCAACTGGACAGATAAAACAGCAGAGGAAAGAGACTGTTAAGGAATGGAAGTCTAATAAGAAAAAGTACAAACCAAGCAAAAGAAATGGAAAGAAATGAGGAGTGAAGCCATACAGCCCCAGCTCTGCTCCATTCCACAAAGAGCTGTGTGCAATTTAGCTGGGGTTTTCGTTAATATCTCTTCATGTAAGAAGTACTGCTACTGCTAATGACTTTGCCTGACAGGTGCATAGATATCACAGTAACGAGTAAGGACATATAATGTCACTGTATCCTTCTAGCTTGTATGAGGCCGCTTGCATGTAGCTTCTTAAAGGCAAGGCATATAAACCCTGCTAAAAGCACAGATATAATGTTTGGGTCGCTCAGTGCATGAGCAGGATGAGTGCCTGTTAATTGGAGTGCGGGAAGAAAATCCTCTGTTCCCCTTCAAAACTCTGGGTAGATGTACCTAAGACAAGTAGAATAAATATTTACAGAAAGAAGAACCTGAAAATGTGTGTATCCAGCCTTAAAATACGTATGTAAAAAATAAAATAAATGCCCTTCTCTGAGCCCTTCTCTACTATTTTTTCATCAAAACTAATTTAATATATACTAAATATATATAATATATACTATAATATATAATATATACTAAATAGCGTTCATTAATTGGATAATGCAGGCTTTTCTTCCTAACGAGTATGTATCAAAACAACAGAAAAGAAAAGGATGCCAGACTCACCCCTGGGTTAGCTCCACTGCTTTCAGTTACGTTGAGTTACACTGGCAGTGAATTAATTTGGTCCTTTTACAAACACTTCAGCTGCACCACAGTCAGCATTGTCTCATCACGCTGGCTTTCTTTCCTTTAGCAAGCACTAAAACATGCAACAAAAAATATGTCCTATGCACACTTCTCTTCACACAGAGCTCTGTAGCCTTCACCATTCTGTTCTGCTGGCTTCTGATGGGTAACTCCCGTGTAACATCAACATTTTGTGTCTCCACTCAAGACTTGTGACCTCTGAGCAAGTTCTTCGAAGTCCAGACTCCAGTCTAACCTGTCTTTCTCTGACTAGCACAGGAAATAGTTTGATTCTTTGTTTATTTTCTTGAAAACAACTTTGTAGTGTGTTGAAGCAGCTTGTTATATACCATCTGAGTAAGTGTGTCTGTAGCACGGCTGGATTTAACATTTTTCTCAGGAAAGAAAAGGGAAAAAGAAACGCCTCTCACCCCTCTTGGTTACTAAGACTCCTATGGCCAGCTAGCAGAATGATGGTTGGTCTCGCAACAGCCTTCATTCTGATGGGCTTTGACTGTTGCTGAACACTTTGTCTTACCTGAAATCCTAACTGGAACTTCTGTCAAGCATGAATGTTGTTTCATCTGTGGGAAGTCATACAACATGCACGTGCAAATAAAAAGTAGTTGCTATGCAGCTGGTGAAGAGCTGGTGAAGGAGTATTTCAGGATAATAATAAGACCATCATTAAATGTCAGTATGATTGCACTATGTCATTCTGGATCACAAGTAATAATAAAAAATAAATAAATAAATAAACACAGAGCAGATTCAGCATTTTGCCCATCGGAAATAGCTAGCAGTACACAACAGCTGAAAATGTTCTATTTTTACATCCCTGTGAATAGAAGTCTGAGTAGCTTATGGCTACTTTAGCAGCACAAAAAAAAATTGACTAAGTATGTGAATATCCTGTAACTGATTTTCAAAGCTGTAGATACTTAAGAAGCATCTTGTGCTTCAGGTTTAAGGCCACAGCATGTTACACAGAATATCTGTCCTCTAAGGATGTACTTCTAATCACCATTGTGTAAGGATATTTTCCATATTCAATTCCTCATGCAGTTGTGCATCATCTAAATGGAGAGTCTTGGGCCTCCTAAAACAGTTTATTTCCTGATTGTGGGAAGCAGAAAATCTGAGTATGAAAGTCTTACTTTCCGTTCAAAGTTTTGCTGTGCTTTATCACTGCTGAAAAAAACAGAGATGTTTCACACCTTCAAGCATCGCAATTTCATCCAGGGTGTGATACATACTCTTTAACATACTGTCCTGTGTCTCATAATATGTGTCTCATAATATCATCTGCTAAAATAAATGTGATGGGCTTTCACACACAGAATTAAAATCAAAATAAAGATTTATTAATAAATTGCTGAGGCAGAACACTTTCCAACATGCTAAGAAAAGTAGCTTAATAATTCCTGTTGTTTCATATTCTTGTGGTTTTCTAAAAATCATTTGTATCCTCTTTCTGTCAGCATGAATGGAAGATCAAGATAGTGTATGATAGAAAGGGATGGAGTTTTCTCCATTAAAAAAGAAGAAATAAAAAGAAATAAAAAGATATTATTTCCAACGTTGCTAAAATACTATCTTTTTTTGGCATTAAAGACAATCTACAGCTTCTTTACATAATTTTCATTGCAGGGTAATATTCAAGGACATGCAATTACCAAGGCTTTGTCTTTATCAGTCAGTAGAGCATCGAGTGTTGTACTCATTACAGGGACCTGATACTGCTCTGAAGTATGACTCTAAATGATGGAACCGATCCTGATAAGGGGTGTAGAAAGGGCCTTGTAAATTACCCCAACTTTCTGTCTTCTCAGTGTATGTCAGTATGGGAGATGGTTTCATCAACCAAAGTAACAAATGTACTCTTTAAATAGTTGATGCTCGATTACAATGATGACAACTTTGCTGCACAGTTTTGTGCCGGTGGCTTCTACAAAGATCATGAATCAATGAACATGGATAGCAAGAAAGGAAGGTTTAAAAACAGGTAAGTTATTGGGCACAAAGATGGAGCTGCCAGTGCCTCTAGAGAACAAAAAGTATTTGTTAAAAAAAAAAAAAAAACTTTATTGACTGTCATGGATGTGAAAAGAGATGGTTACTAGCACGGCAGTACCACACTGTAAGACTTCCTTTACATAACTGTCCAGAATTTTGGTCACACACATTTGGTAAAGACTAATTAAAACTGGAATAGAGGTAAAAAGCATTTCTAGGAGACAAAGGACCTGGACTTATACTTTGGTTTTGACCAATAATATGTTGAAACAGCTAAACAGGTTCTCTCCAGTCCCGAATAAAACTGTGATGGATTTTGAAAAAGAGATGATTAAAGCTGTTTGTGTAGCGCTGTTCTGGACCAGTCAGAAAGGAAAACCTAATAATTTCATGATGGATTTATGAGGAATGATGCAACTCAGTTCCTTGTGAAGTTACTGAAGGGTTTTTTGATGACTGGATTTCTGGAAAATGTCCTTAGAGAGAACTGTGGTAAAAACTCCTCAAATTTCCATTATCTTAATAATTTTGTACTTCTTTATGGGAGTGATTTTAGATATCTATAACCACAACTAGGAATCTGGAGCTGCCTATCATATATATATAAACCTGGGATAAATAGGTAGGATGTGTAAGATTGAGCTCCTTTAATCTCTAGAAAAGAGGAATTTGCAATGGCTGTTACATCTGGGAACCCAGAAGAAACAGGCTTATTAATCACTGATTATATATGAAAATTTAGATCATTTTATAGATACATATTTGCTTGTGTGGAGACGTATGAGCACTACATAGCTTTCCCATATTATGCCTGTTGACTCTGACACAAAAAGATATCTAGTTTGCTCCGTTGCCTGTAACTGTCAGAGAGTCGACAGTTTCAGAGCCATGAATATAAATCATAGGCAGAAGTTCCTTTTGCAGACAGCTGTAGCAGCTGAAGATGGTACCTTCCTAACTGTCTGCCATGGCCATGGTGCCCTTGCTTGCACAATTACACAAGTTGAAGGGAGCACATCTTATCTGACCAAGTCAGGTGCATTACTTTAACTTGCCAATGAAGGTAGGGGTAAAGTAAATCCATCTGGCTTTACCTGAGGTAGGCCAGGAAGCACCCAAACAGTCCCCCAGCCATCAGAGTGACTGGGAGAGAGTGCTGGCGAGGTGAGCAGTGACAAGACCATCTCCATCCAGCAGAGCTATACACAAGAAGAAGATGTCTTGGCAAACCATGTGAATGCGCACATACGTTGTGCTGGGGAGAAAATATATTTTGGTTTGTGTGAACACCCCTCAACCTATGCTTCTCTTCCTAGAAGAATTATGAATTAAAAAAAAATGCCTTCAGTACTACAGTGCGCACACAACTGTTGTAAGACCCCTACTCTGCAGCCTGTATGTATAACCATGTGTTTTCGTAACTCACCATGACAAGAGTTTAACTTGTGAACAGATTTAAGAACTACATTCAGTTGGTTTAGTGCAGTACAATTGGCTGGTGATGCAGTTTCTGAAACTAAAACATAAAACCTTGGATGTATTTAGACTTGTTCAGCAAGACTGGCCCTGTGTTTTTGCAATAGTTTTTTTATTGTACTTCTCAGGAGAATGTCTATAGTAGTCTCAGAAATACTTTGTGCTTGGTTTTTGCTTCTATGCTGTTTTCTTGGGTCCCAACTGAACAGTTCAAAGAGCTCATATACGACAATAGCAAGTAAATATTTTATTTAAAGCAAAATATTATTGCTGAATATAAAATATATATGAAACATCATATACTAAGAAGACTTTCTACTGTTTTCAGCTTTTAAAAGATAAGGCAGGGAAGGATAGAAGTGGTCATCTGTCTGTGCTAAACATTTTCTGATGTTCAAAAAATGTACTCTTTTTTTTTTTTTGATTTATTGTTTTTTCATTTGATCAAGACATACCTAGCTTAGAGATACGGTATGTGCAAAGCTTTCCTGACTTTAAGTGTGGAAGGAACTTGGGTTATGCTCTGCATCAAACTGAGCACACTAAAACAATCAATTAAGCCTTTTTACACAAAATCTCATTTATCATGCTAAGAAAAAATATGCTTGAGACCGGCCCAGCTTATTTAGCAGTACTTCAGCATTTCCTCTTCTTATAATGTTTATTCACACTTCCTAATACTTCCTGGACAACAGAACTACAGTTATTTGGCATTTCTCAAGTTTGGCAATTCTCATGGCTCTTCCGCTCTGCACTTTTACTTTGTCCAGATTGTCCTGTTTCACATACATTGGATATTTACAAAGTACAGAGGTGAAAAGTTTGGCTTTTATGCATTCAATTAAATCTGTTCTTTGAAGCATGCTCTCCGTTTCAGCACCAGGAATTGAGTGGCTGCTGCTCTGGTATTTCCCTCTGCAAGAGAAATGGCCTTAATTGCCCCAGCTGGTGGCTGGGTCCCAGGAAAGCTCCTTGTGCTCCATTCTCCTTCCACCACTGCTGGCTGCTCAAAAGCTCTGTTATCAGAAGGACAGCAGAAGTGTACAGAGTCCCATTAAACCCTGCTGCCTGCTTCATTAGCAACTTTCATTAAGAAAATACTTTTTTTTTTTTTTTTTNTTTCATTAGCAACTTTCATTAAGAAATTTTTTTTTTTTTTTTTTTTTTTTTATGAACTGGGAATTCCTTTTGTGAATGCATACCTGATTCTGTGTCAGAAGTGTGTTTGCTTGGAAGGCATCGAGAGGTTTTTGTGAGATGGTCAGTCCTTATTGACCAGGAGCCAAGCACTGCTGCTCTCGTAGGGCTTTGATACATGGTGGTGAAAGTCAGGCTCTCATCTCGTAACAAAGCCATGTTTTCCTGGACCCAGGAGTTGCCAACAAAGAGTTCCCTCTTTTGATATTCTATTGTTGTGTTTTTCAAAGCTGCAATTTCTAGTCAGCCTGAAGGGAACAGCTCAGTTCTTAAGCCTTAAAATTTTCAGTTCTGCCAGGGAGTAGCTGTCTAGCTTGTCGGTATCACCTTCAGAAGCTTCTGGAAAGAACTCAGAATTGACAGGTTTACTTGCTGATCAGGGTTGTGATCTCCACCTTATTTCTAAAGATTTTTAAAAGCTCATGTGCTCTGTGCTTAGCTTCTGTAGCTCTTTTGCTTTTCTGCCCTTGCTATACACGTTCTGATCTATGGCTATGATCCTCATACACAATTGATAAAATCCTTTCTCAATTTCATAGCTCTCGCAGGCAGCATCCATCAAAGTCACCTACAATTAATCACATTTCATGCGCTGAGTGGAAACAATTGTCACCCTTAAAAACCGTTCATAAACTGAGAAAATCTATTTGAAAATGGTTCCTTAGCCAAAATTGCTAGTCTTTGCAATGCCAAATACCATATTTGTAGGTAAAAAAAAAAAGAACACCAAGTTCATGATTTCTAACTTTATTTTCTCTGTAGAGAAAAGTTTCCCAAAGTTACTTGACCTTCAAAAAAAACTGAAAATGGATCCATTTTGGAAAAGTCCTTTAAGTCTCTATCAGCACTGTCTTCTATTCCTGATGCTGACTGTTGCTGGATGATTATTTCTCTGCAGCACTCCTGCAGAGGGTCTAAGCTACAGGCTAAAGCTTTCAGGTTTTCAAAGCTGGTATTTTCACTCTCCTCTCTAGACACAATAATGCCTTCAATTTTCATGCAGGTTGTTCACTCTGCATCAGTTTGCTCACCCTGCTGACATCATTGATGTTCTGATCTGGCAGAATATAACCTGTCAGGTCCTCTTAATAAATACTGTGAGGAGGTTCACAGATCTCACAAAATCTGTGTGAAGGTTCAGACAATGCTCCTGGAACAGCTTTAACAAATTGCATACATCCCTATGTATATGAATAACAAGAAAGCAGTTATGCAAAAGCAGTGCTTCCAGAAACTGTTCTTGAACATACCACCAAAATATATCAAATGATTGAATCTACAGGAAGTCATGGAAGACAACTGAAAAAATATATTCAAATATGACACAGCAATCTTTCACGAGGCCAGTATCCCAATTTTGCCACTAAGAAGCTCAGACAGAAACTTTTAAATAGACAATGTCATCATAAATGAATGCTTTCTCCTTGACAGAAATAACATATGCATTGTACTTGTGCACTAGGCAGGAAACTTTACCTTTCACTGAAAATCTATTTTGATGTACTTGGCCAGCAACTTACTGGCCCTAGAAATAAATTTCTGTCTTCAAAGATATAGCTTACTTTTATAATTGCATTTGCTTCCAGAGTTACCTCAGTTTTGCAGTGGCCTTCTCCCACCAGATATACAAGGCAGATATGCCAGAAAGGAGGCACTATGAAAAATAGCCCTCATATACCTTGTAACTGTACAGAGCTGTACAAGGGCTCAGGAGCAAGTCAGAGTTTCAAGATATCAAGATGTCCAATACTGCATAATTTGGTTTTATCTCTACATAGGTTCAGACTTGTAGAATCATGACTATAAATTTGCTTGCTGGCCTTGAGTTTGTTACACAGAGAAATGGCATTAATTCTATTCAGAAGGAAAAAAAAAAAAGCTTCAGAATACCATCAAGGTCAAATTGTATTGCAACATCCTGGTCATGCTCACACAGAATTATGGTTTGAGTATATCAGTTCTTTCTTGCCAGTTATTAGCCCTTAAAGGTAATAAAACTAATAGCAGGAAATTCTAACTGTGTGACTACTTTTCCAGACAAATGATAATGCACCCAGGGCAGAATAAAACCAGCAGGTAAATTCACAAGATTTGAGTTTGCCAGTGAAGGCCATTTGAAAGTAGGCGACTTCTTGCTATTCCAGCAGCATATGCTGGCAAACGCATGCTAAATATTTATGGCATGTAAATAGCAGACACCAAATAGGCAGGGGAGAATCTCACTTTTTCTGCCTGAGGTGGTTGTCTGGTTAGAGAAGTTTTCTGGTAAGAAGAATAAAAAATGTACGCCTGAGGCCAGCATGGAAAACTTCTAAGTCCAAAGAAAACCTTCACCTTATTTTCTAACTCCCACTGTCACAACCACTTCTTTCATTGCTTTTTGAGAGGATGCAGGCCTGTCTCAACATTTTTACATCCTGTTGGCTGCAATGAGACAGCTCTTTTTGGAGGCTAAATATGTTGTTTTGATTAGGTTAACACCTCCCCAAAAACCTGCCTGCTTCCCATTATAACAGGGAATAGCAGTATCCAGTTCTACTGCAGGCATAATCCTAACACACCTCTGGCTTTCCAAAGTGTTAAAAATGTGAAAACTAGCCTTTGGGTCTCTCAAAACCTATAATGTGTAACATCTTCCTGAACTTTACCAACAAAATTCAAATTCATCAACAAAACTTTAGTTTTATTAGTTTACCTTCCTGAGCTCTGGAGTTAGAATTCGGTTTTTGCATCCGTGTCTTCATGGTAAACTATGCACTACAGCCATTGACATTGTATATATATTCAAAATAGCTTTACTATAAAGATCTTGGCAAAGTTTGAAAGGTGTTTTTCACACTTAAATTTTGCCTGTGTCTACCCACTGGAACTAAACTAAATAAGTTTGTGTTAGTTTTGAACATATGCTTAACATCTGAGAAAAAAATACACCTTACAGTGATTTTTGGATTCCTTCTAATCCTGTAGTTTCTGTAAGAATGTTTGTCATTCTGCATCACAAAGATGTGTTAAGGTACATATGCTTCCTCTGCTCCTATTTTAAACAGTTTCTGTTTTCTTAGCCTAAGATTATTCTAAAAAAAAAAATCAAACCTTATGATCTCTGTGCTTATATATGTGTGTTCATACATAAGTATAGATATAAATGTATATAGTGTTCTCAGAGAACTTGCTGGACACTTCTTGTCCTCCTGTTTTCTTTTCTCAATAAATGCCAGGGTGACTGAACATGGCCCCCATCCACCCCATACTAATTCATATGCTCTAGATGATAGTTACGTTTGTTGCTTACAGAAAGCCTTGGCCAAATGATCTTTCTGGCTGGGAGATTTACCCCCACTGTTAATTCACTTTCAGTGTCTTTTATCTTGTGAAATAGTGCCTAAATAATGAATTTCTGCAATTTTTTGTCATAGCTGATGGCTAACTTCCTGCTTTTTGCAAGATTAGATGGGCCTCCAACCACACATGATGAGTTAGATATTACTTAGAATTTTTACAGTTATCAAACCGTACATATTCTAGAATATTATGTGTAATGTCTATGTATACATTTTTCTAATATCCAAACTATTGGCAATGTTAAAAACACTGAGAGAACTGATCCTTTTCTGACAGCAGCTGTCTATGCTTTAAACGAATCAGACGAAATGCATTTACTTCAGCTAGGAATCCTGGTCTTTCCCACTAAACTCTGATGGTGTTAACTATGTCTGCTGGCATGTGATAACATTTCAGGATGATTAACAGTGAATGCTGCCAAATGTTTTCTTGAAATCTATGAAGTTTCTGATTTTTTTTTTGCCACTCAGCCCTCTCTCTGATGATTTTCTTAAGGTGGAATTTTAAGGTCAACATATCATAATTCAAAATATAGAATGCGGTACACCATGGTTTTCTTTCTTTATTCTACTTTGCTTTCTTTATTCTACTTTGGTGATTCTGTGGAAGAATTTGTTACTGAAAGCAATTTCACATTGTACACTGTAAACCAAAAAATTGTTCTTGCTTAATGAAGTTTTTGCTTCAGTTGCTATGGTTCCTGTCATCGTTAATTCATTACCATAGAAGAGAAAAACAGATTAATTAGAATACTGTTGTCATGGCATAGGTAACAAGAACCTAATGAGAATATGAAACTGACAGCAAAGAAGAACAAATAAAGACCTATCTATCTCTGTTGGTCTCAAGTTACTAAAGTATTTCAGAATAATAAAGTATCGAAGTTCTTATAAAATAAATATAAAGGAATATTTTAAATAATGACTCAGATAGAATGTAGGAAAATTATCTCTATTAAGTTATTATTTTAATCAATATAATAATAATAATTGATTGCTATAATCAATTATTTTAATCAACTTTATTAGATAAATATCTAGTTTTCTTTTCAAAAAATACTATGGAAAGTTTTCTGTCTTACTCTGTGATGGCAGATTAGTTATTATTAGCCAACAGAATAGAATAGAATATTGTTTTCATAAAAATCTTAGCATATCCAAAACTTACTGTAATGCATAAATGCAGTAAGAGTTATTAGTCAAGATAGAAAAAAAATCCTATTGGCGGGATCATCGTTCATACAGGAAGATGCAATAGATGTCATATATGTTAGGAAGCCCTTTAATGTGGCTTCATATAAAACTTTTATGAGCAAGTCATGGACACTGAATTAAACTACTTTAGGGTGGATGCAAAATTTTTTTCAATTTAATATCAGAATAGAATAGTATATAAAAAGGATTTCACCTAGGCTGTCCTGGGCTGATCCAATATTTTTACTTATAACTTGGATAAAGTACATGGTTATTAAATCTGTGGGTGATCCTGAACTGGCCAGGCTGTAATTATATTGAAGGACGGAATTAAAATGCAAAATGACCTTGATAAATTGAAGAAATGTCCTGAAAAATGAGATTCAGTTTAATAAGCATAAGAACAAAATTCCATATATTATCAAAAATTATCAACTGCACAAACACAGAACGAGGAATAACTGGCTGGGGAGTAGTTTTGGAGAGGAAGACCTGGCAAGAACAGTGAGTTGCAAAGTGACTACAGACCCAAAATATCATATTACTGTGAAAAGCAGTATCATTGGGATGCATAAGATGCACAGGAAAACATGATACGGGAATGAATCTTTCTATTCTACTCAGCATGGATAAAACAGAGCATCATATCCACTTTTGGGCATTATGGTCCAAGAAAAACAGAAAAATTGAAGAGGAAAACACTGAGAAAAGGAAAACATTGATGATAAAAATCTTAAGAAATGGAGGTGATAGGCCTAAAGGAAACTAAGAGAAGTAAGATAATGTTCAAATACATAAAACAACTCATCAAAGTGAGAATAATCTCTTTATCTTCTTTGTGGATGGGATAGGGAGTAATTAACTGCCTTAAATGATCTCTAAATAAAGAAGTTCCAGGTCAGATGTTAGGAAATACTTTTGAACACAAAGGATAGCTAACATCTGCAATGGTTTCATATGAGACACTGGAATCCCTAAAGCACAAGCTTTTAAAAGAAAATAAAGAAACTTTGCTAGACAAATATCTATCAGGAATAATTTTTGTATTCTTGAACCAGATGGATTTTGATGACTTCCTGATTTGTTTTCCCATCATGTTTACTGGGACGACTTATATGCATGGACAAAAAAAAATATGCAAGATAAGAGAGAATGCAGAATACAGCAATGATACAATCTGGCAGAGAAAGATGCAACTCAGAACGACGGGACCTTGACTTTAATCACTTTCTCTTTCTTTTGATGTCTGAGTCATATATTGTGATGCACTCAGAATTATTTTCTTTTCTTTGTAGCAAAGCACCCTTGCAGAACCTCACAATGTGCACATTTTCTTTGTTCACAATTTGGTTTGGACATTTTTGAGTTCCTTATATTGACAGAACTACTGTCTTTAAAGTAAATGAGGTGGTAAGGTCACAACAGGATCAGACCTCTTACTGTAGACACTGACGCAGAGGCTCAAAGGGAGCTCTTGAAGATCTCAGACCAGCAGCTTTCAACTGAACTGAGAGAAAAATATACATACACCCTTGTTAACAGTAGTCCTATCTGAAGCCTCTGAAGAAAGGTTTCAGTAACAAGTACCCTTTACTTTAAAAAGAAACTAAAATCACTATCATCAATCAAATCAGCATGCATAGATCTAAATACAATGGTCTGCAGGCAATACCTGTACAAAATTATCATCTGCCTCAAAGAAATAATGATTCATATCTCTACTCTGCCCCACGAGACTGCACTTAAATCTAGCTATTGGGGAAACCATGGAAGAGACCATAGAAACAAAGAGGTTTTCTGTAAAAAAATACACTAGGCAAAAATTCTGTCCCAGCAATGCAGGACCATAAATCTGAAAGTTTTTTTTTTTTTTAAATAGGAAGTTACTTATACAAAGTTAGAGAAATTGTTACAAACATAGCAAAACTCTGAAGCTCTGGACAGCTTTTCTCTAAAGGCCTCAGGAAACCTAGTGCTCCCCTAAGAGAAGCTAAAGTTATGGAGAACACAGTTGTCTTCACCCCTGGAGGGATTGAGGTTGTTCTTTTTTAGATTTTATATATGTATATATAAGGATTTCAGTACTGTAAAGACAATTATGATTGATAGTTGATTCCTAATTTTCTGCGTAACATAGCCCATAGGATTTTTCTTAATTAACTCCTCATTCAGACCCAATAGTTATAGATGAAACAATATATTTTAGATAAAACAAAAGAGAACAAAACAAAACAAACAAACAAAACCTTTCCCATACAGTTCAATTTGAACACCCCTTTGCTCTACCAAACTGAAACCTCAACCCTACTCTTGGTAAATTCTTCCTATTAATGGTTAATGCTAAAACTATGAACCTTTCTTTTTCCTAGTCTGAATCTCTCTAGCTATCAGCTAAGGCATTTCATGATGCTTTGTCTGATAGACTGAACAATTCTGTATTTTCAAAGATTTCCTTCTCAAAAAAGTTCTTACAGCCTATGACAAAATAAAGTTGATCTGACTCATATCTGTTCTCTGTATAGCAGGCTGGCTATATAAGATACCAAATACAGGCATAATGGATGAAATTTACTGAAAAAATGCAACCACATCACAGTCACTTGGCTCTCAGTATCTAGCTGTTTTTATATCTGTAATCATTTTATCTTTACCTCACTTTCTGGATTTCAAATAGTCATCTATAAAATTAAAAAAAATCCCCAAAACACATCAGCAGTGTCAAAGTGGATAATTTAATATGTTGCTGAAAGAGAAGTCCCCCATGATAGCTCACATTTTTATCACATGCATATTAGAGAAAGAATCTTGCAGATCCAATGCTGTCATTCTACATTGTGATTTAGGGCTCTGTAGCAGATACAAACTATTACTCCACTCAGTGCTTTTTGAAATTTGTTCTGTAGATATATAAGATTATTTACTCTGAGTTATCAATAATTTAGGGAGTGGTCATGACAATTTGCCTTCCTCATTTCCCATATTACCCTACAATAATGTTGTAATTTTAACATTTTGGTAATTTGGATTTTGCAGTTACTAAATCCAGGATATGCTCATAAAGAAACAATTCCAATTCCTCTTAATGTTATTTAGGGTCCTATTATTGACATGAGGTAATTAAAGAATTTATTCTCATTCTGTCTCTTAACAGCTTATTGTTTTTGTTGTCATGATTTGATGCTAAATGAATCCTCTTTGTTCAATTCTTGTCCACTCTCATGAGTCAACTTTTAAGTAGTTTTATTCTTTCATCTCCAGTTGTCTCACCAGAGAAATGATTCTTCCATACTAAAAACTGAATATTTTTCTATTTTCCTGTACTACAGTGTCATTGGTCTCTAACATCACATAGCTACACGGCTATTCAATTTGAGAGTCTTCAAAAAGAAATCACATTCATTTCTTTTCACTGCCAGTGTCCCTCCCTGACACCCCCTAAGTTCTCCATATGTTAGCACATACAGAAGTGCCATTTGCACTAATATGCAGTATCACCAGTGGGACTTCTCCTGCCAAATTCATTAAGGCAGAATGATGTCATGAGTCTTGGCTCCAAGAAGACAGCACAGTTTTTTATTGTCTAGCCTCCTTTACAAGCTGTTCTTTCCCCCTCCCTTTTTTTCTTCCTCTCTCTCCCTTTTTTTTTTTTTTTTTAGCACAGAAGCTTTGGACGTCCACAGAGGTCTTCTTGGACAAGGATTTAGTGTCTTGTAGGTGGTCCAGAAAGCCACACTTATGTCGTACAGTCCAGTTTCTCTTGTTAAGTTCCCTGTTTTCTTTGGCCAACTCAGTCTTCAGAAAGAGTTTCTGTAGTTTCCACTTGAAAACCTAGCAGTAGTTAGATATGTAATTCCTCTTGAATATCTTCTCCTTAGTGGTCACAATCTTCCTATTTTCATTTGCCTTGAGGATATTCAGTGCCATCAGTTCCTTCTATTGCCATTATTTATGAAATCCTTATTCTTCATTTCGGCCTTCTGTCTCAAATTCCCTTCTCACCTTGATTCTGTTTGTCTATGTACTACTCAGCCTCTTTAATTCATATGGTTCAGTGCTGTCCTTCCTTACAAACTACCTTCCAAACATTCCAAAATTTTCCTGGCAGAATCATCAAGTTGTATTCCATGCAGAGGCAATACTTTCCAGCTTGAGGAAGCAAAGAAACAGAACAAATTTCATCTCTTTTCACAAAGGTTGTGAGTGTTGATTGCATGCAGAACAAAAATCTCCTCAGATGTTTTAGAAAACTCTTTCCAAATGCTCTTGTCTGCTACTGTTGACCATCTCATCAGTTTGCAAAGCAATAGACAAGTATACTAAGATGCATGGTTTAGTTCAACCTACTACCTGCTGTTTGCTTTGAATGACTAAGAACTTACTGATTTAGAGCGGGGATTGAACCTATGCCCATAGCATTCAGAAACATAATCTTTTGACAGAAACCCCCACAAACAGATATGTTTTATTCATCCTGTTCAGAAACTACATAACCTTCATAGATAGCAACCAGCTCTGCTCTTGTCATCTCACTTGAGAGTTGAGTGAATTTCACTAGTAGGTAGAATAATTCTTTCACATACAGAGAAGACTTTTTTTCCTAAGATGCATATTCATATTCCCACATGCACCATTATGTGATGTAAATACTATGCATATTTATATAGACATAACCTTTGAAATTCTGAACATATGAAAAAACAATGAAAATAACTGTAGTATTTTTGTAGGTACAAATAATTATGCCGCTCTTCCAAGGTCCAGGTCATTATTCATAATATTTAAGGCTGTTCTTCCACCCCAGATTGAATAAGATGTTTTATTATAATAAGAGGTACCATTCTTTCTAACGCACCTCTGTGAATAAATATCAATTAACTCACATATCATGAAATGATAATGAAATATTACAACTTCATCTGTGGTAACAGTATAACTTTTCATGCCAGTTCACTTGCAATCATCCTCTCTAGATTGCTAATTATATGCCTCAGACTGCATTTAGTAGAAAAGATTGAACCATTTGTTCTTTTGTATAGTTTGTCAGAATAAGAGTCAGTCTGCATAATATATCTTTGAACTTGTTCACATTGGCAAAAAATCAGCAGTCAAGCCTACTGCCTTGTTTATTTGGCGTAACTGCAAGATATCTCATTTATGTGTGCAAAAACAGTCCTTGTAACACATGGATCTTCTAACAGCACACTAGACTGGCCTTGTAAATGAGGCTGTTCTGCTACTATGACATAGTGCATGTATGTGCATGCTATGCCAAATCTGCTAGTGAAATGGCAGTGTACAGATATTACAGATGTCCAAGCAATTTCTCCTGTAGCAGTGTCATCAGCGTGATGGTCCACTGTGTCCCAGAGCACAAATTTTGGAGGTTCTTTTTCTTCTAAAATGATGAAAGGAAAACCCTCTCATCCCTTTACCTGAACACAACATAAAGATTACTTGTATTCTCTTTTTAACAGTAAATAAAACCTTGTACCTCAGTAATATTATCTTATGCATATAGTTCCACACCAGTGTTGCCAGTGCCATCGCTGTAAAATTTCAAGGTCCAGCATCCACTTTTATGTCTCAAGTTTTAATCTGTGCTATTTGCCCAGTTTCTAATGATTTCATGTTATATCTAGCATTAGAACATCTTACTATGCCTCTGGTGATGCTTCTGCCATCTTATCTTACATATGGTGCAGGGTGGTAGGAGTCCTTGTCCTGCCTTTTTATGTAAGGATTGCAGCACAGGGATGAAAAGGCATTAGAAACTTTACAGTTAGCCCTTTCTTGTTGCTCTGGAGCTGTGAACGGGCAGTATCAATCTTCAGCCCAACTTTCTGCATGTACCTCATTTGCTCTTAAAAGGGGATAATAATATTAAACTTAGTCACCAAGATATGTGTGAAGAATCTGTGTAACTGTTTTATTGGCAGCTCTGAAGGGGAAAAAATAAAAAAAGCAGACCACTCTGAAAAGCTGTTTTTTACTTTTACCTGCTGATTTTAAGCAAAATAATTTTATTCTGGGCAGCCTGTTCCTGGAAATGGCTTCATAATTGCTAACTTTATCTTCTGCTGCCAGTGTCTATTTAATCACCTCCTTGTTGCATTCACAGCCCACACACTGACGCAGAATCTCCTCCTGTTCTGAACCTGAACCTATTATTGCCTGGGCCCAAATACCTCTCTAATGCTGAATGAGCAAACAGCAAGTCAATGTGAAAGCCAGCCAGCCATAACTTGCTGCAGAGAGTATTTCTATGTGTATTTCCCTTTTACATCTCAAATATAATATGACCTAATATTAAGGCCTGAAGAATGTTGGAATTCAATAGCTGCAGACAGTTACTTGCTAAAAGCAAATAATTCTACTGTTTATTAAAATATTCTGCACTGATTTATCAACAGTCTAAATGACATTTTGAGTTTAGATGCTTAGAAGATGTAATCAGAAGCAGGTGTCAGAATATATGGGTTTCCTTTCAGGGTGCTGAAACCTGTAGCTTCTATGCTGTAGTCCATCAATACTATTGAGATTTAACTATTTTATTGAAGTTTTGAACTCCAGTGTTGACGTATAAGCTTAGGGTTGCTGAGATCTGAGTTAGAGGCTGGCATACCCACTTATGTCAAGACTGAGGCAGTTCTACCCATGCTCTGCAAATGCAGCTTTAGGCACCTGGCAATCTGGTTTAAAATGTAAAGAATCTCTGGACCTTAGGTGTCTCTGGAGCTGGAATATAGCTGAGTAGCTATATTTTGTACCTGTTTGGTAGCAGTTGTATTTGGGTACCTGAATTCCATCTAAGGTCCACTTTAGGTACCTCATCTCTTGTTCAGATATGGCCTTCCTGCTTAATTTAGGCCTTTGAGAAGCTTGGCTTAGTGCTGGTATTTTTCAAGGCAGCAGAGGAATTTATGCACCTAATCCAGAAGATAAGGCTGCCTGGAATTTAGAGATGTGCCCCGTGAGGTTGTGAGACAGCTGTGCAGCTTTCTGAAAAGACACAAATATTTCAGGCACAGTGGGAATGAGCATGGGGCTAGACACCTTTGTGGGACTTAGACAGTATGTGGGAGTTAGCGTACCAGGAGATCAGTAGAAATCATCTTGGTACACATCTGTACAAAACTGAAGCAGTGCAGAGGGAAATCAGACTGTCATGTTTACCACGTGTCCTTTAAACTTGTATGAACAAGCTGCATTCTATTGTCTTGCTGTGGAATTTTTTTAAATTTTACTTTATTCTTTTCCAGGAAAAGGGTAAATACAGTATTAGCACACAGGGAAGCAAGAGTTTGCTGGATTGGAAGGGACAGCTGGCATGTGTCGGCTGTGGCACCTTCCCTCTGTGCAGTTGTCAGAATGCAGCAAAATGCTGGCTGGCTGCTAGAGTAAAACAGAATTTTAATGAACAAGCTGCAGGGAGAGAAATAAAACAAATTTGTCTCTATCCAAATGATCAGCCACTGAACATGCACATAAAATTCAGATATGGCAGAATAGCAAGTGAGTATCTGTGATCAGGTTGGATTTTTCTTTCCATTGACTTTCTCATGCAAAATCTATCCCCGTGCATCTATGTGAATACAAATTTACCTTGAAATAAGCCTAAAACCCAGTCCATTAGTAGCTAACTTGTTGTTGCTGCTGGTACTGTCTTTTGCTGTTGCACACTTTACATTTCCAGCTGTTACCTTAAAAACCCCATTATGTGTAAACAATGAATTTATCTGGTATGATGCTTTTTTGCCTCAAACTCAAGAGGTATTGATAGATAGTATAATACAATGTATTCTCTACCTCTCTTCTGGAAAACTGGCTCACGGGTTTTCCTCAGAGAAAGCGATGTAGCCTGGGGTCATAGTGCCTTTTCTATACTGTCCATCTGTGTAAAGGAGCAATTCCTTCAGAGGGATTTTGGGGAAAGTTGCACCCAACAGCATGTCAGTGGGAGGTGGCGGTCCCTAGATTCAAAGCTGAAGCAGAAATTTTGCTGCTATACATATCATTTCCTCTTTCAAATCCCCTGACATAGAGCAGAGGTTACTGTACAATTTACAGGACTTGTGTACAGTTGATGGCCACACCGACAACAGGGCAAGTTTGCACATAGAAAAGTTGAAACAGTACATTCTAGTGCTTTATTCTGATATTTTGTCTTGTGAATACAAAATGCCTGACCATGTCATGCATGCCAGCTGAGAACAGAGCCTAGTGAGAATCAAAGCATGGGGGTGCATCTCAGGCCCACTGAAGTTAATGGCAAAGTTTTCACAGAACAGCACCAGTCAGAATTTTACCACAGATATATCTAGGTGATAACCATGATAATCAGCCATGAAAAAAGAAAACCTGTGTAGGGAATCTGTAAATTTTCCCTCGACAAGGGACAGAAGACTCATTAAACTGAGCTTAGCTTAGAAGCTAAAATACAGGATTGTGGAAGTGGCAGTCTCCTGCCATTGTCAGTGCTGATAGCAGAACTTTAGCAGTTTTCCTAAATTCAGTAGGTTTCATAACACTGAGTGGGAACAGGGCACCAAACCTGTATTCTGTCCTTTTGCTCGGCTCCCTGCCTTTACCTCATGACTTCTCCTAGGAGCACCTATCTCAGCACTTTGGGTCTCATGACTTTCATTTCCTGCAGTCAGTATGTACTTTCCTAGGAACAATGGAACTCCTAGGCAACGAGAAAGTATTGACATTTTGATAAGAAAAGGACAGAGATGTAACATGCCCTACAGAGCAATGTGTTGTCATCAGGCGACTTGGCGTAAGGGCCAAACTGTCTCCTACAGAAGTGACTCGTTTTTCCTTTCACTGCTTCTTGCTCATATGTAGTGAACCACAGGGCCCAATCCAAAATTTATTGATGAAACACAGGATCTCCCTGCTGCATTTGGCTTCATCATAGATTTTTGCAGCAGTTCAGCCTATTGTGTCTTCTGCCCTTGGAGGGACACTAACTGCCATTAGCCCTGATGACAGATTTTTCTTTTCTTTGTTGTTGTTGTTTGTTTGTTTTTGCTCTTTAACCTGTAAGTCTTTTTCAGTTGGAGTTGGAGTTGTCCTTAGGACAAATAAGCTACCAGTCAGCTCTGGGCTGCCATTTCCATTTTCAACATAGAATATTGTAATGAGAGTATCTTACAGCAACTTCACCCTCCCCATGTCAGGCTCCAATGGAATCACACAGAATGGTGAATCCCAGAATGGAATCTCTCTAACCCCTTGGTATTGGGCCTTTGAGGGTCTGGACTCTACTTCAGGATTTCCATGCTCTTCTCTTGCTTTCTAGTCTCTTCTCAAAACTTCTGTTTTGGTATTTGCTGTGCGTGTATACATAGGAACACTTCAAAGCCTTGGTCAGGAATGAATCCCTTTTCTCCTAGAAAATACAGTTTCTGCTTTGATGGGAATTCTGTTAGAAAGGCTTCTTAAAACAACCATCTTGTGATTCAGGTTGCATGGGGAGATTAAGACCCCTTCACATGGCTTTACTTCTTCCTCTAGCTGGCATTTGGGGAAACCTGTCCCAACTAAGACAAGATCTAAGAGATGCTTACAAAACACACATAGAGAAAAGGACAACAGTTTTCATGGCTATATAGGCTAATCAACAGACCTGGTCCAAAGCCTAGGAGGAATTCATCTTCTAATTTCAATGACCTTTTTACCAGGACCTAAAGGATTTTCTTCTGTTTATCAGGTAATGGCACTTGCCCATAAAGCCTACAACTATTAACTTCTCCTCTTGCAGACAGCTGTTCAGAAAATCAGTGTATCATACTGGATGTTAAGAATGTCTCATTCCAAGGCAGAACTGCCTTATGAGGTATAAAATACTCTGATTTGCTTTCAAGAGGTGTTACCTTTTTCAAAGAAGTTGTTACTCAAACAGCCAACTGGGTGAGATTTGCAAAGACAGCTGTGTTCCTTGTACTATCCACCCGCCACACACCCAGCTTTTCTATATGCGTTGAACTAAACTTCAGATAAGTGGATTTCATTCAATGTTTGCAAAATACAAAAGTTGTGCATGCAATGGAAGACTCCAGGAAAACATCAAGAAAATAAATAAGAAGAAAAGAAAGAGGTAAAAAAAAGCCATTGCTTTGTATCTCTATGAAAGGCATTGAATTCCTATGTTTCCTCTATTGTTATGTCTTGCTATGCTACCTCTAACGTAGATTATAAACTCCTCAATGCAGACACCTGCTTGCTTTATTTGTACACATAAGATGTTTTTTGAATAAATTACTAACAACTGCAAAAATAATAACAATTTAATTGTGCAACAGTGGCATTTACCATTGCTAAAATAGACAATAGGGAGTTTCTAATACAGAGTAAACAGGTAGGAAGGCGCTTACAAGTGCAGCACAATTAAAAGGTGCTAATAGTGTTATTATTAATGCTTGTATTTCTGTAGCGGAAGGAGCCACGAGCAGATTCAGATCCCAGTGCTTCAGAGTGCAGTTCAAAATAATAATAAGACAATTGATGCCACAAAAAAGAATATGTTTGAGAGTTTTGCTCTTGGAAAATATTTGCAGATGAGGGATTATACCACATCTGAAGAATAATTTACAAGACTCCTAGGCAATGCAGACAGGAAAGTAACTGTTCCCATTCTACAGATGGAGGACATGGAGATGTACATGAGTTTGCAAAGAAAATCATCAGCAGAGCAGTGAACTCAGATCTCTTGGAATCTAGTTCTGTACCTTAAATGTAAGGCTGTCCTTAAGTTACTGTTCAATGATATCAATCATTTCTAAAAATTTCTTTGGTAATGAATTTTTAGACACTCAAAACCAAGCAATCTAAATTTAATTCTCTCAAACTGATGCTGGATTCAATTTCCTAAAAGTTTCAGATATAAAGCATAATACTATGTCTATAGGGAGAATAAAAGAATACTCTTAAAGATAAAATTAATGAGACACAGATAGAAAATGATAGTATGAACTTTCTAAGTGGTATCTTTATAAAGAATAATGTTCTGGTACACTGAAAACTGAAAATAATGAAAAATTTTATTACATCAAATACTGTGTGACTGTAGGGCATATCTGACTCTTCAGGTGACAACAGTTCTTGGTTCTTTTTGGAACTCTTCATGAATTATTTCACTTATCATACATATTTTAATTTTGTATATGCTTTTAACTCCTCAAATGTAGAACTTCATTCTGCTTCTTTGTTTCTCAGAACTTTAACTTTTGCTTAATATTTATCACAAAAGATATTAAGGTCATACTTCAGATTATAAATCAGGCACTCCAAAGTTAGGAATTGCTACTATTAATGTAGATTTTTTCAACTGGTGTCAAAACCATGTGAGCACACATTATGATAGTCACTTTCTCACATGACTTTTGTGTGGACAGTGCATAGAGTTAAATTTTCTGCACTACTTGCTAGGTAAAAACTCATAAGGTGAAGCATGTAAAGACAAACTGTCTCTTTCTGGAGTGAATAATTTGTCTGTGAAGGAATGCAACCAGGATTCTAGACACATGCATGTAAATGGACTTCTGGATGTTTCTGCCGATTAGTTTTCTTCTGTCATTTATTCCCTTCCCTCAGGTTGTTCAAGCTGGGAAAACAAATCACAACCTCTGTTGGAATACGTCTTTACCTTTATCTCACTACAAGTAGGAGGCCTCTCAGACTTTTAGGCTCTCTAATCCGATCTCCTGTTCCTGTCTCCACTGGGTTCTCCTATTTGCTGACTTCATCCTGAGAAATGGAGTTTTGTTGGTCCTCTCTATTATTGATGAGGGTTTTCTTTTCTTACAGTTCTATGTCAGGCCAAATGACAGATGAGATCATAAGTCTCATCTTAGCCTCTTTTTGGAGGTGGCAACTGTCTGCTGCTCTTTTGCAGTCGTCCAATTTCCTGCCACTGCTGTTCTGACTCTGCAGTGACTCTGTATGATCTATGTTTCTCGGCAGTTATGTACCTGGTCTTTCTTTTGTTCTCTTGCTTTTCCTGGTTAGGCAATGGGAAATCTGCTTACCTTTATGATCTCTTGACTTTCATTCTGTCCTCCCAGGGGCTGCAGCTAATTGCCTTGCAGGTACAGAGTCGTGACCTGTGATCTGTGAGAAGAAGGTCTTCCTGCCCCTTGGCGTGCTGCATTGCAGGGGATCCACAAGTGCAATTAAGGAGACCTTCTTGAATCTTTAATGTGTGACGTGTCTTGGATACCCTTAGTGTTGTCTGTCTGTTACCTTGTCTAAACCTCGAGGGCAGATGTTTTGTGCTCACATATCCATTTGGTGTCAAAGCCCTTGAGTTCTGCTTCTACCCACAATGTCTTATTATCTGAACATGATGTAGGAGGTATTCTCTAATTCTATATGGTGAACCTGCAGTTTCTTTGTGGTGCTTTCTAATGACTTGTGATTATCCAACACACAGAATCACAGACACACCTTGTCCTGACTCCAAATATCTGTTCTGACTCCAAAATAAAATGGATTAATACAATTTTCTTTACAGAATACAAACAATGATTATTTTTGAAGGTAACAAGATTATTTCTGTGTCTGTCTTCTGACTTCCATATAGCATTAGCTGGGACCATCTCTTCTGAAGCTGAAGAAGCAGAAGAAATGCAGGATTCCTATGGGCAGAATGATAAAAAATTTATGTCCTTAACTTTCTGACTCAAGCTCCCACCTCTATAGGGTCAAAGGCATGCTTAATCCTTATAATTGTAAAGGTGACATTGCCAAGTTCTGTGTCTAGTCTTAAGATTCTGAGCAGATGAATAGTCCTTAAGTACTGCATCAAGACTAAGATGGTGCACAGACCTTGGAATAATCCTTTGTACTTATGTATCTTCCTCTTCTTCGGATCAATCACTTGTTTTCTTCTTTGGGGTTGTGAAGAGAACTGTTTAGCACCCGCTTCGTTTTCCTTTCCTGACTTTCAGGAATGCAATACCTCAGACCTCCAAATGCCTTTGAAATATCCTGAGCTAATCCTGACATTTTTTTTTCAGTTTACAGCTATCTGACTGATTTATAACAGTTTGAAAGGGAAGTGAGCACGCCATCTATTATCAATCAAACCTCACCTCTTTCTAAACTGTTTAAAGACTATTCCAGCTGTAAGGCTGTTACTCACCAGGCACCACGTACCAACAGAGAGATTAGAGGTCTTGAACTTTACAGAGCACATTCTCATCAGTGCTCACTGAATTATGTGCTGTGGTCACAAATTCCCATGCATCACAATGAGAATATGCTACATTTATGCAGGACAGTGGGTACTAGTGCTATTTTTCAATCAAATTTGTGGAGGGCAGGGATCTGATAATATATTTTCAGGCTGTCCTGCTATTGCAACACCAAGTGTATCAAGCAGCTGGAGGAAGTTTGAGAAACTCAGGACTCCCAGGCTAGTTGGATTCCACAAGTCACTGAGAGTGGAATTCATCTTGTCTGACTTTAATCTAAAAATCAGACATCCAGATGGCTGAAATGAGGTGAAATCCTCATCATTTGGTGTGGAAGTAAAGAAATGACAGTGTAAACTGCTGTTATTCTCTAGGGTAAATAAAGAGTTTAGCAAGCACACATTTTTATATTTGATAGTAACAATTATCACAAGTTATAGTCTTCAAAAAAAAAGAAGTATCATTTTCAGCTTTATAAGGCCAATTTACTTTTTGTGTTAATTGTGCTAAATAAATCTATAAGGAAGACTTTTTTCCTAGTGACGTCTATCTGTTTAGTCTGGAGAAGCGAAGGCTGAGAGGAGATTTGATCAACATGTTCAAGTACTTGAGAGGTGATTGTAGGGAGGATGGGGCCAGGCTCTTCTCCGTGGTGGCCGGTGACAGGATGAGGGGTAACGAGTGTAAGCTGAAACACAGGAAGATCCACCTCCATGTGAGGAAGAACTTCTTTCCTGTGAGGGTGACAGAGCCCTGGAACAGGCTGCCCAGAGAGGCTGTGGAGTCTCCTTCTCTGGAGATCTTCCAAACCCGCCTGGATGCCACCCTGTGCCACGTGCTCTGGGTGTCCCTAGCAGGGAGCAGGGAGGTTGGACTAGATGATCTCTAGAGGTCCCTTCCAACCTCAACCGTTCTGTGATTCTATCATAAAATCCACCACAGTGATAGCTTCAATAGATAGTGCCCAACAATCCTATCTTCACATCAGCTGGCGAGAGACAGACACCGCACAATTTAGCCTTTTTTCTAGTACTTTTAATTGATTTGGCATCAGTCAGTGTTAGAGAACTGCAGAGAATTTGCAGGGCTGCACAACAACTGAGAAGTAGAAGATTTTCTAGTCTCTCTCTTTCAAACTCATATATGCCACAACGTAACAGAGCACAGTGCTGATGTGATTCCATGGCCAGGTCAGAATTATGCATCTCTGCAAGTGAAACTCTTGGATCTTTCTGAAACAAAACATCTGACTCTACTGAAAAAAAAAAATAAAAAAAGATTAAGTCATTTTGATATTTGCAAATCCACTTTTTTTTTCCCAAAATAATTTTTTATCTCATCAGAAAAGAAGCTTAATCTGACATTCCATTTTAGAAAAAATAAATTTATTTTAAAGTGCCCCTTTTTTCTGGTGAAATAAAAATTCTAACTTCAAGCTGTTCTGATACAGATATTTCATCCTGAAATCTTGTAGGATGAGAAAGTACTGAAGTGACTCATTTGAAACATAAATTGCATGGGACTAATTGTTGACTATTTTATTCATATGCTTAACCTTGCGCCTCTGCATCAGCCAATGCAGAATCAAGACTCCAAAACACTGAAGGAAGGATGCAGGCTCACAGTCCTCACAAGAGCTCAGAGCTCACAAGTTACTGCACAGCAGCAGAGATGCTGCTCAAGTTTTCTGCATGCCTTTCACCTGTGGCAGATGGAATTTATTTTAAATCTGCTACATTTAAGCATAATTTGAAAACTTCTTTTTGCTGTGGGCCAAATTCTACTCATGTACTTCTGTGATGAACTTCACTGACTTTGATAGGACTTGTCATCTGGAAAATGCCATAGAAGAAAGAAGACAGCACTGGCCAGAGTGCAAACTGCTACCTTCTTTTTGCCACTAGAAGACTAGGTTTTGCAAGAGATCAAAACAAATTTCTATGACATTTGGCTCTAAATCTTGTTTGGCAAAACAAACCTATAAAACTCCACTTGCCCCCCTTTCTTCCCTTTTGATTTACAAAGGTGGAAACTTTCAGGATGTCTTAGCTGGAGACAATAAAACATTTTTCAAAAACACATTAAGAGTGTCTAAAACCACCTTTGAGATGAGTAACATCTTTTAAAGTAATGGCCTAAATCAAACCAAAACCTTTGCTGACATTTTGATTGCATTTGTGTTAGTCGGTATAATGAAAAATTAACTTTACACATAAAAAATTTATTGTAGCTTCTTTTATTGCCTGGGAAGGAAAGTTTAGCGTAGCCAGCTGAACCATGCTTCTTCATGGGTTGTCACTTTATACACTTTATTATTGTAACTTATGGGGATGTTTGTAAGCAAAGGAGTGTTATTTATTCTGCAGTACTCTCATTTGCTGACTCCTTACACTCATCATGGCTCTGTATAATAAACTTCATAATGCCACACATTAATGGGCTTATCTAAACTATAACAACTGTAAGTTAATGTGCAAATGCCTTACGTTTTTCCCATGCTTACTCCCAATCTTGAAATAATGTTCAAGATGTGCTCTGAACTGGGGAAGGATCATGCACTTTAGTGCAATAATGTATGGGGAAAAGTGCAATTATTTTAAAAAATATAGAAAAAATGATGTTAGTGTCTGGGCATCTATTCATTAAAATGACTGTTTGCTACTTATTTGTGCAGGTAAAATATAATTAGTGTAATTTCATATATATTGCTCTCACAAAAACTTCCAAATCTGTACAGACTTTGTAAATGGTTTTAGTGTTTTCAAAATCTCCCTTGTTTTCCCTAGAATTAACAGCAACGGGAAGCAAATAAGCTTCACTTTTCTAAAATCTACAACTTTGGTGATTAACATTAATCATTATTGTTATATATTGTCTTTTGCACACCAATTGGATCCATAGCTCTATAATTATGCTGCATGCTCTCTGCCTGATCCTTTGAAACAAAGGCCTAAGAATCTAGAAATAATTTCTAGGAATGAATTTTTATAAAATACTTTTCTTTTTCTGGTCAACATGGAAGTAAATGGAATAGCTCTTCTTGCTTGAACTCCAAATTTATATGTGTGATCAGTAATGTAGGAAGAATCTGAATATTGAAAATAGACAGGCTTTTTTATTGTTGAAAGAAATAATCAGGCTTCCCACTATGCCATGACAGCATTTTGTGCTGAGTTTGATAAACTTTAACCTGAACTTTTAGTTGATGGTTATTTTAATTCATGAGTTCCTCACATTTGAACTGTTCTTTGAAAATATTTTTTACACATTTAACATAGTACAAACAGTGTATATGAAATTACATCACCTTCCAAAGCAGATGTTCCCATTATTCAAAAGAAAACATCGATTTTTTTTTTCTCAGAGTACTTCCGGATCCTCCTGAGAATGACAATTAGTGATGAGGAAACCTCTTGGTAAAAGTCAGTGATGTAAATTTAAAACACCACTTTATATGACAGATGATACCTATTAATTTGCAGAGACGTGTGGGCTCTAGTGCATATGCCTATAAGTGAAAAGTCAAACATCAGAACAGCTTGAGCTTAAGTGCAGAAAGGAATGGATGGGGGAGCACACAGCGTGCCTGGAAGGTCAGCAAGCTGTCCCTGACTTGCCTGTTACTGCACTGCTTCAGCTTTGGTTCCCCTCTTTCTTTATAAGAGATAAAAGGACAGGATCTTCTGTTTCAAAATGACCCTGAAAAGTTCAGACTCAAACCCTTTTAAATTCCATTATCTGAAATGCAGAAATCCTCTATGAAATGCTGCCAAGCATTACCATGGTAACGTCATGTCACGGAGTGGCAGAACAAGTACTGTAGCATTTAACGGCGTTGCTTCCTCCGTAAGCAAAAAGCTGGGGCCAGGCCGGCAGGGGAACATCTGTAATGCAAACGCTTCATTCCACCTGCATGGGGGCAGAAACTGTCCTCGTCACCTCTCCTCTCTGGAGAGGGCAGGGCAAGGGACACTCAGCATCACGAAGGGAGGGTGGCCTGAGGATAAAACACCGTCGTGCTGGGTGGGCATTAAAGGCAGCCGAGAAGAGGGGTCCGTAGTGGTGCGATGCAGGGATAGCCCAGCTCTGCCCTTCGGAGACAAGGTGCTCAGCAGCTCTCCCGGCCTCGGGCATGCGAGCAGCACTGAGCTGTCACACTGCAGGCAACAGATGAGATTTCACTATATTTATTTATTCATATACAATTCCAGTTCACTTTAAATGCCTGCTTGTGCTTTCCATTCGGGTGTCCAGTGGATTGTAGACTGTTTTTGAGCTTCTGGGGGTCGATCCCCAGTATCCCCAAAGCACCGCTTTGCTACTGACGGCCTCAGGTGAGACAAATCTCTCAGTCAACATGCTTTTTCTCCAAGCTGTTAATCATCTTTAAAGCAAGAGAAAAGTACAGTAATTACCTGCAGATTCTGCTACAGCAAGAACAGAAATAAGATATTTTGGTGTTGAATGGAATTGAAAGAAATGTAGAAGAAGCCGCTGGAAGGATTTGCAACCAAAAGTCCCACATATGAGCAATTCCAGCATAGAAGTGCATATACTATTTTTTAACATGCTTCTGGTTTCTTTAATGTCTCCAAATGCTAGAACCTAAAGTGGTTGCTAAGCTGTACGTGTGAGAATCAAAGCTGTGAGATGCTTCACTGAGGATATATTGCAAATGTGCATGTCAAGGTTCTCACTGGTTTTAATCTTAGTGCACAGTCCTTGAGGAATCAATGAAACTAACACCTCATAATGAAACCCAGACGAAACTGCAAGGCAAATGTGATTTCAATATTTACAGCAAATTTTAAGCACATTTAAAAATTGTGAGCCAGCATAGCTTTGTTGAATGTTTCTTTTTTCTTTTTCCTTTTTTTTGGGGGTGGGGGCAGAATTTACTCTGAGGACACTTGGAAAAGTTTTTACTGGAATATTCATTTTTTTCCATTCTCAAAAAATAGGCTAAATTGCTTCACATGTTTAAATGGAAAGTAAGTGGAAAATCGTATTCAGGAACACTTCAAATCATGCAAGATTTTCAAGTATTCTTGTGATGATATTCTTAAGACTTCATTTTATATAGAAAGACTGCAAAAGATTATATTAAAATTCTGCCCTTTGATATGCTGATATGATATAGATATGATATAGAAGGTCTGATCTCTTTACCCCATTGATGTTGACTTGTTGATTAAAAAATAATACAATTTATTGTGCAGCTCCCTTCTTTTCCTTAAACTGAATGAAAACAACATCCTAGGATGTTGTTCCACAGCATTTCATTTGTTTTGTAGATCTACTGAGGTAAATTTTTGTCTCTATTATGCTGATTAGGAGACCTTCCCAGAATATGATTTTTCTAGCAGTTATGAATCTTCTCCTAATTCTCATTCTATATGCATTCATGCTTTTCCTAGATAGGTTCCACTGAGTTTTTTTCACTGAGGATAGAAGTCACAGGCTGCTCTACACCACTATTTACAATCTACTTTGCCTATCTGCATGATTATCTTTTTCGATGTAAATTCACTATTCTGTGTTTTAAGAAGGGCATCACTCCTAGGTGGCTAATTCTGTTTGTTCTTCAGTGGCAATTTATTTTTTTTGCAGTAGCACTGAGCTTTTTTCTAGAACATACCATAATTCCACACCACAACCATCTGGGCTGAAGCCAATGAACACTAACCTGGGTTATCTTAGTTTTCCACTTTGGAGGACACTTGTTTCATATGAAATCAATGATAATTGCTCCTTATGGTGTCAGGATTTTGTTGAGATCAACTGCTGTGCAGCAAGCTCTCAAGTGCAGATTTTCTGTGAAGATACAGAACCTTAGATTCAGGTAGCCACCTTTGTGCAGTGATTTCCATCCTCATTTGGAAAGACTTGTGATGAGGGTCTGGTGATTAAGGAGTACCTCAGATGGTATATGAGATACCAACTGCAGCAGGGTGGAAAATGTAAAAGAATCTGCCACCCATGATAAAGGGTTCTTGTGCTGTCCAGTTCAAGCTAATGGTCTATTGCAAGTCCTTCCTCACTGGGCGGATGTTAACTGTTTAACCGCAGTAATATTTCACAAGACTGTTGAGTTAACATTACATGAATTATACACGGTTTATAAAATGATTATTTAATCAGCAGAAAATTAAGTTCATAGATGTTTTCCAAAACTGAACTAGGACATTCATCAGCAGAACTGCTAAATTTTTAATCAACTCTGCTGTGCTTGATGTAGCTATCATTCTAAATTGCCCTGTCTCTGCTGGTCCTCTTGTTGCAATATATATCTTAGAGTTATCCATTTTCATTCCTAATTGATTTTTTTTTCAGCTCAGATTTAAGGCAGAATGGCATGTCATTTCATATTTTCATCAAAGGACAGTCTTAACTTTTAACAGAGGAAGTGCTTTAAATATTAGAATGAATGATTTCAATTTCTGCACAATACTCTTCAGTTCCTTCAAACTACCAAATACTTAGGAACATCTTCTAAAAGCAAATTTGCAGTGGAGGCATAAAGAGCAAGTGACTCAAGGATTTCTACTTGTCTTAAAGGTGAATAACAGTTTGAAGCACTCTGGCCTGGCCTGGATTTGTTTTGTAATATGGCTGTCTAGTGCATTTCTGGAAAAGATATAGATGAATATCAACAAGCAATACAGTCACTCCAGACACTTTCTGTCCCAGTATTTGAATTCAGTTGCAAAATCAACTCTCTCAGATCTGCGAAAAGAACTTTGGGACTTCTTCACAGTGCTGATGCAAAAATGCATTTCCAATGATGAGGAAAAACTGCACAGAATTTTCATCGGGAATAATTTGAAGATCTAGATGCTATGGCTTGTTAGAGCCATGTCGTGTAAGGCACTTTCCTTACAGTCCTCAGTGTTTTCTCACCTCTGGTTAAAAAAGTTTTCTGGGAGGGCTGAATTTCTTGGCATCTTTCTCCTGGGGTAGGCAAAGAATATTTTTTTCCCCTCAGTTTTGCATGTTTCGCAGTCTGTTCCTAAAGGAAATTGGGATGCATTTACGGATCCAAGAATTCTCATTTTACTCATCTGAACAAGATTTTACTTAGATTTCCTGGGATTCCTGTTGTGAGGACTTGTTTCTGGCAGTGACTGTCGGTCCACACAACAATGTTATGGAATTCTCCAGAACACTGTTCATTTTTAAGCATCGTAAAGTTACCCATCATTAGAACACGATTCACTGTTGCTCAGGATTTGAACTTGTTAGTTATAACTTCTGTATGGCATGATGTGACATATCAGGACTGCATTTTCTTAAAGAAAGCCAGATCCTGGCGCTGGCAGTCAAATTTAATACAAACTAGAGATTCTTACATATGGTCGTAATGTAAATTAAAGAGTAAAACTGTCCATGTGGCAAAATTTTTGAAGGTTAAGCTACAAAATTTATTAAAGATTACTTAAAAGCTTGAGCACTTCCAGAGCCTCAAATGATGGGAAGGGTTGGATCTAAACTGTGATATAAGATTAACAGCCCTAATCTTATTATCTTGTATGTCTCCAGTCATTTCCTGCATAAGATGATGAAAAGATCACTCTAAAAATGCCTATGCAAAGCATGCCTAAAACAGTCTGTTATTCCTAGGCCTATGAGATGAGGAGAGAGCAGCGGACATTGTCTACGTTGACGACAGCAAGGTTTTTGGTGCTGTCTCCCGTAACAGCCTCATTGGCAAGCTTAGTTAAGTGTGGGTTAGATGAGTGGATTGAAAACGGCTGAATGTCAGAGCTCAAACATTGTGATCAGAATGCAGATTCTAATTGGAGGTCTGTGGCTATTGTGTCCAGTATTGTTCAACTTATTAATCCTTGACCTTTTTTACCCACAAATCCACTGGCCTACCCACAAATCCATGGGTCCTGATGGGATGCAGCCAAGAGTGCTGAATGAGCTGGCAGATGTTATTGCTCAGTCACTCGCCATCATCCTTGAAAGGTCCTGAAGCATGGGAGAGGAACCTGAGGACTGGAAGGAAGCCAATGTCATGCTGGTCTTCAAAAATGGCAAGAAGAAGGACCCAGACAACTACAGGCCAGTCAGCCTCACTTCTGTCCCTGGAAAAGTGATCGAACATCTCATCCTGTCTGTTATCTGTAAGCATGTGGAGGAGAAGAAGGTGCTCAGTGGTAGTCAGCATGCATTCACCAAGGGGAAATCATACTTAGCTAACCTGATAGCCTTGTATGGTGGAATGACTGGCTGGGTAGATGAGAGGAGAGCGGTGGATGTTATCTATCTGCACTTCATCCCTCACAACATCCTCCTGGGCAAGCTCTGGAAGTGTGAACTGGATGAGTGGTCGGTGAGGTGGATTGAGAACTGGCTAGACGGCAGAGCTCAGAGGGTGGTGATCAGCGGTGCAGAGTCTAGTTGGAGGCCTGTGGTGAGCGGTGTCCCCCAGGGGTCAGTCCTCGGTCCAGTCCTGTTCAATTTATTCATCAACGACCTGGATGAAGGCACAGAGTGCTCCCTCAGCAAGTTTGCAGATGATACGAAGCTGGGAGGAGTAGCTGACACCCCAGAGGGCTGCGCTGCCATCCAGAGGGACCTGGACAGACTGGACAACTGGGCGGTCAAAAACCTCATGAAATTCAACAAGGCCAAGTGCACGGTCCTGCACCTGGGGAGAAATAACCCCAGACACCAGTACAGGCTGGGGACCGACCTGCTGGAGAGCAGCTCTGCAGAGAAGGACCTGGGCGTCATGGTGGACGACAGGTTGACCATGAGGCAGCAGTGTGCCCTCGTGGCCAAGAAGGCCAAGGGGATCCTGGGGTGCATTAAGAGGAGCGTCTCCAGCAGGTCGAGGGAGGGGATCCTGCCCCTCTACTCAGCCCTGGTGAGGCCACATCTGGAGCACTGTGTCCAGTTCTGGGCTCCCCAGTACAAGAGGGATGTGGAGCTGCTGGAGAGAGTCCAGCGCAGGGCCACGAGGATGATCAGGGCCTGGAACATCTGCCCTGTGAGGAGAGGCTGAGGGAGCTGGGCTTGTTCAGCCTGGAGAAGAGAAGGCTGAGAGGGGACCTGATCAGTGTCTGTAAATACTTTAAGAGAAGAAGTGGTAAGTGTGGGGCCATCCTCTTTTCCATGGTGACCAGTGATAGGACAAGAGGAAATGGACAAACTTAAGCAACAAAAGTTCCACAGAAACTTGAGGAAAATTTTTTTGACAGTGAGGGTGACAGAGAACTGGAATAGGTTGCCAAGAGAGGTTGTGGAGTTTCCTTCTCTGGAGATCTTCAAAACCCACCTGGGCACAATCCTGTGCAACTTGCTATAGGTGACCCTGCTTGTGCAGGGAAGTTGGACTAGATGATGTCCAGAGTTCCCTTGCAATCTCAATCATTCTGTGATGTGTGTGTATTCAGTTGAGTGTTTGGCAAAATTACAGGAAACAAATTAATCACTATACTGATGAATGTATTTACATGCCTTGTTCCACTCCTTCCAGACCTTTGCAGTCCAAGTGCTTGAGACTTTCTCTTATAGCAATGCCATTAGGGGCATTGGTGCTCTCCAGAACACACTAAAGGTCCTGGTCCAGATGCAAGCTCAGACACATCTCTGCTGGAGAAAAGGTGTGTCCTGGAGATATCACTGGATTACACTGTGGCTCTGTCTGCCCACAAACATAGTTTCCTTCAGAGGGGAATTGGGATGCCAGGGGTAATGGTGAGTGACACAGGGAGAGCAGGGCATGGTCATGATGCACACATGAACCAGGACTGCAGAGCTCCTGGAGACACAAACTGAATTCATGCAGAGTTTGCTGATCACACTTACTATCAGATCTAAATAGAGTGTAGATGATTCAGATGATAAGAATTATGTACAATTTACTCATTTAATTTCTGAACTACAATCCCCCTAAATGACTCTAAACTCCATCATAAACTGGATGTCTTTTCATAGGCATCTTCAACCCTCAGGACACCTCCTAATGTTCCCAGAACCTCCCTAATCTTGACAGAAACAAGCAGAGGGGCTGTGCCTAGTCTGCAGATAACAAAGAAGTAAAGTGTTTACTCAGTGGGTCATCCTTGTGATTTCCTGGAGCAGAGTGACCCCAGAGCAGCCTTACGGCAGACAGGACAGAGCTATCTGCCTTTTAAAGAGGTGCTGCAGGTTTTGAACAAAAGGAGGCAGTTCCCTGTGACCCAGTGTGAGCTGCCTGGTGAGCAGGGTGAGCAACCTTCCTGCCTACAAGGGGCTGCGCAGGGCTCAATAAGCTCCTCTTCTGAGTTACATCTTTCCTCGTGCTGCATTGTACTTCAGGAGCTGGGTGTGTAAGAGATGTACAAGCTCTCTGCTGCATCTGGTCCTTAGCAATCTGGGCTGCTTTTCTTCTAAATGTTGACAGTGTAAACTCGAGTGTGTGTCTCATCCTAACACTGGGTGAAGTTGTTGCTTGGATGATGCAGTGTGTATACATGTGCACTTGGAGAGACCCAGGGTAAACATATATCACGATTTAGGCTTCCCAGAAACAGCTGCTGCCACTTCATTGTCATGAAAAATAGAAAGGCACTAACTGCTTATAAAGATAGGTACATTCATCTCTGCCATTTCTTTGGTTTTACATTTAAGATGTCCTTGCCGTATGCCAAGGTATATAATATTGTGAAGTTATTTTTTAGCCAAGCATTTTGCACCTTTTGATAGCTGTTTTCTCAAGTTTAAGCATGCTTCACCTGTCATTACCCTCTGCTCTAGAAATGTGCAGTAAAAAATCAAACACACACACCAAAAAAAAAACACAGACCAAAAGCCAGTCTTTATGTAATATGCTTCTCTCATGCTCTCATGCTTCTTCAGTTTGGACCATAAGACACATGGAAAGTGTTTTCTGTGCTTCTCCAGTATGTTCTGTGTATGGCTAACACAAGGAGGCAACAGAAAGTTCAATTTTAAGAGTTTCTGAGATGTACAATGTATTTGTGTAGAAATGAGTGATATTCTGCAGGAGTTGTCATGATGCATATAAATTTATTCTGTTTCTATCCAGATGATCTGTATCCCTTGAGTTTGTCCCTCTTCTCTTAAATTTTTGTATGTCCCTCTTCTCTTAAATTTTTGTGTGCCTAATGTAGTAGTATAGAGAAGAGTTTCAATAGGACAAGTGGTACCCTCCCATATGTATAATCTTCTGTGAAACAACTCTTCTTGTGTAATATATTTTGAATACTGTGTACATTTTATGAACATATTCCTTCACAGTTGTGTTATTCCTTCAGCTAACATAAAACCAGTGAAAATAAGGACCACATGCGCAGCTGGACTAAAATTTACACCAGCTGAAGATCTATCCAAAATTATGAAAACCTCCTATGGCGAAACACAGATGAAAGTGTCAAGCCACAAAATGTTATTTCATATCACTCTGAAACCATGCAGAAGAATAAAAATCTGCATGGGTTCAGTGGAGAGTTATAAATAAGCCTTCATTTAGTCAAGATAGCTCATGAAACATTTTGTACCTCATGACAAATCAGAGCTGAGTGTCAAGTCTGCAACAAAATAATAATGGTTTGAGGTTTTGTAACAAAAGTTTTTCACTGGAGTTTTTTGCAGATAATGGTCTGAGATTAATTTCACTGATTCTCATCCACTTCCCTACACTTGGAGTTTATTCAGCATGCAGACTCAGAATACATATAAATCTCTGACAAATAGTGGTTATTCACACTGCATATCGAAGATCAGATGGGCCTAAAGTATGAAAAGGTTCTTAAATGAAATAGCTTAATCACTTCCATATTCTGCAGGTCTATTTTTGGCAATAATACTAGCCTCTGGTTTGCACATGTATTTATTTAATGACAGTCTCTGTTCCTTAAATTGCCAATTGTATTGCTGATTTTCTTTTCATCGTAATAACTCAGTTCCTTCGGATTCTTTGTATTAGTTTGTCTTCAGGGATGATGTTTAGTGTGTTTAGGGAGAGGAGGGGGAGCAGTTCTTCCTTTTTTTTCCAGAAGATTGCATTCCTGAAGCAGGCAGATATTATAGAGATTTGGAATTTTTATGATTAAGCCCCAGTCCTGCAAAGACTTATCTACCTTCCTAACTTTAAACATGTGAGCTATCCCACAGGGCCCGGAGGATTATCAGTAAGTATGTGTGTAAGTCTTGGCAGTTTCAGGATCTAAACAGCATTTGTTCTTTGTATTTCTGAATCTAAAGGAATTGATTTGGTGATAATTAGACTGTAAACAGTTAGTTTCAAAGTGCACTTTAGATTAAAGGCAGATTCATCCTCATGCACAGTCCTCATGCAAGCTGGGATTTACAAAGTCTGGCTTAAAGATCTAGCTCTGCCACAGTCTCATGAAATAGGTTTGACTCAATCACAGAAGTGATTTCAATCCTCATAATCTTTCAGCTTCCTAAATTCCATGATTAGATTTGGTACCATCCATGGTACCAGCAATTGCATTTTCCCCTGCCTCACTTCCTTAGCCATCAAAAATAATCATCTTTCCTTTCTCTCACTCTTTTCTTCCTATAATTTCTGAATTCTTGGTGGCACCAACTCTATAATTCTTACCTGCCAGCTCTGGGACTGGACTACCACTTTTGGTGGAAATCTGCTGTGCTGACACATTTAGTGGTGATCTAAAACACTTTCAGATCCTAAATCTATCATAGTGAGGCTTGCTGCCTTTGTATTTAAAGATTTTTGCCATCATAGTCTTTTTATGGATATTTTTAATCCAGCCACTAGGTGCTCGATTTATGCAAATTGATAATGAAAATGTGGATGAATAACATTGAAATCAGTGTTTAGTTATGCTTTAAACATGCATGTTGAAGCTGTACCATGTATATGTCATATACATTCAGCAGTACTAATTATACCACTTACATTCCAGAGAATCGTTGTAGGATAAAGCAAATTTTCCTGAGTTTTCTCCACGTACTGCTGTTGCACTGCTTATTACAATATTATTAGCATGAGTTGTTTTAGTAAAGTAGTAAATAATTCATAAGAAAATCTGCAAAAGCAAATATGTTTGTCTTTTCATCCACTTCCATTGGATTTGAAGGGAATTGTTCACTTGGTTTACGAATATGGTAACAGGACATTGTTTTTCGTTCCATCTGGCCCATGCTTTTTTTATTTCTGAAAACTGCAATAGTGAAAGTTAGGAACACATACAGACAACTGAGGTTCTTAATCTGTCCTTAAAAGGCAGCAAGACACATAAAATAATGGGTCACAGCTTGCAAGTCCTCGGGGCCAGATCTGTAAGGTGTTTAAACAGATAATTCCCCTTGAAGTTTCATCATAGGTTTGCACAGTGGCTTAAATAGAAACAGCACTACGACACTTACATGGCAGTCACAGAAGGCAATGAAAGTCAAAGAGCAAAACCACTTTGTAGTGGATACTATACAAATTAAAGGGAGACACTGTTCACCCTGGGACATTTACAATTTTAACCTATTTTTTTTTAAATCTAATTGATGTCAGTAGCTAGCATTCCAGGCAGGCAGGACATGGCTATGGAATAAAGCCCAAAATGTCAATTCAGAAGAGACCTAGATCCTCTAATGGAAGAATAGCTGTTTTCACTGCTACAGAGTTTCAAAAGGTTATAGTATTTCCAAAGATGCCTCCAGACCACTGAATTTGACAACCTAACATATGTCCGAATTGACTGCAAGCCTCATGCAGCCTGTCATTATGCTGGGGAGGAAGATGCAAGAGGCAGAAGTAAACCTTGAGCAAGCACGGTGTGAGCAGATGGTCTTAATTCCAAAGTCAACTCATGCACCTGAATTCAGTTTCATGTCAGGAGGGACAAACACACAACACAGTTGTGTGAGTCTGAACTGTCATTTCCTAGAGCTGGTTCACCCAAACATGGATGGGCCTTTCACTTTTTGTCTGAAATGTCAGATTCAGCTAAAGCAGGGCTAAAGTCTGCCACGGATGAATTCAGGTCAAAGCTGAAAGAAGAATTTGTTCTGCCAACGATACATTAAGTTTCAGATCGACTTTTACATATCAAATTCTTACAGACAAGTGAAACATCAAGAGTTTGGGGAGAGAAGGAAAAAATAGTTTGTGTTTTAAAAGTGTTTAAAAGTGTGTATAAGTTCCATCTGATAGGAGAAAGAGCTTTTAGAAGTTACTAAAGCAAAAATACTTCATGGAAGAGCATTTCTTAAGCAATATATAAAAACAAACATTTGTTTTAATATTGTGAGTGTTTAAAAGTAGTCAAAGATGATACTAGTCAAGGGAGCACTCACCCCATCTGATTTTAGTCATCCAGAGGGTAACCCTCTTGGGGTTGGATGGGTGTCCAAGCTTCCGTGATAATTAATGGAGGGAAGAAAGTGCCCCTAGAGGCAATTCAGCCCTCTTGATGCATGTCTTTGTAGGGAATTACTCTTCTTCATAAACTTTCTGTCTTTCTGCTGATGCTGGCAGGGGAGAGTTGTCTTGCTCTAGATCTTAGCTTTTAGATGACTAAAACCAAAGAAGTAAAATGTTTTCCTCAGTGGACCCTTTGTATTAGAATTAATAAACCTGTTTTTTTTTAAGTACAATTTTCCTTTTGCTGTGTGCTCAGCCCGAGCCTCATGTGTGTCTGAGCAGAACTGCACAGCTTGAAATCTTTGACAGCTTCTCTTCCATTGTAAGTTTGTACAGCACCAAGCACACTGCCATCAGACAAATAAAAAGAATAATGAAACTCAATCATGCTTGTATATATAGAAGGCCAATCAATGTAAACACAGGGTTTCTCTAAACAGGAGAATAGCGGAAGCCAGATGGCATGAAATCATTGATAGCTGTTTCATAAACTTTTCCTGCAATCAAACCTAATTGAAATAACACTAGATTGTAGGCTTTAGCAGGTGGGCAGCACACACAGCTGTTTCTGCTAGATGATTTCCAAAGAATACATACATAAAACATTTCACAGGGACTGACATATGGGAAAAAAGGTTAGCCCAGATGGAATGCTCTCTTTCAGGCTTTATTTTACCGGCAGATTTCTGAATCCTGCCTCTTTAAAAATATGGGCAGAAGTGTTTTTCTGATATTGTTAAACCAATTACAGTCAAATACAATGTGGATGGGAGTTATGGCTTGGTCAAGCAGTATCTTCAGTTCTCATTTGTTTTTCTAGGAAAAGTAGAACAGAGATGGACCTCCTCGTGTCCAACTTACTGCTTTGCACTGAGGTAGGATAAACATAAAAGAATCATCTCTGAGAGATGCATGTGCATAGAAATTCCCCATGGAAGGTTTCCACCAATTTCTGAGGTAGCTTATTCCAGTCCTGCACTAATAGTTTAGATTTTTTTTCCTAAATTCTATTTCAGTTTTCAATACAATTAAGTCAATATCCCCATGTGGTCAAGGAGGGAAAATAATTGAGGATTTATCACACCGTCTTTCTTCCTTCTGTTCTTTGCTGCATACAGATATCCCATGGCAAAATTTCTGAACACTGACAGAAGAGCTGGGAGAACCAGATGGGTCTTCCCAAAGAGGTCCAGTGTTCAGGATGGGCTTGGAAGGATTTCACAAGGCTCACCAGAAAGCTGGTTGTTTGGGCAGAATTTTACTTTGAACTTTTTTTTTGTGCTGGAAAATGAGACTTCAAAAGAAAACATGGAGAAAGCAGGGAGAGGTAAGAAAGACTAACTTCTGTGGATCAAATGAGAGCTTCTGAGAAGGACAGTTAGCTGAAACATACCATATAGGTTCACTAACTAGTACATCTAGTTAGACTACAGACCAAAGCTCCTATACTTCATAGATGATTATTCATACAACTCATGACCTTTACATAAACATACAACATGAAGCTCTACAGCACCCTTTCCATTACTATTTGCATCAGAAATGGTATTTTTAACACTTTAATCTAAAGACTCAGAATCTGCAACCTTAGTTGTAAGGCAGTAAGGCAGGTAGTAAGGGCAACTAAGAGAAGGAGAGATCAAGCACATGGGAAAAAAATTACATGCAGTCTATGCTATTTAATAACTCTGATCTTTTGGACTGCAGGAGTCTTGTGGATTTTCCTTTGACAATGTCAACTCTGGGGTTAATGGCCATCAAAAAATGCTAGTATATTAGGAATTGTCAGGCAAGGAATAGAGAGGAGAAAAGAAAACATTGTTATATTGCTACACAAAATCATAGTTTTAAATGATAAGCATGATTGTGGTCACCCCAGCTCAGAAAAGAAAAGTGTAATAAAGGGCAATAAGGAAGATCAGAGGTTGGAAGTGGGTTCTGTCAAAAGAGATATTCAGCAGAATATCACTTTTCATCATTGAAAAAAAAGAGCTTGCAGCTTTTAAAATAATGAAATGCAAGGAGAAAGGAAGGGAATGTTTGTTTATTCTATCTCATAAGAGAAGAACATGGATACACCAAATGAAGAGATCAGATTGTAGGTTTAACGCAAATACTTCTTCATATAATGTAAAATTAGCCTGCAAATCCCATTGTCACAAAATACTGTAGAAGCCAAAATTATAAACCAGATCAAGAAACATTTAGAGAAACTCATGTCTGTTGAGGGTTGGTAAATACCTCCATCCTGGATGCATCCAGGATGTGGATGCATCCTCCAGCTCTGGAAGACCGGAGCTGCAGAGGGGTCCCAGCAGAGGAATCCCTGAAGCTCTCCCTGCTCTCGGGCTCTTTCCTGGCTGCTGCTGTCAGGGACAGAGTATGGTGCCACAGGGACCCTTGCTTCTTCCTGTGCTATTATAAATATTGCCTTCAGATTACTTCAGAAAGCATCATTCCCAAAGGAAAAAATATTCTCTGCAGAGAGCAGAGCAGAAGTAAATTACAGTAGCATCATGTGGTGGGAGCAACTGTTTGAAAAAGGCAGGAGAATCAGCCCTGGGGTGATATGACTTTGCAAGAAATAAATGAGCATGAGGCGAATGCTTTTAAAAGCACCCATCTCAGTTTTGTGACAGAGAAATCAGGAACACTTAGAAAGAATCAGTGACAAAAGATCCAAAGCAGGCAGTTGATTCCCCGAGGGAGAGAAAACAAAGTGTTTACAAAGATGCAGAACAGTAAATCATCAAAGTGTTCTTTTGAAAATATTTCAGATGTAATGTTCATTCCTATATTTATTTGGGAGACACAATAAAGACAGGAAAAAGATACAGACCTTTCCTTTAAAAGCATTTGCACTAAAGCAGATCTAGCGTGTCACATAAGAACAATAGCAAAACGGCAAGGAGGGAAAGAGGTAGGACTGCGGAAGGACCAGGACACGAGGATTATATGTAAGTTTATATGATCATTTTGGATAACTGGGCAACATTTTCATCAGATTGCTTATTGATCTGTCCTCTGTCTCTTTACTTGCATTAAACCAGAGCAGTTATTTCAGACTACTGAAGGGACTTATTCTGAGTGCAATTTCATGAAGGTTGATTATGGGAGTGGGTTTGCGGGAGGCAGAGGAGTGAGGACAAAAGGAGAGCTGAAGATAAAGTACAATAAATGCAGAAACAGGGGGACCTGGTACAGATCATAACACCACATTTAATAATAGCTGGCTCTCTTATAGAGCTTTTCAAGCATAGATGTTGAAGTGTTTTAAATTGAAGTCTGAATCATTTTCCTCAGATTATAGCTGGAGAAATCATTTGTTCAAGGTCACTCAGCAGAAGAAAATGCACTACCATCAGGCAGCACATTCAAAGCCCGTGAATCCTAGTGCCGTGCTACCTACCCATGGGCCACACTGCTGAGCTGGTCAGTGATGGCTTGGAGGAAGGATGTTATCAACTGTTTTCACTAAAAATGACATGCTGGAAACCATACCAGTTACCTTACAGGGGAAGTTAAGGACATTTCCGTGAGACAGCGATTTACTGAGGGAATTAAGAAGATTCAAGTTCTCTTCTTATTCTCAGGAGCTGATGTAAAATGGTTTCCCATACTTGGGAAACTTGTAACTTGGGTTACAGCTACACCACAACACAGAACATCACAGAGCTATTACGTCACGTGTGCACTGCCTCTGCAGGTGCACCCTCTGTTTAGACAATGATTTGGCAATATATCCTTGGAGGACAGAGGATTTGAGAAGTCCAGAGGCTTAGTAGATTACCAGCATGCTTGAAGAGGACACAATGTAAGGGAAAAGACAAGTGCCACATGCTCAGTTTGCCTGCAAAATGCCCTCTCAGGCTGTCATAGAGGCTGTAGAGGTAGCAGCACATTGATATGCAGGAATATTTTTGGCATTTGAAATTCACACATTCTGATAACTCCAAAGCCATGCGGAATGGCTCCAGACTGACAACTGCTGTCTGACGAAGGTGAAAATCTTTAGCCACTAACAATAGTATGGACTTTAACTTCCAAAAACTGTTAGAATTGTATGTCAGTTTATATAATGAATGGTGAAGCAGTTTAATACACAACACAGAGTAGCTTTTTTCTTTTCACAAAACTTTAATATAGGTGAAGTATGAGAGGCTTTCATATAATGGTACCAAAGTTGTAATGACAATTTTTAATTGTCAGCAAAAATAAAGTTATTTAACAAATCAGTTAATATTACTGTTCTTTTATTTGTCCTTTCTAGCACAATTATATGTCATCTTGAAACGCTACATCTTCGAGTCAGAAAGCATGGCTTTATCTGGATGGACCATGAACATTTATGGTAATAGTAGCCATAATTCATTGCCATGCTACAATGGAATTTCTGCTTGCCTGGTTCATTCTGAACTCTATCCAACAGCTGTGCTGCAGATGTAGTTGCACAGGCACCTACATCTTCACAGCAGTGGCTGGCCTGTCAGACCTTAGAAGATGTCCCTGTTTGTTTTTCAAAATGACTCTCATCTATATTACATCCATACCAATTCAAAATGAACTCAACATCATTCACATTAATAGACCTAATGTTGCTACTAGTTAGTAGCAAGAATTATCAAGGTATATTTCTTATATGAAAAAAAAAGAAAAGATTTAATAGCCTAAGGGCTGCTGTAAGAATTTTAATGTTTTAATCTCTTTTTGGCAGCTGATGGTAGTCTTATTCATGCAGCAGTTTACAGGGGGATCTTTCAATAAAGGTGATTTTTTATGTCTTTAAAGACTTTAGATTACTTTTTTTTTTGAGATAGTAGCATAAATTTCTTTTACTGAGTTGAGTATAACATAAAATTGTTTTGAGTAACTATATATCATCACCATGATAATAATTCACTGCTAATCAGAAAAAAAAAAAGTGGTTACAGCACCGTACTGCAGAAGTGAGATGCCTAGATTCAAGAACACCTCTTGCATGGAGCAACACAGATATTCCTCTTTGTGCTTTATCGAACGGTAATTCCGGTATATTAACTAATTAAATCCATCCTAGCTGTGCATGATCTTATAATTACATGGTTCAGATTCCCCATCAGCTAGTCAAACAGTTTCTTCAATTCAATTTTATAATGATTCAGGTCCTAACAGCTAAATATTCACCCAGGTATTTATCTGACACTGGGACTATTGGGTAGCCAATGGAACCATCTTTGTTTAAACGAATGGCCAAATATATTCAATCATTCACATATTTATATTTAGGCAAATTCTTTGCTACTTTCATGACTCAGGAACCTATTGTGGAAACCAACTGACATATTTGGAGTTGGAGTATTGATTTCTGTTAGAAGTGATAGTTTAACACAGACTGTCAGTAGCATAAGACCATATTTTAGCACAAGCAATATATAGTGTAAGAGGAAAGAAATCAAAAGAATCAAGCCCTTAGGACTAATAGTAAGCTAACATACAAAAATATTTTCACTCAGTAACGATTTGTCTTTAAAAGCTATAGATATACCCTTCTAGCTTTTTGTTTTAATGTTTTGTTTCCAGCAAAAGTTCTCTCTCTGTAAGAAAACACAGGAATAATACATACCCACGCATCAGCCATTTAGTTGTTAACAAACAGATGATGGCCATTGGGAATGTGAAAGCTAGACTGCTTGGCTGCTCTGACAAATGAAATCCAGGAGTAATGAGTCACACTAGATGCAATCCTTTAAAAAGAAACATTGGCAAAATCTCAGATTTTAAAATAACTTTGCTGAGATCAAGTGGAACTGTCTTCAGCCATGATGAAAAAGCTAAAAATGAGTATCCGACTGTGCAGATAATTCCAGCAGCCTGGCAGCATTCATTTGCGAAGTAGCCTGGCCTGATAAGATCCTCACACAGATGCTAATATGAACTGGACTGTGTAGATACATATTACATAATCACTACATACATGGCACCTCCATTTGTACACTACTGTTTGGGCTTATCAGCTTTGAGAAATGATAATGTGAATGCCTGCAAAAGAGAATCTGCAATGGTTTTTGTTTTCCCTTACACCATTGAGCAGGCAGCAGAATAGTGTGCAGAATATGTCCTGAGCAAGGAGAGCCAAAGAGCTCCTCCCCTGCAACATTTGCTACCCCAACCATCTGGGTGGTCAAAATGAGTATCTCCTGAACTACTAATGGTTGTAGGTGATTCCACTTCAGAGTACTTCAAAGACACAGGTCTTGAACTGGGTTTACAAACTATATTACTTTGGACACTATATTATAATTCAGCTATATAGTTTGACTTCTTTTGGTAATGTGCTGTTTGCATCCCTCAGTCAGAAGTAAAAAACTACCTTTTCCTTGAGTTTTGCATGGTTGATCCATCTGAAAACCAATCCAAACTAACCACTGCTTTACTGTTTTGAAAACAAGATTTTGTGTGGTGTTGTTGCTGAAAGAAATGGTATATTTCATTTCTGTGTACCTCATGACAGCTCATCTCCAAGCTGTTTGTGATTCAGGTGTATCTAAAAAAATATATTAGAATGATATAACATTTCTCATCTGTCTGAAAAAAAAGAAAAAAAAAAAAAAAAAAGAAAAAAAGAAAAAAAAGTGCCTGCAAAAGTTCTCCGCAAAAGAAAGACCTCCTTAATTTACTATTTCTTCAAAATCTCAAAGAACAAAGGTCAAGGCTATAGGAAAAATGTCTACCTGTCATACCATATATCTTTTAGGCTTTGAGGAACCACACATTAATCAGGAGAAGCAATGCACTGAGCAGAAGCAAGCAAGGTGAAAAATCCAAGACAGGTTCCAGTTTTGTCACTTCGGATTTCTTAGAGAGATCTCTTCAGACAGACTTTCTTTTGACTCTTAACTAAATGATCATTGCTAGATGAAGTCAAAGTTTGCATTTCCATATCAGTGTACAACGTAAACCGCTTAAAGCACAGACTGTCATATTTATATTTATTTTAGGCAGCAGATAATTTTAAATATTCAAATGAAAATTGCAGACATTCATACTTTTTCAGTATTGTATGATATTTATTGTAGTAGTGAAGAAATTCTAGGCATACCATAGTGGGGGGCAGTGCTCTGTAAAATATTGGTATTTTACAGATATGCCACACTGCAGAAACTGATTGGGGAAACATAGAAAGGAGTGATAGATAAAATGCAAAGCAGAAGTGTCTGATATGACTATTAGACTCAGGAGCAGCCAAAGATTCAGTTTGACTGTTCAGCAAGTTTGCAACAATTCCTTTTTATCTAGAATACTCACATGCTTTTTCAGCAGAAAATTCACATTAAATAACATTAAGCAGAGAAAAGGAGACTACACAATAGTGGAGTCTGTGCAAAGATATTATCAGTGGGAGCTTGGATTGCCTGAGGTGTTCATTAGTTGGTATAAGACAGATATTTCATAGGGAAACAAAAGATGGCATAAATAGTGTTCTTAAAATGTTCTTGCTTTCCTCACACTTATTTCTCTAGATTCTTTCATTACTAGGAGGGCAAATGCACAAATCACAAAGACAGGCAGACATCATAACTAAAGTATTAACCTTTGGGTATTACCTATAAAGTCTCTGATTCAACCCTGCTGAAATCAATTGGAGACTTTCCTTTGATTTTATAGATTTGTAGATTTAGCCCTAATTAATGAAGAATGCTTTTAAAATCTAATATTTTAGGATATTACATGGCTAGAGAGTTCTCTGCATACTTTTATAAAGCTAGAGATGAACCTCCTGCATGAATATAAAGATAGCAGTATGATCACCGGCTATCAGAGTCAACATGTTAACAGTGGATCGTAAATGAAGGCACATCTTCTGTATGTCGACTTGAGATGCTACCTGTTTCCCATGGGAGGAAAGGAAAGCAATGTTGGATTTCCATAGTAAGCATTCCTCTTTTTCTGTAGGGCCTTGCTGGATACAGATACCCAGTTGGACCTGTTTGCAGTTGTTCAGCCAGTTGGAAAGTAAGAAACATGCCCAGAGGAACAGATGAGAAGACCAAGGGCAGAAGGCAGGTGAAATGGGCAAAGATGCACATTTATCAAAGGTACATGCAGCTTTCACATGGCTTTATAGTTCATCGGGAAAAAAAAGTGGATCTCAACATCCTGTGATAATCAAGCATGGTCCAGATTAAGTAGTTCTTTTGCTCTGGCTGAAAGTTTGGTAGAAATGTCCACAGATCATGTGGGTGAATTGCCAGGAAGATACTCTCTCTCTCTCTTTGCACTATGATACTTTACTCAATATAGTTCAACGCTTATTATCCAGAGTAGTCCAAGTTCACCTAAATGCTAGGTACAGAACTATGTCTGTGTCTACCACCAGTCCTTGCCCAAGGGTCCACAGCTCCCAGTTGGGTCAGGAGGTTTTTAGTGGTGTCCCTCCACAAGTTGGCTACTTCAGGTTAATTCTTCACAGCTCTTCAAAATTGTTGCCTTAGCGCTGTTCTCCTTCTATACCTAGTCTCAACAAGATCTCTCCAGTGTCTTCTGTCCTTTAACCCATAACAAGGACCAAGCCTGTGCAAAAGGGCAATCTTCATGGCTGGATAAGACCCCCTCTCCCATCCACCCCTTTCCACAATCACTCACTAGTCCAATTCCCAAGGTAACCCCTTCAACTGAGGCACATTTGATATTCTTCTCATTTATTATCTCACTATCTTATCAATAGCATTTTATGAAGTCCAATTTTCAGGTCACAAAGCATAACAAAAAGGAAAAGGTGTCCCTGGACCTCCAGATTTACCTCAGAGCTAGCAGTAGGAATCATTAGTATTCAAATTTTCTATATTTCAAATAATTCTATATTTGAAGACATGCATTGCATCCACATAACAGGTAACAGTCAGCCTGGATTTTGGAAAAGCACACTATTTTCTCTTATTCTCAACTCCTTGTACTTGCTCAGCACTTTAGATTAAAGTTTTTTTTTTCTCAGTGCTTTCCAAATTATTTCTTACTATCCTGAACTGAAAATGATGCCAAGAGTCATAAGATTTGGAATTGGTCCATCATATTTAATCAACACATTTTTGGATAAAATTTCGATTGACTTACCCCCTTTTCAAAAGCAGATTAAACTTTCAGCTGAGCAAACTTTTTTTTTTCCTTTTTTTTTCTCCATGGGAAGTATCTGTTGCCCAAACAAAGTGCCAATATTTCACAGAAAAACAGAAAGCCTGGAAGCAAAGATATTTTGATTTAGGGGCACTACAGTGTTTTCACAGACTTTCCTCATACCTTTCCTTCTCCTCTAGAAGCCTGACTGTTTAACTGAACACAGTATCCTCTGTGCAGCAGCGGCTGGCATTCAACATACAGTCCAAACATCCACGGTTATGGGGTCCACAGTGTCCTCTCAGAGACCAGAGAATGATCCAATGCAAAAGTCCAGCCTGTAGGGCAAAACAGGTCAGTGAAGCAACTCAACTACAATGCACAACCAGCACCATCTTGCAATTTCAGTCAAATAGTCAGTTTGGTGAATTGTTTCTAAGGGCAAAAGTTTTAGATCTCTGAACAAAATTGCAATAAAGGTAAAAATGTAGAAAAACCTCTGCACTTTCTGATAATCTTGTGATTTTTTTTAATGTTACTCCTATAAGAGAAGATAAGTAGAAGTAAGTCAATAATAGTATTGTTATTGCAAGTTATTGCACCACTAACATGGCATCTTTGAATAGATATATTAAGCACTCTTGGTTTTATTCCCAATATAGGTGGAAACAATTTGCTATATACCAGCTGTTGACTCTTGTGGGAATGAGGAAAGCGCTGGTGTTTCTTCATGGGTCAAAGTGAAGACTGAGTTTGTACTGCTGAATTTATATCGTGAAGGTTCAAAGAAGAGAGAGATCACTCATTCTCAGTTTGGCCCAGTAATGTTAGACTATTATTCAAAAGATAGAAAAAATGTATAAGTTGGTATATATCTTTACAAAATAGAAGGCAGGGAATATGTTTGAAAGTGCTTAATATTTTTCCTTGTAGCCAGTTTCAAAGTCCTTATACTTCTAAGCCTCTAAGAATCACAATCAAACTTCTCTCAGTTCTTTCCCAAATGATTCTTCACTGCATGAATGCAAGATAGATTTTTCATTTCTATTTTAGGCTGACAAATTCATTTTGCTTTTGATGACTTATGACACATACAATAACAACAACAAATCTGTAAAAGAATTCTCCCACACTCGCTCTTCTGCTGACCGACCCTTGAGGGATTTGAGAAAAGAATATCAAGAATATAAAGTGGCTTAACCACATAGGAGCCAGCCTGAATACTTTTGCTTCCGAGCCTATTTTCAATGTCCTTCTTGTGGTGGTTACAACAGGCCCTGGAATACCACGAAAGACTCTCTCTCCAAACTTATTACTTAATTTACACAGGGTATCTGGTCTGCATGGATCTTGGAAGATGGGCCATTACAGAGAGAGATTTAGGTGACAGAGAAGAGAGAACAAAAGGAACAGGAAGAATTCCAACCATCATGGAGAATGCTACTAGGAGGAAATAGTGAAATATAATAATAAAGTCCTTTTGGGCCCAGAGTTCTTTTTCATAAATATTAAACAGTGTATTTATGGTTCCCTCCTCCTCTCTGACTGCTGCATTTATTTGTACTGGATCTTTCAGCTGGCTGTTTGCTATCTTGCTTGAGGTTATATTAAAAATCTGAAAGAGGAATATGTGCTGGTAAATGTCAGTGCCCCTTCTCAGCAACATATTCAGGCTTCCTTAGGATCAAGTCAATCCACAAATCTTAGTTGCTATTACTTGGAGTAGTTTAAAGAGATCTGCCATTGTACTAAAAATTGTCCTAACATCAGAACACTAATACAGCGAAAAAGGTTGCAGAAAGCAAAATATTTTGCTCTGTGGTAAAATGCCCTCATTAAAGATGGACAACATCTGAAATGAATGTTTTTATTTTTGTTGAAGACTTCTGAATTTTCTCTTAAAAATTCAGCACTCCATAGTTTCTCAATCTGCAGCATGTTAGGAAGTCAGAATATTGAAATCCAGAAGGAATTTTCTGGACTGACTTTAGAACTCCTTATAGAGATCACTGAACATATTAATGACAAAAAAAAAACAAAACAAAACAAACAAAGAAAAAACCTACCATGTAAAGAGTACAAAAGAGAGAGTGTATCTTGTGTAGCATTTTTTGGGCACCACTGAGTATTCTGCTGGTTTGCTCTGGCAAAGGTGGTACAAGACACATATAGGTTTCAACATGTTAAAAAAAAAAAAAAACATTCATTTCAGTTTATGATGGGTAATCCAGGATGTGAAAAAAGAGTTAGCAATCACTTTTAGACAATCATTCATGTAGATAAATAGTAGTAAGTGAAATTATAAAGAAAACTAGATCTACTCAATCAAAAAAAGTATTTTCCTGTCATCTGCTGCTTCTCATATTAAAGACCTTTTTAAAGAGCTGAATGGTTTTCATGACGCCTTTTATCAGAGCCAAGGCAAACATTATTATGTAACGTCAATTAAAATCCTTGCTTCCCAGGTAACTTCAGATTAGTCATGAACATAAATTGTGAAGGTCTGGGTCAAGGATACCGTTAAATGTTACTGTAAGATTTGTTTCATGATGAGTAAGTGACCTGAGATTTTTTTAAGTGTCAAAGAAATAAAGAACGGCGGCACTGTCATTTTATATTAAATATCTGCAACAGGTTTAGCAGCTGAAACTCATGGGATTATCCAGCTTTACAACCCCTGCTGAGTAAGCTGAACTAGAAGAGAGCTTTGTTTTTCTGATGGAAAAGGTGCCACTGTGGCATGGCAAATCAAACACATTAGGATTTACGTTCCTGCCTCCAAGCTAAATGGTCACTTGCTGGTCGCTACATAAACAGCAAGGAAAACACTCTTTTGGCAGATGCCCTGACCTGCATGAGTGGAAGACTACATAAAAGCTTTTGAGAAAGGCCCGACTAAAGCTGATCACAGAGAAATTTTCCCTTGGGGACTGCTGGTGTCAGCAGTTTCAGATAATCTCTGTCATATTAGCGGCATTTGCATTGTATTAGTGATTTACATAGTCTAGTATAACATAAAAATGCTAACACAATACGAGTGGTACCATTCTCTATTTGACATCTCTATTTGCAACAAGTTTTTACAAAAACACTAACAGAAATAGTTAATATGAGAAATATTGCAGTGATAAAACAATTGAAGTTTTAATAAGAGTACCAAAACCTAAGAACCTTCAGATATATTTAGGAAAAATCTAAGAAAACTCTTTTCTGTAGTTCAGGAGTATGTAGGAATACAGACTTTTGTTAAATTATCTGCTGATTTCTTTTACTCTTCTCAGGGATCAGAGAATTCTATGCAGTATGACTTGAGTTATGGAATAAAAAATTTGCAGATGACATAAGTTAGGAAAGACTGTGAATAAATTGGAAGGTCAGATTGAATTCAAAAATTATCTTGACAAGCTGGAGGAATGGCCTGAAAAGAACGAGGTGAAACTCTAAAGACACAAATACAAATCTCAGATAGGAATTATCAACTATGGGAATTCAAGTTAATAAACAATGGTGAGGTAGCAGTTCTACAGCTAAACAGAGGGTTTATTGTGAAGTACAGTGGTCAGGCATCTCTCAGATATGCCCAAGTTTCAGATGGTAACCTTCAAGAACATTGCACGCAAGCTTGAGAGCATTCCAGAGAAATGAGAACAGTCATAAATTAAGGAATAAGGTAAGAGGTTTCAAATATGCAAACGGTTGTTTTGAAGAGACGAAAAACATCTGGTGGTCTTGGCCACTGCACAGAACAAGAGGCAGCAGGAATAAACTATGCCAGGGAAAATACAGGTCAGTCTTTATTGAAAGCACTGCAAAGATAGGGATAGAAAATCAATGCAAAGATTTTATAGAGAGAGGTCAAGGAATGTCTAGCATTAGAGGTCTTTAAGGACATCATAGTGTTGCAAAACATCACGTCCTAACAAATATGTCTCAGGAATGACTAATCCTGGGAAATAGGCTAAATGTCCTCTTGATGTCCTTTACAGTCATATTCTTCTATGGGTCTACGAATTGCAAGAGACCATACAGCTATTAATGACTGGATACTGCCACATTACTTTCGGGGAAGGGCAACATGGCTCAGGATTTGGGAAGACAAGCATTTATCACTGATTTTTCAGTGATGCACAATGACTTAGAAGTGCAGGATACAATAATTTCTGGCATCCTTTCATCACCAGTTCTGCAGGGATTCCCTTTGTGAAAATAAACCAGTTGTTAAGCCTCTTGGTGACAATCTATCTGTAAAATAGCTATAACTCAGTGCTATCAGTTAATGAATGCTTATACACCATACAGAAAATCCTGGATGAAAAGGGTTATAAAATGGAAGTAATGATCCAATATTTATTATTCCTATGGTCCAGTAAACACTCGCTGGTTCCAGTTTAGTAAAGTGGCACTGGTTCCTTTATATTAAGAATCTGTTTGAATTTTGGACTAAGTTGCAAACCAAATGCAACCATTTCTGACCTTTAGAAGAAAAATGTCATTGACATTATGATTTCCAGGCTGCTGCATGAAACATTTTGTTTGCAGAGATTAGCAGCATGTAGACTGGAGAGTTGGGGATCTTTGACCTCTGCAGGGATGGAGCGATAACTCCTCATATGTCAGTCACCTTCTCTCCAGTAGTGACCTTCCACCTACGGCAAACATGGGCCACGCTGCATTTTTGAGCAACTGCAAGACTGTTCTGACCTATGCTGGAGGTTGGCTGCATTCCCAGGAGCCTGAGAATTAGCAGGTAGGTGGTCTGTGTGTCCACATCTCCACAGTGTGCAGTTGTGAGCCCAGCGTCACAAGAGACAGCATAGCATGGCTGCTCACCAAAACCTTCCTTTTTAAGCAACTTCTGCCTTCCAGCAGAGCACTGCATTGCACACCTATGCTTGATGTTAGTGTTTTGGCAACTGCAAAAGCAGTATTTACTCCACAGATCAAGTGCTGCCGTGACACAGATAAATTTGCTTCTTATTTTCATACTGAGAGTCTTAAGACTTTAAACTACTTATAATTTGTATTATATTCAATGCACTGTTCTTAGTTACGTTTGTGATATCTATAGGAAGAAAACCTTAATCCTTAAAGGAAACTAAAGCATATAAGAATCAAAGACAGGTTTCAAGTTGGCACCCATATGGTTTGTCAGAGAACAGAGTTTTGTTTTGGCCTTTCTGAGGCTTTGTCCTTATTGATACTGAACTCCAGATCACTGAGTGTGTTTTTTCAGCTTCTTATGCTGTCTATGGGAAGAAAAGGTACATCACAAGAGACTTGGATAGAAACTCTGCTTTCCTCAGAGAAAATGCCTAAGCCAACACACTGAATAGGGAAACTATAACTACTCAATCAGAAAACTGGGAATAGAGTCATCTCTAAAATATGGCCCTTCCCAAGAATTTAGATGCTTTCATCTATTCAGAATTAAATAAAACAAAGGACCAATAATCTCTTCTAAAAGAAGTTGAATGAAAAGAGCTTTTTTTTTTTTTCAGTGAGCATAGGCAGTGGCAATATTCTCCTCTCTCGTTCTGTTGCACTGGGGGCAGTTCAGTACTGATACTGAAGAAAGGATGGTGCTAACCGGTCCCTGAAAGACCCTTCCAGAATTACCAAAGCATCAAATTGCAGCTTTCTCCTTCTTTACATGGCACAGAGCAAGACTATACTTAGCCCTTCTTTAGACCAAACTCATTCTGCTGTATTATCTGGTAAGGCTGGACGAGCGTCTTTGAGCCAGGAGCCTAACTAGAGCTGGCTTTGACCTGATCATCGTTCTAAGCTGCAAATACAAACCATAAGCAATACTAGTACGGTCAGCTAGCTAAAAATTTGTATTGTTTTCTAATTGAGGGGCTGAGACCACTGTTCTCTTAGCCAACTTCTCCCATATTATTCTTGCTGATAGTGTAGCACTTGAACCTGATGGCAATAGTACTCAGATAGTGAATAGTCCAGATCCAGCCTCTGTATTCACCACCCTTGTAAATATCAGATTTAAAAAATTCTCTAAGGTCAAGATGTGTTCTGCATTTTTTGTTCAATATAAAATATTAAGAACTTAGTCAAAATACAGGATATATTTTATGCAGAATACAATAATATATGCCTATAGCCAGAGCCCCAGAGAAGAAATACATAAATCTGTTTTTTGGACCATGATGAATTTAGTTATGATGGGAGTGCCATTTTACAGAACTGTCAGACCTGAGGTGCTTCTGGGCATAATCTGAGGGAGAGCTCTGTGTGCCTCGCAAACTTTAGTTGGTGTCTAGGGTATCGATTGCCTTGAGGAGTAAGTAGCAACTGAAGGAAGGATTCAAGGTCACAGCTCTTTAACACAGATACTTGTGTTAGACCTCAGCTGCTTTAAGCATCCAAGTCTTTACTGAATCTGCCCCTAATAGCTTACATCCCATTGAAAATCCTAGTTCCAGGTATGTTTGCCTAGGAGAAGACATTTAATTATCTTTATTTGACAGACTGGAAAATCAAGGCAAAGGTGGGTAAGCAGCTTTCCCAAAGCCAATGTTTTTAGACATCCAGCTCCCCAAGTGAGTGAGAGCTAGGCAATGCTCATTGGATTTAGGTTTCTTATTTAAGGATTTAGGCCTAAGGAACTTGATGGACAAAGCTGAGAATAAACGAGAACCCCTGACCCCTGGCTCAGCATCCTGCTACCCTGCTGGGTATCACTGTTTGCGTTCGCACAAGGAAGAAACGAGATCACTCAAGCGGAGCATTTCCGGGAATTTAGGCTATTAGAGTGTCTGCACTGCTTAATTTCCAGGAGCAAGAGCTGAAATTAAAATAGAAACAAAAAACTTACCTTTGCTCATGTGATCCTCATGAGAAAGCAATTGCTTCCCCATGGTCTTCCTTACATAGATTGCACATGACAATATCAACACACACAAATTAAGTAGATTCTTGCTATTTCCTCTTTCAGGAAATTAATTTTTCATAAGTTATTATAAAGTATTTCATTGAGTTGACTCTTGAATACCTTCCCTGTAGTGCCTCAGCCCTTGTCACTTTCTTTCGCCTAAGCACTTTGCTACTAGTCCATGAATAATGTAATCGAGCAATTATGTACAAGTAATGCCTCCTGCTGCAAAGCCTAGAAACTAATCTGATGGGGCTTTTCTCTCTTACTTTTGAAAGTCTGGGCCCCCCTGAGGGGGGAAAGGTGATACTTGCCCTTAGTAATCTGGGTAAAAGGCACAGTGGACGAATCAGAGAGAATTTCACAGTGCTCCAGTTGCTCACTTTGCTTAACCTCGTAAATATTTTATAGTCACCTGGGGGGAAAGTCCCCCTGAAATTCCAAATATTTTATCCATGCCATTGTAGTTAATAACGAGGAAATGTCAGCACTTACATATGGTACTATGCTCCTGTATGGTTCCTTCAAGAGCTATATAATCTTGATACTTTTCATTTCATTTAAAAAACTTGTTCAGAGAGACCTTGGGTAAATTCTGCAGAGCTGTAGTCATGAACAGGGAGGTGAATCTACTGACACAGCTTCAGCAGATGCTTTTACTACTGTTCATTAACTTTAGTTCTGCTATCATCAGGATTATATATGGAACATAAAGGAAATTAAAAAAAAATGACTCATGCAATTTGATTTCTGCTGTGTCATTTCCCACTGTTTTGCTCTTTGTACCTGAACCGGCTGGCAATCACACAGGCTATTGAGGTCACAGTACAGAGATGAATGGCAAGGGTTCAAAGTTGAAAATGCAATTATCTTTCCTACTGCCAAATGAAATTACAAGAGTAACATCTCTGAGACTATAACATAAAACTCCTTCTTGCTTTTCTTCTGGCTTGATTTGGCACAGGCGTTCTTTCTTACTCCTTCTCCCTTTTTTTTCCCTTCCCCCTTCTCTTTTTCCTTTCCTTTTTCCCTTTCCCTCTTTCTTCCTCTTTCTTTTCCTTCTATTTCCCCTTCTCCTTTCCTTGCCTCTCCTCCTTTTCCTTTTTGTGGTGGGGTTTAGCTGCATTCATTTCAGGAGGGGTATATCTGAAAACAAATAAATCATCACTTTATGTTCATCTCACATAGTGTATTTGGATATAGATCTTCAGATATTTCTTTTCTGTGGTTTTAAGAATATTGAGTCCATTCAAATCACAGTTAAATTTTCTGATCTTCTACAGGGTATAATATCAAACATGGCAAAATCAGAAATTAAGATTTCTTTTTATAGGGAAAAGAGGAATTGGTGAAATGTGAGAATGACGGTAGAAACTCTTATATGCCTTGTGTTCATCTATATTCCATAGTGCTATCCAAAATGTGCTTGGTTTTATCTGAATAAAAGAGTAGACATTTGTCCATACACCTATGGAGCTGTCATCAATGAGTATAAACTGAACCTTGCAGGTGCTTCAGGAGATCTGAGTACAGGAAGCACCAATTGTTCAGCGCAATCTAAATAAGCAAATGTTACAGGAGATAAGAGGAAAGTTTTTTGTAATTTACCAGAAAATATATTTCAAGAAAATTATATCCTTTTTAAATTTAACATGCCCTTCTTCATTACGATCTTTTCTCTGATTTTTTTTTTAATTCTTCTCCCCCCTAATTTACATATTCTCTTTTGTTTTTAAGTGAATCTATTTTCAGTGCATTTACGTTCATACATCAAGTCTTTCAAATATTCATTTGTTATTAATTTGGTTTTCCTAAATCAATCAGGTGCTACTTGCATTTATTTTGAAAGGCTTGATCCAGCTCTATCAACAATGCTATCCTACCACTTTAATTCCACTGAATTTAGTGGAATAATCTGTAGTTTTTCTTCCAGTGAATTTGCAAGGTCAAACAACCATATGCTCTTTCTTGGACCAGATTCCTATAGGTGTTCACAGATTAGATGTCACAAAATATAAATTTTAAGGATAACATTCAGCTGGAATCCAAGTGATAGGACATAATCTCTATCCATGATCACATGGAAATCTGCACAGTTTTTGAACGATCAAAGAAAAAGTTACTAGATGGGGAGCTTTTTTTTTTAATGGAAACATCAAGCATAGAAGTGCCTAAATCCTCATTTTTTCTTTGAAGCTTAAACTCTTCAGTTAAAGTAGGATGCAGAACTTGAAGTCCTCGCTTGGGAAAAATCACTGTGAAATTATCTCAAACAACTTTTCAATGCAGCTATTAGTGTAGGATTTTTTACAAACTAGGCTCTCTTTTTTTACAACAACCCTTTTTTGGCTGTTTTTCATACAGAATATTCAGTAATTCAGAAAAATTGTAAGTGCATATTTTAACATATCCTTTAAACAGAACATAACATTTAGAAAAATGATCTTTAGTGATATTAATAACAGGAAAAATATTCAGGAACTTGAACAGCAAAGGAAATGGATCACCTCTTAGGGTCATAGATTGGCACAGCTCTAAAAGATTAATAGCATTCATATACAATATAAGTGTGTGACTAGTTATTACTATCAGCTGCAAACTCAGTGCTTCCAAATTTCAAAACTTTACTTTCAGTTAAGTTAAGTCATTAGCAATCACCTTGGTTTTAACTGTACTGCTGCCTGTGTGGCAGAATAGAGACATATCAAATAAATCAACATATCTTCCCTTTCAATCACTACTCTCAGGTTCTATGGGGACACACAGATAGAAAATGAACAAGTAAAGGGAAAGAAGGAGAAATAAAAAATTCAGGTCTGTTAACACTCATAAATCCCTAGGCTTTTCTAAAGATTAAAGGCTCAAGCTAAGGGGATAAAGTTAATCTTAAATTTAAGACAAGTCACTTTTCTTTTCCACATCACAATGTTTTTGTACAATAAATAACCATTCTCCCATTTGTTCTTCTAAAAATTTTCAGTGCTGAATGATCTCTGCAGAGCATTAGTGGAAAATATTTTAAAGCTATACTTTATATGATCAAAATCTAGTAGAAACTCATGCTCCAGTATATTCAGAGACACACAGCATGATGTGGTAATTAGAAAGGCAGACATATAAATTAATTATTTAAAAAGAACAAGCATTTAGTATTGCTGCTCAAACTTCAGTAAAAACAAATGTGAAGTAGCTTTAATATAGATTGCATGGATCATCAAAATTTTGGTGGCTGAGCAAAACTTAATATATAGAAACTGCTAGTTATAACCTTGAAAATGTTTGGAATAAAATCTTCAATAAATCAAAGTATGAATAATTGAGTTAATTTGTGAACACTGAAGATACTCATGGAAGCATTTTATTTCTTGGTACAGCTATGCATTTTTTTCATTTGTGTGGCTTTTAAAATTATGCTCCCTATAAGGCAATGCTCTTTACTCATTATATTTAGGTTAGTCTCCACTAGAATGGTTTTAAATTGAATATTAGTTTGGACAGAAAAATGCATATCTAAGTTCTGAACCATCATAAAGATGTTTTTTAGGTTTGAATTATGTATGACCAAAATCTGTGAGTGTTAAATTCTGAGACATTCATGTTAGCATATCTACAGCCTATTCATACTGAGGAACATCATGAAACAATTCCCATCTGTGTCAGCCTTGGGTCAGCTATGTCATCTATGGAGGGGGAACTTGATTTGATTGTCTTTACACTTTTAATATGGAAGTGAACTATATGAATGCTCACCCATTAAAAGATTTTTCTCCCCAAAGATTAAATAACCTGAGGCTTAGCAGGTATTCAAATGCCCTCTTTAAAATTGCCTAAACCCACCAAATATTTGGTCAGATAACCCAGACACATTCATAAGGAAAGGCTGCTATTTTGACTGATAAGTCTGTCGTGTTTATGACTTTGCATCACATTTTGCCGTATTGCTCCATCTGCCTCTGTGATGCATCATAGATTCCTTTCCGAAGAAATGGTTCATCACAGGAGGTCTTGGCAATAGAGAATTATTACGGATAATATAGATAATGGAAACGGAAGACCTGTCTATAATTTCCCAAGACCTCCAAACAATTTATGAGGCACAAGCATTTAGAATAGGGGACATTTGACTTTCTGACACCCTTTAACTCCCCCCAAAATCAGAAAATACAAAATTATCCTTATCAGAAATAGCTTTGATGGCTCATTTTCAGTTCCCTAAAGTCTATACTCTAACAGCTGAAATGCTGATACTATGGGTAGAATATTTTTCATACAATTCCTGCATGTACCCAAACCAGTGATATAAGCTGCATCTGAAAACACTTCATGCAGTTAAATAATGCAAGCTCACAGCTGCTTTCTTTTCTAGTGAGTCTCACTGTGTGTCTTTACAGCAAGAAAATAAAAAAGAAAAACCAAGTTCTAAAATGTTATTTCCCAAACTGTGTTGAATAGATCAAGTGGAGGCATCAGGAAAGGTGACTGGCGAGCTCAGGCATTGCAAGGGGCAAGGCTCTGCTCTTGCGCTGTTTGGTAATCACTCAGAGCCAAGATTGGGCTGTTTTATTCACTGCCTCTATTCTCTCTGTTAACGATCGCATAATGTGAACCTCTGCAAAACGATTGCTCATTTTCAGTCTTTGCTGGAGTCCTGCAAAGAGGCCGTTCTGCACAACAGCATCAGAGCTTGGACCCTGCGAGGCTCGTACTAGAGCACCAGCTTTGTCCATCCACACGCCCCGTTTCACCCTTGATCGGATGGCCTGCCCCATCATGGTGAATGCATGCAGAGCCCTCGATTGACAAAATAAATATCAAGTAAACAAACTGTATCACAGTTCAGGGAGGTATTTTCTTTCAGAACAGCCCTCCGTCAGCTCTCTACTTCCCAGAACACGCTCACCCAGAACACATTGCCTTTGACGACAATGAAACATCAGGATAAAATCAGACAGTCCTAAATAAGGTAGTGGATGCAGATTAATCAAAATAACGCACTTTAAAGATGAGTCCCTGGCTATTTTCTTGCCCTGAGATTCCCCATAAGGGATGCCTGAGGATTTTTCTGTCCCTCTTCTCTGTGCTCGTCTTTATGTTAGGAATCGAGTACCCAGACTGAACCCCATCAGCCTGGGGAGACAGTGTGATCCAAGGGGCAGTACATCAACAGGACCCTGAGGTGAAACCTGCCTCTTGCTTTTGCTGGTGGCCTTCTCTGCAGCTTTGAGAAAGATGCTGCTCTAGGGCTTTGCTCCTCTGTCTAATCTCCAAACATTTGCCCGAAGAAATGTTTTCTCTGAGTGTGAGCAGTTCCCTAAGAGGCAAGCGAACAACTTGAAGACAAACGTGCTTTTGCTGGAGGCAGAGGGATCTTGGGCTGCAGTCTGATCACAAGGTGCTCGTGTTGTTATTTATCTCTTAGTGCAGTCAGTACAGTCTGCTGTGCCCCACGTAGGGCAACAAATAACGCATTAATAAAAGAAAGCCATGCCTAAGATTGAACAAAGTTGCAAATTCTTACTTTTATGACTCTCCTATTTCATGCCAGTAGAATGACATTGGTAGTTCTTTTTTAGGTCTAATGGGCATATTCAGACTCCTGCCAAACATGCTGCATGCCAGATGAGTGGCTGCCAGACCATAAACTTCGAAGGACTTGTTATCCAGTGGAATAAAAGAGTTTGCTCTCAGTCTACATTTACAATTTTATTAACAACTTAATTGCTACCTTACAGAGTAGTTGCATCAATCAAAGAGCACTGTCAATGCTTTCCAAATGGCAGAGATGGATTCAAAAGTCCCTGATATGTAAGGTTTCCATTTGGATTTCAAACAATCTCAGGACTCTTTTCAGATTCAACAAAATACCAGGGTTTTACTGGGAAGATGTCACATTCATGAGCACAGAAAACAAGCCATGATATAGCTTGACAAAGAAAAAGAGAAGAAACACAGTTTTCTGTGAATATGTGAATTAGAAATTATTTAGATGTAATGCAAAAAGATAATACCTTGCTTGAATAAATGAATTTTCAAAATACTTTAGTTTCATAAAATCTCCAATTTTCACTTAAAAATGTTTTAGTATCATCCTACTTCATTCAGGAGCACCAATGCATATAACCAGTATGCTGTTATATATCCAGAAATTACATTCGAAGTTTCACCTAAAATGCTTTTTTTTTTATGAAGTAGACATTTTGAAGAAACATATTTAGAAGTTGTTTATACACATCTGCTTTATGTGATGTTTTTATCTATGTCTTTCCTCTGGACAATTGATCTCTTATCTTGTTGATCTTCTCAGAGCTATCATAAATACTTTCTCATAAAGTACATACCATTCTTTATATACACAAAGGATCTATCAATTGTGCATCCTAGCAGTCACCAAATTATGTGGCAGATAATGCTTTGCTACTATTCTCTTGTGTGACCTGAGGAAAATCACCCTGCAATGCTGCTTTTCTGTTTACAATATCAGGTCTTTGAAGAAGAAATTGTCTTTCACATTGTATTTGTATATTGCCTTTCAGCTGAGACCTCCAGATGTAAGCGTAATACAAAGATTAAATAGCAGTACTATCTGTTAAATAATGAACCCTGAAAGCATGACGATGAGTTATCCATTTGGGATGAAGAGGCTAAGCAGAGAGATTAAATAACTTTCCCAAGGTCATATGATTCATTATTGCCAGGGAAAGGATCACAAGTGCAAGAGCCTTGTGGTCAGATAGGCTCCCATTTCAAAACTCCCCAAAGCCTTGCAAGCTTTTTGGTTGAGGTAACAGACTTACTATGCTTGAACAGATATCAGGCAAAGCAGCTCTAAAGATAGCAGCTCTACTCAGCACAAGGAAAAATTAGGGGGATCTAACTGTCATCCTAAATGGACACATCCGGACTTGGATCTCCACCACTGAAGAACTGCATGAGAAATACGGGTTAACTAACCGGATTAGAAGAAGTATCATAAACAATCTCTGTACTAGTAAATCAGTGTGGGGGAACACTAGTGCGTGCTGGAAGTCATCTGTGTGCACTGCTGACTTGTCAAGTCAGCCCAGCTGCGATTCTGGCTGGGACCAGCAAACCTTCTCCAAAGGGTTCCCAGTGTTCAAGAAACATGTAGATAAAGCACTTAGGGTCATGGTTTAGCAGGTATGGTGTTGAAGGATCTGCAGTTGGACTTGATGATCTTAATGTTCTTTTCTAACTATCACGATTCTATGATTCTAGGAGTCAGCTAGGGCCACCACCATTTCCTATTTCCCTGCTGACAAATGCCCAATTTTGGAAGATAGGAGAGGTACATAGAGGTACATACATACATAGAGGTACATACAAGAGATGTCTCATGCCAGTTGGCCTCAGTGACCAAGAATGGTCCTACGCGTGGTGGTCTTCAGCCAGCAGCAGTAAACCAGCCACTGGTGCTAACAAAACCACGGGAGTCAGTCCTACGTTTATGACACTTTGAAAGTCAGAACATACTTGAGTGAAGTTTTCTTTTTAAATTCATTGTGCTGGTCAGTGGATTGCTATTGTATCTCTGTCCATTTTATGTTCATTGATTCTTGAAGATGTCTGATGACACTAGAGGAGATACTTACATCTCCAGTGCAAAACTAGTTGGCTGCTTATTATGCATCATAGTGCACCATGATAAATCAGGCTGACCTCAACTGTAAGATGCTCCTCTAACAGCAGACTCATACGCGCTTTGGCCATGATCAACCCAAGGCAGTTGCTTGGCAACGGTAACAACTTCTATTTTCACTCACCAGGCATTAGGTAATAAACTAACCAATGAAACCACAGTTAGCTAATTTCTTTCACCATTTGCAGCAGAGGGTACAGTGATTCTGCAGTATCTCAGTGATATTTCTAAGCAATTGCCTGAAGATTTTCTCTTTTTTGTTGTTTTTTCCTTGGTTACAAATTGAATTTCTGTGTTTCAGCTGACAGGTCTTTACCCTTCATCAGCTACTTCATGTTTGGGAATAAACAGAAAGATATAGCATTTGAAGAGCTGTTGTTTCTCTTTGTGCATCACTACATCAAATAGTGTACTGTTTGGAAACCATTCACGGCATGTCTGATACTGTACAAGATTCAAACTATAGCCAGCATTTGCTGGACAAACACAAACAGAACAAACTAAACTGTTCATGAGCATAAGTAAGCATCATATTTACTGAGTGTATATTTCCTGACTTGGATGATCGTATTTGGGGGGTGGGGGCGGGAAGTGAGACTGAGATTTGCAAGACTTCTCCATCCAATGAACTAAAGGTAGAAACTGGGAAGATATACTCTGCCTTCTTCCATTCTCATGGAAAGGGATAGTTTTCACTGGAAAAATATAGGGATAGAATCAGTACCCCAGGACCCATTTGTTCTTTGCTAGTTCTGGTGACCTGCTAAAATGGACTAATTGATCATACTTTATTTGCAAAGAAACAGTGTTCTGTGACCTCTCGTGGTGGGTTTGAACAGAGAACCTTCCTTGCTCAGAACTGGCATTTTGAGCCTGATGCCAATATGATTAGCAAATTTTGCAGCCCTTCTTTTAGGGAAATACATACTCAAAGGTGCAAAGTAAATTCTTACTTTATCATGAAGCAAACTAACTCAATGGACAATAAATAGAGCAGATGAAATTTCTGTAGCCTAATATTAGTCATTGAAAAATAAGACATCTATCCTGAGTTTATGTCTGGACTCCCTTATTAGTGATCAGAAAAACATGGCCTGGTTAGGATGGCATTAACTGTCCGGTGGAGGAGCCCCTCTGTCCTTACTTACTGAAGAGGTAGTGTGAATGAGTGCTGGAGACTAGACACCTAACTTTAGATAGCCAACACTAGTCGACTTGAATTCAATTTCTGTAGGCAATTTAAAAGCATTTGGTTGTGCCAAATTAGCTCCTTTGGGAAAAGTCAGAGGAGAAAGCCAGAGAGAATAAAGATTAGTTAGGTAACTGCTACATTTCCAGTCCTCCCGTAATTCAGATGAACAATCTTGTTACCTGTGTCTTCAAATGATTTTATGACCCCAGGATAAGCAGATATCTGGAGTCTGGGGGGAGGGTGCATTTAAGTTGGGTCAGTATTAGCTCTGAAGAGTTGTACAAGAACTTCATGCTCATGGAAAGCATCCTCAAAGACCTTTGGTTAAGACAGATTTGTTAAATCCTGAGGACTTAGGTTCATACCAAATAATTCATAAGAGCATAAGGACTGGTGTGCTGGATCAAAATAAAAGCCCATTTTTCTTTACTTCCTGTCTCCAACAATAGCCAAGAGCTGATGCTTAGGAAAAAGATGTAGCACTACAAAATAATTATATTGTTTTTCTCAGCTAGAAATTTAAGGACATATTTGATCAGAGACTGTAACAATATACTTCTGGAACCCCTGTCGGCTTTTCCTTCCAGAACAGGTTTTCTTTATAGTAAAGTCATCTAGGTTTTGTCAAAATAAGTAAATAAAAATAAAAAGTTGCCACTTTTTGAACACTTCCCAGGTAAATGAGACATTTATCTTAAAGATAAGGATAAAGTTAAGTATTCCTGCAGAAAAAAATATGAATTCTTTTGAAGTGTGACAATCCTGCAGAATGGAGACCAGGTGAGCCCTGCTCTGCTGCGTCTGTCAATTTTAGTATGGCAAGCTCCAGGATATAGACTGAGTTCATAAGAGGTGCCCATTCCTGTCCATTATTTAATTCCAAGTAAATGTTTGAAGGTGTAAGTTGCTGTGTAAATGTCAGGTGTTATTATTACTAACATCAACATATCATTGTGACAGCTATTTGATATTCAAACTAATCACAAGGAAAATGTACTGCCCAGGGTTTTGCTAAGCGTTTTTTGCAGTGATTCCCTGCAGCACAAATGAGCTGAGGCATGAAAAGCTGAGGTGATGAAAAGAAAGCTAACACATTCAAGTACTGATTCTGGGACATGTGTTGCCAACACAGCATTTCTCTCCTTGTGTTCAAGGACCGTATTTCAAGTCCTGAGAGGTACTGAGCTTGAAAGGTGGAGTAATTTCCAAACGAAATTGGTAAGTCAAAGCTCTGAAGTCTTTGATGCTCCCTCATTGTGACCCAGAGCAGGAAGAAAGTCTTCGCTTCCCAATGAAGTGCATATCTAGGGAAATTTGTAAAAGAAACAGGTTTCACAGACAGCCCCAGTGGTGGATGACTGAACATCATAGATTGAAGCAGATGAAGGGAAATGTCAAGCCTCGCCAGTATTTTGCTTATGAGGATGGACAGCAACCTGAGTCTGTGCAACCCTGCTGAAATAAAGTACCATTTAAATCACTTATGTACAGAAATAAGCAATGCTGTCAGCAGTTATTTCCAATCTTTCAAGTATTCCAGTACTTTTAGAAACCAAGAATAAGTTCTGACACTGGATTTCTAACTGTTTGCCCACACCCACACTTGTGCTCATACTTGTCTCACATAGTGCCTACCCTGGAGAGTCTACAGATTCACTTTGGTATAGTGAGATCACTGGGATGGCAAGAGGAATTTATAAGTTTTTTTTTTTTTAATTATTAGACTGAAGTTTATTAGATTCAATCAATTTTTACTATCCATTTAGCCAAAGGTTTCTCTTTAGACAGACTAGAATCTAGAAAGGTAGGATATAGAAAATACTCCATAGAGCAAAAGCAAGGTAGAAAGAAGAGGGTCATAAGATGAATGAGGAAATTCAGGACTTTTTTTTTGGTGGAAAAATCCAGTCATGGGGACTGATGGTTTGAGGACAGACTGGAAACTGTGGCAAGGACAGAGTTCATCAAAATATCGATGATGGGGACAAAAATATTAACTAGACTGTATGAGGCAGTGGCAGTAAAGGAATTTTATGAATTGATGGATGAGGAAGAGAGAGGTTTGTACAACTGCAGTTTGAAAGGGAAGGAGTGGTGTAAACTACTCTCCACAGAGTTGTTTCTCACGGCTGTTTCTGCACTTGCCACTCTTTCCTATCCCTTCAGATTCACTCTGCACTTTTTCATTGTTACACCAAGAACTAAAATGGTCTCTCCAGTGAGGCCAATAATGAAAAAAAAGACTAGGAAACAGAAACTATGGAAATCTACAGACAAGTGAAAATCTAACTTAATTTACATTATACATTTTGACAACTAATCAGCTCTCTCCTTTTATTTGTAACAGGACAAAATATAAGAGCATATGACATAAGAATAAGAAATAAGTACTGTAAACACAATTTTATGAAGGCAGCATAGTGTGCATGATTATTACAATACTGGAAATCTTAATCCTAGTTTTGTGAGATGACCAAGACTGCAAAGAAAATATATGCCCTTTTTTTCTTTAGGGCTTGCATAAAACAAGTCACTCATCTCCAGCTGCTCCTCACCTGAGAGGGTGAATTAATTTAAGAGTTCATATAGGGGTTTGGCTCTCAGAAACTTCTGATCGTATGATGTCCCCCAGAAATCAGACTCTCCAGAAATGTTCCCCTGGGAGAACCCCAAATCACACAGTCTAGCGGTCTAGCACTTCTACTAATGTCTGCAGTCATCAGTTGACAGCGGTCCATTCAGTTTTTGCAAGGAAGCAAATACCACGGTTACTCTGTAGTGATGCTATACCCCCTAGTTACCCTATGAGCTCCTTGAATGAATAATTAAATTAACAAGGAGTAGTGAGCAATAAGACAGTAGTAGGCTTCTAACGGATGGGAGTAGGAATAGTAATATAATGTCCTTAGTGACTATGTAGTGACTAGTGAGATGTGACTATCTCACAATGGTTCGTCAGTGGGTTTTATTTTTCTGTGCCCCTAGACTCAGCCTCACGGTTTGCAATTTGAGAGCTGAAATTATGACCCAAGGCCAGTGCCACCAATCATTTCATATTCTCATGCTGTGCCAGTGCTTTTGTAGCCTTCATAATGAAAAAGTGCCCACAATCCTTATGTACTATTTCAAATATATCTTTAAAATGTACTTATCATGCAGGAACATCACTAATATAAGAGATCAAGCACAGTGTGAAACATGGTGCAATGATGATTAGATAATGGCTCCATTATCAGTATAAGTGCAATACTTCTACAGAAGTTTATCAGAAGATAACATATCTGAAATCTAAAATTGAGATTTTCAGAGCTGTCTAAGGGATTGAGGTACACATCTGCCATTAATGTTAATGTGTCTGTGTCCCCTACATTGCCCTCAAAAATTGAAGCTATATTTTCAGTGAAAATAATAAGCTAAATACAAGATAATTTCAATCTGAAGGTCACAGATATCACAAGGGATTCATGCTGGCCTTTACCATGATAAAACATTAGAGAAAGGTGCCTTTCATGGAAAATTTGTTCTAACTCAAATGCAAAATTAAATCGGTATCTTCAGAATTCCTTGTGAAAGGAAGTCCTGCGAAAAAAAAGTTGTTTCATAAAAGTTTTATTGCAGAATTTTTACTTATTTTTTCACATTTTATTTTATGGGAGATCTCTTTTTACTTTTTTTGTGTGTATAACAGTCTTACAAAATACTATCTTTTATTTGTTATAAAAAGTTGTAATAGCTGAGGTATTTTCATTTTAAAAAGTTTTACATTATTTATCTAGTATTGATAAAAAGTACTTAACAAAAGATATAAAAGAGATGAAAAAAAGAACTACTATGTTTCTCATGAACACATTTTATAAGACAGAATTGAAACATACATATTTTTTCTCCAAGTAAATCTTTTCCTCAATAAAATGTTTTTTTAAACATTTAGGCTGGAAAATTTTTGAAGAAAAAAGTTATTCTAAAGTGGCAATTTTAAATAGTTTTAAATTAAAATATGTTATAACTTATACAACGCTTATAGAACTGAAAGTGAATCATCAATTTAATTTGTGCAGATTCAAGATCATGCACATTTACATGTACTTTTTTTTTAAATAAAATCCAGCATAACTTTCAGAAATGAAGTGGGAGCTCATTTCAACATGTGATATTTTCTTCAAATGCCAGTTAAGTATTATGCTCTACTGCCCTCTGTTAGACTTGAAGACTTGTAAAACCAGGGTTGAAAAATTTTTGTATCTCTCACTGCAAAAGGAATCTCTCCATATACTTGTAAAGGGAAAAAAACTTTTACTATGGGCATATTCCAGGTAAGCATACCATTGTAAAATGGGAAATGCAAACACTAACTGAAAGAAAACAGATGTCTTTCTGGGTATGCTGAGTTAACAGTTTTTGAACAATGTCAAAGTCTCTGCCTCTTATTCTCCAAGCTTAGAAAGACTGTCATTACTTCATGACTCCTTTTTCTATTATTTAGTTTGTTAGTTGAATGACTTGGTAAATTCAAGTAAATGAAATATTTGATGAAGAATGGATCATAGACTGTACTCATTTACCTTCTAAAAGAGTGATATTGTGATATTGATTACTAAGCTACTTTACTATTAAGTAAAAAAAAAAGTTTGTTGGCTGTGTAGTAAAGTACTTCAGGGACCTGGAATGCACTTGTATGCATGAACAATAAAATGTTTCTTGATGATAGTCTGCCTCACAGTTCATTTGCCTGAAAATCTCTTGGCAGCCATCTGGATCAGGTTTAAATAAAATGTAATACTAAGCCCCTAATCTGACAGTGATAAGCTGGTGACAATGATTATTCATGAGTTGAGAGAGGAGTAGACCTTGAGAGGCAGATGTGAGTCCTTTCTTTCAGCCCCAATTTCAGTGCTTTGAATGTATGGGAGCCACTTCAGAACATAAGGTTCATTTTATATCAGGAAAAAAAAAAACTTTAATTAGCTTGACATCTAATTGCACTCTAATTGTCAGAAGTTACTCTTAAGAAAAAAAAAAGGACAAACTTTTTGATGCTTACTGAACATGCACCCTCATATAAAAATGTGTTCATTTTATTAAATTGACAATCACCCTTTTTTTTCAGATAGAGAAATTGTTCTGAAGTACAGGAATACCATTTACCATTTTTAATTGAAATAAAAATTTTTGGAGCATCTTTCAAAAGCACTTGACTCATTGAGCTTTGCTCTCATGAAATGAACTCCAAGTCCTGGCCAAAAGCCCTTTAGACCCTCTAGGGTCTAATTCTAATTTTTTTCAAGTCAAAAGGCACTTTTTCAATGACTCCCCTGCATTTTGGATCACTCTTTAAATTTAGTCAGTTTAAGATGGGAATTCACGAATAGGTTTCATGGAAAGCTCTCTAATTTTGTCTATACTATAGACCCTTGCCAAATCAATTTTCATACCTGTTAGTCTGTGTCCCTTTCTCTTTGAGTTTAATGAACGTTGAAACAAATAAATATATAATTAAATGTTTGATTAACAAATGCATGTAGACATTAACAACTGTTTCATGTTATTGCTATTATAAAACAACTTATTCACCCTTGCAAATTCATCATCTACGACTAGAAGTTCTCACCTGAATTTCAGGACTGTCTCCCATTTCTGCTGCAAACCAGCACAGTGTCAGAGGCTGAGCTGTACTGTGAACATCTTTTAGAAGCCTGTGCTTGATGCAAGTAAAGTGCTTCTTTTCTGCCAGTTCCCAAAGGAGAACTTTCAATTGCTTCTGAAAATGGAGGTGCACAGAAAGTCCCAGCCCAAAAACAGTTGTAGCATTTGCAGGCTCTCTTGTTTGACCTCAATGCATTCTAATGTGCAAACTTTATTCTCCATGGCACAAACTACACGACAAACAGTCAAGACTCTCATGGATAATTCAAACGCCAGCAGTTCATGGGAGCAATTTCATCTAAACCAGAAGATGGAACATTTATACTGGTTAGAGAAACTCCCATAGAGAAAACTATTTTCACAGAATAAAGGCCATGTGCACTGTTATCTAACTCCAAGTGTCTGCAGTGGTTACTATTATTTATTTACTTGTAGGACAGTGAAATCTAGATGTTCCACTTAAGGCTAGGAGCCCATAGTTTCAGACAGTGTACTAATACTGATGAAGAGAAACTTCTTACCCAAAGATTTTATAGCCTAAAACAATGACACAACTGTAAGGTAAGGCAGCTGGGATAGCACTGATAGGTAAGGCAGTAGAAATAAAAACAACCTAGTTTCCATCTACTGCCCCACCCACAGTCCTGCACTGCTTTTCAGCTGTGCTGGCCTTTTCTTCACTTTTTTAAGCTTCCTTCCTCCTCTCCTTCTAGTTGTTTTTCTCTTGGACCCAAGGGTCCAAGAGGCAAGAACTAAGCTAAAATTTAGATCTATCAGATATGCTTCCAAGGATATTCTCTCAACTGTTTACAGATGTGAGGATAAGGCGTTACAGAATCCCAGACATGAAGTGCTCTCCTGAGCTCCTGGAAAATATGGCAATAAAGCCGGATTAAGGTTGGATATTTTGCTCTGGCAGAGGAAATTATTGTCATATGATGCGGCCAGAAATAAGTATTCTACCCACTGGTGCTAAGGATGGACAACAGCCCTTTTGGCTTCCCTAGTAAGTTCTTGAGTAATAAAGAATTTCTTCTTCCCTTCTATCACTGCAGGATGTGATTTGAGCTATTGAGTTTTAAACTTGGTCTGATGCATGAGGCTGGTACAAATTCTGCCCTTAGCCATCTTATCTTTAAGTATTAGCAACAACTAATGAAATTACTCTGGAGCTGTCATTTTTTATCTTGGTATTTCTCCTGACCATATTCTTGTGTTGCTAATTTGCATTGCCGCAATTTCCTTTGCTCTCAAGGACTGAAACTGTGACTTTGTAGATATAAGGCTATATAGTAAGGGCCTGAAGGCTCAGTAAAACCAGAATCAAAGGGGGACTGATCTTTAACACCTTGCGAAAGGGAGAAGCCAAAATCAATCTTCAAAGCCGATGACTGTGAGGATATTATTTGTGGCTTGCACAGACCTGGTTTCAAGACAGCTGCTGTCGCAAACAAAATCATAGTGTTCAGTTAAATTAGTGTAAAGTAAAGGTGAGAAACACAGCTGAAAAATGTGAAGCTGTCAGGTTAGGTGGGTTATAGAGATCTTCCTAATCCTACAAGCCATCTTCCACATTCAGACCTTTGATTTCCCTGTCACCTGTATAGGGAAGTGATGTTGCTTCTCTCAGTGAAGAGTCCAGTCCTGTAAAAGGTAGAGCTGTATCAAACCTCTGGGGAAGCTCAGGCAAGGGGACAACTGGTTTCTGAATGCCAGAATGAGGTGAAATACTGAAGCACTTATGAGTATGTGGACAAGTAGCTCATTCTGGCATTTTTTGGGGGATCTCTAAAATGAAGAATGCAAAAGGTTAAATTATTTGATTATTTAGGATTAGTATAAGCTTTAAAGAATGCAGCTTTGGAATTTCCAGTGTCATTTCAGTCATAAAAGCCCATTTTTGGATCTACTTCTTAGGATTCTTCAAGATGCCATGCCACAGGGCACCTTAGGAAAGTTAGTGGCTGAAACAGAAATTGCCTTGGATTTCAGAACTATTTTAGTGGTTTATTTAGATGCAGCAAGGAACCTGCAAAATCAAAAATAAATGATGAACAAGCTCAGGTATGGGTTAAGAGTGAGAATATGAATAGGAAAAATTACCATTGTCAGAGACTAAGAAAAAAAAATAATTAAATCACAGAATCACAGAATGCTTAAGGTTGGAAGGGACCTCTAGAGATCATCTAGTCCAACCCCGCTGCTCCAGCAGGGACACCCAGAGCACGTGGCACAAGGTGGCATCCAGGCGGGTTTGGAAGATCTCCAGAGAAGGAGACTCCACAGCTTCTCTGGGCAGCCTGTGCCAGGGCTCACAGTAGAGAAGTTCTTCCTCATATGGAGGTGGAACTTCCTGTGTTTCAACTTGCACCTGTTACCCCTCATGCTGTCACTGACGACCACTGAGAAGAGCCTGGCCCCATCCTCCCTACAATCACATCTCAGGTACTTGAACATGTTGATCAAATCTCCTTTCAGCCTTCTTTTCTCCAGACTAAACAGGCCCAACTCGCTTGGTCTTTCCTCATATGACAAATGCTCCAGTCCCTTAATCATCTTCGTGGCTCTCCGCTGGACTCTCTCTGGAAGCAAAATATCCTTCTTGTAGTGGGGAGCTCAATACTCCAGGTGTGGCCTCACCAGAGCTGAGTAGAGGGGGAGGGTCTCCTCCCTTGACCTGCTGGAGACACTCTTCTTAATGCAGGCCAGGATCCCATTGGACTTCTTGGCCATGATGGCACATTGCTGACTCATGGTTGACCTGTTGTCAACCAGGACTCCCAAATCGCTCTCTGCGGACCTGCTTTCCAGCTGGTCAACCCCTAATCTGACCTGGTGCCTGCAGTTATTCCTCCCCAGGTGCAGGACCCTGCACTTGTCCTTGTTGAACCTTATAATGTTCCTCTCTGCCCAACTCTCCATCCTGTCTAGGGCTCTCTGAATGGCAGCACAGCCCTCGGGAGTGTCGGCCACTCCTCCCAGTTTGGTGTCATCTGCAAACCTGCTGAGGGGGCGCTCTGTGCCCTGTCCAAGTCATTGATGAACAAGTTGATGAGTACCGGGCCCAGTACTGACCCCTTCGGAACACCACTGGCCACAGGCCTCTAACCAGACTCAGTTCCATTTATCACCACCCTCTGAGCCAGTCAGCCAGTCCTCAGTCCACTTCACTGTCCACTCATCCAGTCCACACTTCCTAAGCTTTCCTATGAGAATGTTATAGAAGACTGTGTCAAAAGCTTTGCTGAAGTCAAGGTAGACAACATCAACAGCTCTCCCATCATCCATCCAGCCAGTCACCTCATTGTAAAAGGCTACCGCGTTTGTCAGACATAAGTTACCCTTGGTAATCCATCCTGACTACTCCCGATCGCCTTCTTTTCCTTGACATATTTAGAGATGGTCTCTAGGATGAGCTGCTCCATCACCTTTCCAGGGATGGAGGTGAGGCTGACCAGCCTGTAGTTTCTTGCCCTTTTTGAAGACTGAAGTTGGCTTTCTTCCAGTCCTCAGGCACCTCCCCTGCTCTCCATGACCTCTCAAAGATGATGGAGAGAGGCTGAGCAATGACCCCTACCAGTTCCCTCAGCGCTCTTGGATGCATCCCATCTGGGCCCATAGATTTATGGGTGTCCAGTTTGCCTAAATAATCCCTAACCCAATTGTCCTCGACCAGCGAAAAGTCCTCCTCTCGGTTCTCTCTCTTGTCTCTGGGCTTAGTACACGGGGACTGGCCTTAGCAGTAAAGACTGAGGAAAGGAAGGCATTTAGAATCATAGAATCATAGAATCATAGAATGCCTAAGGTTGGAAGGGACCTCTAGAGGTCATCTAGTCCAACCCCCCCTGCACCCTCCTATTCAGTACCGGACTAACATTTTCCCTAGTCTTCCTCTTCCTGCTGATGTATTTGTAGAGGCCCTTTCTGTTGCCTCTGACATCTCTCACTAACTCTAATTCCAAATGGGTCTTGGCCTTCCTCGTTGCATCACTGCATTCTCTGACAATTTTCCTATGTTCTTCCCATAATAAATACATGACAGGAGATGATATTCTGAGACATTTCAGCTTTCCTGTCATCTTTATGGAAATAGAGAAAGAGAAATTTCCCAAAGTAGAAACAGAGAATACCATCCAAAGAGATGCATTCATAGAATTATAGAATGCCTAAGGTTGGAAGGGACCTCTAGAGGTCATCAAGTCCAATCCCCCTGCACACGCAGGGCCACCTAGCGCACGTGGCACAGGGCTGCATCCAAGCGGGTCTTGAAGATCTCCAGAGAAGGAGACTCCACAACCTCTCTGGGCAGCCTCTGCCAGTGCTCTGGCACCCTCACTGTTAAGAAATTTTTCCTTAAGTTCCCGTGGAACTTTTTATGCTTCAGTTTGTGGCCATTTCCTCTGGTTCTGTCAGTGGCCACCACTGAAAAGAGGCCGGCCCCATCCTCCTCACTGCCTCCCTTGAGGTACTTGTACCCACTGATCAGCTCCCCTCTCAGCCTTCTCTTCTCCAGGCTGAACAGGCCCAGCTCCCTCAGCCTCTTCTCACAGGGCAGATGTTCTAGGCCCCTGATCATCCTCGTGGCCCTGCACTGGACTCTCTCCAGCAGCTCCACATCCCTCTTGTACTGGGGGGCCCAGAACTGGACACAGTTCTCCAGATGTGACCTCACCAGGGCTGAGTAGAGGGGTAAGATCACCTCCCTCGACCTGCTGGAGATGCTCCTCTTAATGCACCCCAGGATCCCCTTGGCCTTCTTGGCCACGAGGGCACCCTGCTGCCTCATGGTCAACCTGTCGTCCACCATGACGCCCAGGTCCTTCTCTGCAGAGCTGCTCTCCAGCAGGTCGGTCCCCAGCCTGTACTGGTGTCTGGGGTTATTTCTCCCCAGGTGCAGGACCGTGTACTTGGCCTTGTTGAATTTCATGAGGTTTCTCACCGTCCAGTTGTCCAGTCTGTCCAGGTCCCTCTGGATGGCAGTGCAGCCCTCTGGGGTGTCAGCTACTCCTCTCAGCTTCGTATCATCTGCATTCTGTGCATTCTGTTAAATGTTGTGTTTGTCACTACACTGCACATGGTAACTCCCATTATTTATCTCTAAGGTCACTGTGGCACCCTGGTGCTTAAAGACACAGCAAAACTACTTTCCTTAATGTTCTAAATGGCAGGGAACAGTCAATGTAGAAGCTAGGAGTCAAATCTGTATCAATAATTGTCTCTCATTTAGGTATAAAATCCAGATTTAAGATGGGAAGAGTGTGAGCTACTGATCTGTGAAATGCCCTCTGCCCAAGCAATGCACTGTTCTGTGCTCCTCTTCAAAGATGCTTCACATCCCATATTTTTGGAGCACTGAACCAGCCTGGACCTATGTCAGTGATATGGCTATTTTCCTTCTTCAGCAAAGCACAGTAGCACAAGCAGACACCAGGTCAATGTGTTACTGCAACCTGAATACAGCAGAACAGCATGGGTGAGGGTAGCTTCTACTGGCCTAATAGAATTGGTTATTTTTCTTCACACTTTCCTTAGAAAGGAAGATGGTTACTTATATGATAAATGGTTATTTATCATTGCTATATTGCTACATATACCTAGAATGTATTTGTTTCTAGCCAACTTCTAAATGTTACAAGATAGTTATATTAAAATGAGGGAAAATATCTATCACTATGTGGTGCAGTTGTGGGTCTGTGGTACACGAGGGCAAGCCACTTCCTTAAAAAAGTTCTTAGAAGAAAAGAAGACAGTCTAATTGTCTTGCCTGCTGCCTACTTTTACACTGACGCATCTCCAAACATCACTTGAAACCACTGGAGCCAGCTGTGATTAAAGTCTCTACAAACCCACGCACACAAATAGATTACACGATGGTGCAACAACAGCAAAGATCTTTTGGAATGGATTGTTAACTCAAAAGGAGCTACTACTTGGAAGGGAGATGGCTCTGCTAGTTAATCAGGACTGTTGAAATAGATGTCTCTATCATGGTCTGTTATTTATTTTGCATCAAGGAAGCAACAGTACCTGGTAAAGTTTGGGAAGAAAATACAACACTGAAAATTGCTTTTCTAGACCTGAAGAAACCAGATTTATGGAGGAGATTGCTCCAAAAATGTACTGCAATATAACAGCAGGAGTGAAGGGAGAAAGGAATGTATGTGTAATATCAGTGCCTGCATTGCTGACAGAGCAGTCATTCTAGAAGAAATAACTTTTACAATGCACCTAGAAAAAGAAAAAAGAAAAGAAAAAGAAAAAAAAGAAAAAGCATCTCTCGAGAGTAGATTGGTTAGATTACAAGATCTCAAACACATAAATACAGAAGAAACTTTCCTCTGGCTACAAAGACAGGACATGAGGAAAACTAAAGTGAAGTCTATGATTAAAAATGAAATAATGGATCTCAGGATTGAGCCTCAGGTAGTCTTGGTGATAGTGCAGTGTTAATGAAAAGCCCTAGGTCGCTCATAGCTAGGGGTCTTCCAAAAGAACAGCCTATGGATCAGAGGGGTTCATTCCTATGTTTTGGAAGTCTCTTCCTGACTGAGTTGGGAAACACAAAGAAAAGACAATAGATCAGACCCCAGTTGTGAGCAATAGCTGACTATGCCGAGACTCTCACTTGAGTACAAGTACTACTTGTTGAGCAGAAGTTACTTTTTAAATCTAAAGTTTTTAATCATCACAGGTAACATAATATGAACCCAACATATGTAATCTTCTGTTGTGCCACTGTGAGATCTCAACTGAAAATCTATATCTTTGGCTTTTTTTTTTTTTTTTATCTGAAGTACCCATGTGTTTGTTCAATATGTAAAAATGGCTTAGTGTGTCTTCTTAGCAATGTTTTGAAATTAAATTTTCCGTTTTACCACTTCAAAAATTGAATCATCTCAAATTTGAGAATGAAATGAAGGAAATTTCAACCAAAACTAGATATGCTTTTCTAGGAAAAGAACAAGATGAAGTATTAGAAGGGGTTTCTTCAACTATGAACCACTTATTAGAATGAGCAGTGAAAGTCCTGCACCCTTTGAATGCTGATCGACAAAATTTTGCTGTACATAATTCAGTAGATTGGGGGAAAAATAGTACAAGACTACCAAATGCTTCCATCCTTGGTTGCATTTCAGTGATCCTTTTTTTTTCCATCATAGGGAAAAACAAGCTGAGATACTTTGTGAAATATGAAAGACTCAAGTACAGATTCTGGCATTCAGTCAGGTGGAGTGGAGGATGACAGTGAATCTTTCAAACTCCTGTGGGAGCTACTGTGGTTTGCAAGAATAAATATGCATGGAAATGGAGCTGGAAGTGAGATCTCAGTCTGCTAAGCCTATGTGAATAGAGGAATACCTATAAAAGAATAAATACAGCTCTACCTGTATCTCCCATGGGAGATTTCCAACAGAAAATCTCTTTTGGTCCTGGAAAACCTAAAGTAAACAGCTTTTCATAGAAACATGTATAAATACTAGCGTAATTCTAAGGACGGACATTTCAACAAACTCATTGTCCACTTCTACATTTTACACAGCAATGGTGTGAAACTCCTGTAGTCTCATGTGTTCTCTATGGTCTTTTTGTCTCCTTAACTGTTTACTGGTATAAATGAGTCTCTGAATGAAAATAAATAAATAAATAAACCACTATTACTGTATTCCACTTAAGTTTCAGGATTGCAAGCACACCCAGAGAATAACTTTCAGCTCATATGTTTCAATGAAAAATGAATTAACCATGTACTGAGAACATTCTTCTTATGCTTCACACAATATCCACATTCCTCTTCATTATATTTTAAAAACTGAAAATTATTCCTGGATTTATATCAACAAAAATATGATCTCTCTTCTTCTTGTAATAATAATAAAAAAGAAGTGGAATATAATTATCCAGATCTCTTTCGCTCTTTACCTTCCCCTTGCCTTTCAACAACGACCATGACCTTGAAAATGTGTCATCTACACATCATATGAAATAGCTCAAAGAATATGAGTGTAACCTAGTGTATTGTATAGAGAAAAGAAAACACAAGGTTAAACACTCAATGATTAACAGAGGAAGCTGAGGAAAATAAATAAATAAATAAAAGGAGAGGATATCATGAGGAAGAGTATTTATGGAATATAAATTGAAAATAGTGTTAAATTATTCATTTAGAAATGATTAACCAATCAAGACCTCAGTCAGAGACATTCTCTAAATCCTGGGACGTCTGAAATTTGGAAAATTGTATGTCACAAGAAGTTCTTAAATTTGTTACAGATAGAAATAAAAGCTGCAGTTAGTATATTCCCAAACTCAGCTGGACAGATTCACTACTATGAACAGATTTAACGCTTTTCTTCTGTTTATAAGTCACATAGAGTCATGGTACTCTTATGGGTTGTATGCTGTTCCTACAGCTCAGCGAGGATATCATGCTCACTAGCGCAAGCTAGACGTACCCATCAAAGTGGTAGGATTTATCTATATAGGAAGAGACTTGGTACCAGCAATAGAAAATATATTTAGAGTTAACACTGGCTTTTACTTTTAATAAATCTACAAATACATGGGTTTTTTTTTGTGGTGAAGCTTTTACCGAAATTTGTCTTCCCCCTCCAGTCCCTGAGGTCACAGAGAGTTCCTCGAATGCCACCTGCTTCTTCCTTTCCACCATTTTCTCTATATTTGCAGTTACAACATCACCCCTTTGAGAATATCTTCCCTTGATGGCATAAAAAATGAGCTTGATTTAATCCAGGACCCCTGGGCAACTTCTCATAGTTTACAGCTGCCCACAAAAGGAATATGGGAGCGCTTTATTTAACAATGGAGTAAGGGCAGGTCCATGAAAGCCAATAGTACAGAGCAACCAAGTTGTCCTGATCTTCAGTCTGTGACTAATTGTGACACTGATTTGACAGCTTTGTTAATCCCCATCAATCAGACTCAATACTTTCTGCCCTACTCTTTGAACCCAGAGTGGTCTATGCACAGCACAGAGAACTTCCTGCAGCTTTCTCTCCCATGTAACATTCTGCTTTTGCAGCAGAGCAAATCCGAGGACGAAGAAGTCACATGGAATTATGTTTTATGCTTCACTTCAGTTTTCTTCATGCAGTTGTTCCACACTGGCATCACTATGACTGCTTTTGTCCAAAAGGAGAAATGAGAATGCTGATGTCTGTACTCTGCGATACTCTTTTGCCACCTGAGACTGTCACCAAATTAACCTTGATTAAAATTCCCTTCCTCCTCATCAGAATGGTGGTGATTTCAAAAGGTCAGACATTGTCACAACACTGGAATTACATAGTATATGGCATACATTCAGTTCCTAAAAATCTAAACATTTCTGACCATGATAAATATTATAGGTTTATCCCTGCCTAAAATCAGGAGTTCTGAGACTTTGGTCTCACTGAGGATTACATCACAAGTTTTCCTTGCTGCACACCGTTCAATGGGGACAAATGTTCACTGGAGCTCCTGGAGCTCCTCAAGCACAGGGTATCCTCTCATGCCCACCAGGTTTTCCTTGTGCTCCCCAGATGTCACCCACCACACTGCCACCTGCCTCCACCACATCCCTGTCTTGCAGCAGGATCGGTCCCCGTGGTCTTCCAGCCGCGCAGTGGGGTTTGCAACAAAGCTTAAAAAATAGTATCTTTTTTTCCCAAAAGAGCCATGCAATAGAGAGATAGCAGGGGTTTGCTAGACCAAATAATTCTTTTGTTGTGCATCAATAAAATACTATTTTTTTCCTGCTGTTATGACAGCATTTGTTTTCCATAGTTGCAACAAAAGAAAACAATCAAATTTATAGCTTAACTTTGACTAACATTTGGTGATTCTTTTGGCTAAAATACTTCTTGGGGAAAATTGAATATATGTTGAATTTATTGAATTGTTTGTGACACAAAAAGTTTCAAATAACCACCCTCCAAAATGTGCTGACATGTAGAGAAAATTGGGTATTAATATTTTTGCATTCACAATAGTATTTCATTTAGAGGCTAATAAATTTATTTTAAAAATAAAATATAAAGACACTATTTAAACGAAACATTTTGCTTTAAGTTAAATGAAACTAGCAATCCAACCTAAGATAATTTCATTTCTTTTAAAATTGTTTCCTTTAGGCTCAACCCAAAATTATTTTTTCTTTACTTTTAAAAATTACCAGGAAAACCAAAAGATTCACTATTTACACAGCTGCTTTTCTGACACATATGCCCCAGTCTCATGGCTACATTTCTTATTCCTGGCTGGGCTTCCAAAGAACATTCCACTAGTTAATAGGAATAACATGGGTCAATTCAGGCTTGAGGTAAATGGGAGGTGGTTGGTGTATTTTTGCTCACTTTTATTAGGGACTTATTTGACTCTATTTTACTACTTTATCAGCTTCTCATCAAGATAACATTTGAGTTGGGAATTGATTTATCTTTGATGTGGCGGGAAGGGAGTTTGAGGATCCTAATAGGGGAAGATACAAATGCAGATTTTTCTCCTTCAGGAGGTTTTGATTATTTCCTTACTGCTCTAGTTAATTATTTTAATAGTATTCTGATTTCTTTGTCTCTGGCAGAGTCTATCTTATTGGCATTTCATGTCCTTATTTTTGGAAATCCACGGAGCAAAGCTGTTAGGCTGTCCTGAAGTTTGCTCACAAAGTTTTGCCCTGTATTTTGTTAAGATATTTCAGTTTACATTTCTCAGTTTTGGAATTTACTTCTGCTGAAGCTGTGAAGTTGGCTTGCTTTACTAGCATTTAATCTTACATAAAAAAAAAGATCCTCAGAGTTTGCTTTAACATTTAATCAATTTCACACCAAAAAAGTCCTTCCTCTTAGAATCCAAAATCAACTGCTTTTTTTTCTTTTGCATATTCCCAGTCTGTGTTCTCTGGACACTAATCTACATTCCAGTAATCACCTACTCTACTCTTCTTTTCTTCCTTTGTTTTACCATGTTTTCTTCATTCGTCCATTTAGCGTATTTGTCTGACACCATTTTCATTTCCTCTCTCATTGAGTACTTTATCTGATTAGAATTTCTGAACTAGTTTCCCATGCTTCCCCTTGCTCACAGCCTCTTTTCTTCCTCTGTAGATCTCTCATGGGCTGTTATTTCTACATTTCTTTTCTTGTCCTCATGCTAACATGCTCTCTAGTGTCTTTACTCCTCTACTTTTTTTATTCTAAATCCTTTATATAGAAGCTGTTCAACATTTCCTTCTTTTCCCTCACCAATATTTTTCTGTTGCTTATAACACTCTCCAGATCCATATATACTAACATCATCCTCACTTCGTATGAAAATTAGTAAAACCACTCCTTCCATGAGCAATTCTAACAGACAGCCACTAGATCCCAGTCTGCTTTTGTTCTCTCTATTTCAGTTACTTGTCCTCTTAGCCTTTTCAGCCCTTCCAGTTGCTTTATTGAGCTTGGAGATCTGACCAGGACGGTTGGTTCCTAAGCACTGAAAAGACATTTATAATAATAGTTTCGGTTTAGCTTTAGGATATCTTTCTTGCCTCTCATAAGAAACTTAGTTTTTGCTTGCTGCCTCAAGGGAAGGCTTAGCAAAGGAATCCCAGTTCCCAACAAGCATAGCCCTCACTCTTAGCCAGAATGCAGCTTTGATTTCTAGCAGGAGAAATTTTACATATGGGGTGGAACTCAGACCATAAAGTAATGTTAGAGCCCATGATAAACAGATGCAATTAGTGAAGCTTAACAGCAGCTTCATCATTGCCGATGGCATGTAAATAGCTATTTACAGTGTGACCAGACAAAGGAGAATCTCTCAGTATCTCATGAAAGGAAAAAAAAAAAAAAAAAAAAAGATGATATCACCATGGCTATAGCTTCCATCTGTTCAGATGTGGAGGGAGATGTTGGCATGACATTTAGAACAAATATGATATTTGTTTATCCAAAACAGAAACTATCAAATTCTGCAGTCCATTCCTCAGGCACATCTCTCCATGAGAGCACCCGACCGGCAAGATTCCTCTCCGAAGGTGACCTCATTTTGAAAGTTGAATCCAAATGAATATAGAAATATTTGTTTATTGAAATGTGTTGGAGCAATTTTCAAAAGTGTTCTAGTGAGACTTGTGGCAGAGGGAAAAAATCTATTTTAGTTACTGCTCAGCTTAGAATATTATGCATCAACCTAGGGCTCCTTCTATTAAGGTTCTCAAACTGTTTTAGGGAAAAACAGAATGAATAAAATTTATATTACTCCTACAGAACAAGTTTTCACTCTCGGTTATATCAAAATAAACTCACAGTAAATCTAATGAAGTCAATGGTTTTCTCATAGTGAAAAAGTGAACAAATAGAGTTCTGAAGCTTCTCATATTTTATTTGCCAAATGTTTTCATACTCTACTGGCAAATAGACAGTGACAGGATGTACAGGTTTTGGAAGCCCTTTGGCAGGCACCATGAGGCCTCATTAAATCCCATGGCAATACAGCCCATTTGCAAACGTTACCAGAACCAGTCATCCTAACCAGAAACAGTGGTTTCTCTAACTGTTTTTTTTTTTTTTTTTTTTTGAGGAAAACTGGAGTTGAATTAGATTTTTTTCTACTAGAAAGCAAATAAGGAGAAAAAATTTTAAATTGAAACTACAAATTGTCTTATACTCTTTCACTCTTTACTCAAACATAGGCTCAAGCTCTCCTCAAACTCCCATAAGACCCAGGATCATTGTTCCTACAGTCAGTCAGAACAGATCATTTCCTTTGGAGATATGCTTTCAACCTTGCATTAATTTACTTACATTATTTATTAGTGACCTCTATATTTGCTGAAAGAATACAGAGTCACTTGTCATCTTTAATTTCATTTGTGTTTAATGAATAGAGGGACAGATCCAAAAAAAGAGCTTGAGCATCTTCTTGAAAAGACAGGTTCAAATCTGTTTGCAGTCCTGAAAATGCCCTCTGAGGCATCACCAGCTCTGAAGTCACCTCCATCTTGGTTTCAGAAAGCCATTGTTGCCAGATTTGCAGCTCTGCCTTAGCCTCTGGCTTCAGCAGGGTTGCTTAGTATATTCCCAAGAGCACCCAGTGCATTCACGAGACTCAGGTCCTCCCTAAAGGCAGTAGTGGCTGCTGCTATCCTCTGGCAGGCAGCACAGGAGAAGGATGTGTCCACTTTAGCACAAGTCTATCATCTGGAAAAACTGCTTGCAACTCTCATTCCTTTAGAGTCCTAAAGGATCTGGGCATGGGCACATTCCTCTCTCTTTCCAAACTGTGCAGAAGAGAATGAGAGAACTGGCAGGCAAGAAATAACTGTGAGTGTGACTGAACCCAAATGGTTGTGAATGATATGGAAGAGGGTTACCTTCCCAGATGGCTACTGAAGAAGGGAAAAACAGCAGACAGCTTGCTTACTTATAGTCATGCAAAGCTTCTTTCTTCATCAAACTCCATCAAAACAATGCCAAATCACTTGTGGTCAACAAGACCCACTTTTTGGGATTATTGCTTGAGACAATAATGCACAATACATGATATCCATCAAAACCAAAAATGTCCACAGCTGCACAGTTTGTTCCTATTCTGTACTCTTGATGTGATCCTTTCCCTCCCAGACATCTTTCCTTCTGTTTCCCCAGGTAATATTAGAATCAAGACTGGAGAGAAGAGAGTGCATTATCGGCATTAACTCTTGTTAGAGTATCTGGGCATCAGCTTATCACTTACTGTTAGTGTACTACAACACAGAATAAAGCTGCATTTCTGTAAAAGACATTGGGTGCAAATTTGGGCAGAAGAGTGTCAGATTGCCTTTATTCCATTCTTTCACACAAAATGTGAAATAACATGTTAACTGCCTTCTGGGCATCCAGTAAGTATCCATTAAAATTATCACCATATGGCTCTTTTTGGGACAGGGTAACTTTGTGTTATTTCACAATCCATTCAGATGAACAATTTCACAATGAACCCTACAGGGCATTGAAAGGATTTTATCAGGTTACTGGATTAAGGCTTTGATAGAGATTGAGAAAAAAGTAGGTGGAAATAACAGCTCACACAGTGCCTCTGCAGAGTGATTACTGGGCTATATTCTCTGTTCAAATGGGAAAAAAAGAAATCCCCTGAAATAAAAAGTCTGGCTGTTGCTGATTAGCTGACAAGAACAAAATTGAACACTACACACATAAAACTCTATATGCACTACCAGCTGATCCATCATGTCAGCAATTCATTTTCTTATAGTAGCATGGGTTTGGAGAGGAATCCATTAAGGACTAAATAAATTAATAGCAAAGAAAAGATGCATCCCCTGCCTTGCATGATTTTCTGTATGCATGGTTTACATGTCTAGTTTGAGGGGTGAGGACCCTTCCTCATTCCCTTCCTTATTCATTGGCCTTACAGCATTATAAAGTCGGGGCCCAAATTATTCTGCCTTGTGCTGCTCTGAGAACATAAATTTGTTTTTTTTTCTAATATTGCCAAGACAATGTTCTGTATGGAGGAGATTCCTCTGAATCTCTGAGGGGCTGCAGTCATGCCTGGAGCTTGTAACAAGGACTAAGATCACAGTAAATTGGAGTTAAACTCTCCTTAAGATTCATCTAAAACATTACGTCAGCAATTCCTCTCCCCCTAGCTTTTAAACAGGCTGTATCAGCTCCGTATTTCTCTCCAGTTTTACTCATTACAGAGTCGTTGAGATGTACTGCTTGTTGGAGAACTCCAGTTGTGTTGGTGATGGTACACTAGGTGGCAAGTCCCATGAAGCATGCTAATATGCACTAATCTTTTAATAATGATGAATATTTGACTCTTTATAATGGGGGCCTTTTTTTTAAAAGAGGTTTTCCATTAGAAAAAAAAAAAAGAAAGAAAACACCACAATGGTTGTCACAAGTAAGCTTCCCTCCCCTTTGAAAGGACTGACTGTAGTGGAAAAGATAATTACTTAGTTCCTTTATCTCCGAATTATTTGTAATAAAACCTGAAATCGCACCACAAGGTCTTTCATGAGGATGTCATAAATTAAGATGCATCGATGTATTTGGTGCATCTGTTCAGCTCTGCACTCCTTTGTCTTCTGCAAATAGCGCAGCAGCTTCAATACCCAGCAGACAGCATTTACGCAAATGATGTCGTGGTCTGTATCATTAATATTCAGCGATTGTCTGTCATAGACACCTTACTGTACATCTGTTATGCAAATTTATGTTAATTTTTGCTCACTGACAGCTGCCTTGGTTCCCTCCCTAAAATGATCTTTTCCATTTTGAAGTTTGCAATCTGTTCCCAAAAATGTTAATCTAACAATTAACTGAAATTGCTAAACAGAAATTTTACATGTTATGTCCAAAATAGAAACCAGTGTTTTTAAATAGATGGTGAATCTTCTCTTCACATCATTTGTTTTATATGTGATTCAGAGAAGGGTAAACATTGATCTTTGCACAGTCTGTGTTGGGATAAGCGACAATCTCCCTATACAGTAATAGGTTTTGCAGGAAATGATGCCATCTTGCCTTCACATAAGCTATTGGCATAAAATTGTCTTTCCTGTTAATAGCTACTCTTTGCACAATTATTTGCTACTTAGGTATTTGGAAGAGGAGGGTTCAGTCTTACTAATATAATATTTATTAAAACCTTAGATGTAATATCTCCACATTTCACATAAAGATAGCAAACATTTTGAAAGCTTTTCAGTGCAATGAGAATGTCATGATAGTGACTATGTGTCAGGAAGAGCAAAGTAAGGAGGCCTTGGAAACTAGGCTCGGATTGCTGAGGCAAAGGCTTTGACCCAGCATGTCCATGATTGATAGAATTATTTTGTTTTGTTTACAATGTCTTGAACCAGACAAGTTCTCCAAGTATCCTTCATGGAATTAGTGGAAATCTATGCAGGGAAATCTGTGTTCACGGGATAGGGTTAAATATACATAAGTCGTTCAGAGTTTTCAGGGAGGACGCTATATACATAAAAATGGTCTCTACCTTAAACAAAAGTGAAAGGAGATGGTAGATTACACATTATGGGAATTACTTAAACCATGAGCGAGGGAAATGCTGGTGGGTACTGAGGAGCACCTGAGTTAGGCAGTTCTCTGCAAGAGGAATCAGAAGTATAAGGAAATATGAGAAATAGGTCCTCTCTGTTTTGCAGAGAGGACAGCACTGAAACGGTTGCTGAACTGGAAGAGGGACAGGTTGCAATCACAAAGATCAGGCTATGCAAAAAGGAAACTAAATAGGAATAGTCATATTGCCCAGGAAGAAAAAGGGGAACAAAAAAAGAAAAAGAAAAAAAAAAGACCTAAGTATCCATATACCAGCAGTGCCAACAGCTTCAAAGCAGGAATGGATAAACTAGATTGTCTGGCAGTGTAATAGTATAGATTTTTCAGGCATCTTTGGCCAACTGAAAAGTGAACAGAATTTTACAACACCTGGTTAAAAACCATGCAGAAAGACAGGCTACAAGAAGAAAATTTGAATGTATTAGAAATACCACTATACCATACCACGGGCACAATATCAGTCTTCATCACACAAAATACAACCAAGAAACCAATCCAAGCCAATCCTGAGCAGGAGATAAAGAATAGGCCATGTCTGGTGGAGCTGTCAAAATAAGAAGAGTAGAAAAATTAAACTGATAAATGAAAGGGAAGCAAGTCACCTGACTGATGGCATCCCTCCAGGAGATCTCTTAGGAGCATAGACATTCTTTCTAAGAATAGAGAAAAGCTCATTAAACCCACAAAATGGCAGGGTAGCAAACACTGACCTTTCATTCGAAAAACTGAAGCAGGGAAATTCCAGAGTTACAAACTAAGAATCTTCACAAAAGTTTTTGAAACAATAATTAAGACAGAATTATAAATTTCAATGAAATTAGAGTGCTGAGACCAAGCTGGTAGCGCTTCTACCAAGGAAAATTGTTCATTTCTAGTCTTCTGTAATACATTGAGAGGGTTAAACAATAGATAATAAAGACCATTTGATAAATAAGTTGACTATAAAGTCCAAATATTTAATTTTATAATCATTCCCAGTGAAATGAATTAGGAAAATAATCACATAAGGAGAGTAGATATTCTGCTGTGTTTCAGAAAATGATTATGCTTAATACGGCAAGTAGAAAAAGTATGTAACTTACTCTCAAGTTACAAACTGGCCAGGGAAAAGTTGCCACGCTGTTATGGAAACTGCAATAACATTATTTGAAAAAGTGCTGAACAGACACATCAGCATTTCCAGGTGACAACATATTTAGATGTCTAGACAAAGGGAAGGGACAGACTTAGGAAGGCCTTTAAAATGCAAGCAGCACATGGGCAACAGAAATTCACTGTCAAGTAGAATATAGATTTAAGAATATAGCGCATAGCTTTTGAAGGAACCTTCCGAGCCATCAAATTTTATTGGCTACTATTTCAGGCAACCACATCATATAATTAGTTCCATCAATATATGAAGTTCCAGTTTTGTTTTAATCTGAGTTAATCACATGCCATGTTGGGTTATAAAACTTCTCAGAAAAAAAGTTTTTAATGTTGTTTTAAACAATTCAAAGTATGACAGAGGCTACAGCTAAAACAGTATGCTGTCTGCAGAACAGGAAGAGAACTGAAACTCTTACTCTGCCACTGCTGCCAACACCATACTCTCGTACACAGGCAAGGCTACGCTTTGTTCTGGTGAGCCTGTCTCCTTAAAAAGATATAAGCAATCAGAGTTCAGTTATAAGTACTGGAGGTGATCTGGTTTTATAAAAAACCTGGATAGGAGCTCAAGTTTTGGGATCCAGCTTGGCCTGTGCCATTTTCTAGTGAAAAGCAATAACCTATACCTTTTGTGATAGGGAACTAAGATCGGTCAAATCAGGATAGGGCTGAAATTACCAAGACAGGTACGTCTCTTTTCAGATTGAAGCATTTAGTGGTGTTCATATCCTGACTGGTGATTTTCTACCTGCCGCTGAAACTAGGAGGAGAGACCTGCAGGAGGCCAGAGCAGTTCACAAATGGATGCCTGAAAATAAAAACTGACTCCTGGGGTTCACTTGTCGTTCCATTACATACCTTATGGGAAGTTTCTCACTGACACAGAACTTGTGATAGGCACTGCCCCAAAGTAGGGAAATCTTCCCCATTAAGGTGGGTTAAATTCTGTTAATTACCAGTGTGGACTGAGCTATCTCACAGCCACTCCTCAGTATCACTGGTACCGGCAAGGACGAGAAGTTCCTTCCTAGCAGCCTGTCCTTCAATGTCTCCCATGAGCATATTTTAGCCTTCACCTGTATCTTTACTAGCTAATTACAGGGACGTGAAACACCCTTTCCATGGAAGTCTGACTGTTATTGCATTGAGGCCCAAAGACAGCTATGGTTTTCATTATTTGAAATATTTCAGCCACAGCAGATGGAAGAAAAAAAAATCTAGAGCAGCTACAACACAAACAGGCTCAGAGCTTAAAGTTGTTACCTCCTTTGACCAGATCTCCTCAAACTTAATTTTGCTCTTGAAGACATGAAGACAAGGTAACCTTTAGGTATATATGTATATGTTTATATGTGTTTTTAAAATATACTGGCATTTTACTGTTATGTGGCTGAACTAATTGTAAGGAAAAAGAAAAGACAGTGTGAAGAACTATTTTATTCAATGTCATTAACCTTCACTGTTATTTTGTACCATGGAAGTTGCCCTGAGTTGCTGACTGTAGCCTCAGCAGGAGCCCAGGAGCTTTGCCAGAAATTTCTCCCTGTAGAAAGGAGCTGAGATAAAGACAGCTTTGCCATTTTCTCCTTCTTTCCATTTTGGAATGCAAACAAACATTTCAGTGTTTCATGCTAAAAATGCCATCAGAAAGTCATGACAGACTGATTAGAGTATTTTGCTTCCAGAAAACAAACACTTCAGTTTTCAAATTTCTGAACATCTCCATTATGTAGATTCAATAAATTTAATCAGAAAAAGCTCCTTACAGTGGAAAATCAAAGCATTCTGTTCTGAAACTGGTGAAGGAGTTTAATTTCATAATTTTAAAAAAGTGTTTTTTTCAGGACTAATACTTTTTTTTAATGTTTTTATTCCACTGAAAGTGGTGCAGAGGAACTGCAGAGGAACTTTGACAAGAGTTTCCCCAATAAATCCATGCCCCAAGCTGTGATGTGTGGGCAACTGGGTTTCCATCAAGGTGCCTACGAGCAAAATGCTGCATCTGGCCAAAGGTTCTTCTTATCCTTCTAAAGGGATGTCACCTGCTGCTGATGGGATGTTACCTGCTGCACCATCCTCCCTGCCATAGAGCCATATGTTGGTAATGACAATTTAAAACCTATTCCCACTCATTCCTTTGCACAAGCTTATTTAATGTTTTTTTATCCATTGAAAGAATAACCCAACAGGACAGCTTTTTAGGCCAAAACCCTTGGAGAAACACAGCAAGAGTTTGCTCTGAAAGTGAATGGAAAGTGGCAGTAATTCTCTGAAAAATCGTGTGGCCAGGAGAGCTGTTTCACAACGTATGAGCACTGCTCCGGGAGGCGAGCAATTCCTGGCTACTAGTGCAATTTAGTGCAGCCTTCCCCTAAGCAGACAGTGTTTTACAGCCACAGTGTTATCACTGCCTAGCAGCTTCGAGGCCGTACCTGTAGGCACAAGGACAAAGATTTTTTGTTTGTTTTGGGAGTGCTGCTGAGCCAGAGGAAAAACAAATGTACAATCAAACAAACAAAAACAATGTTATTACCACCGTCCTGGTCTTTATCTTGGCATCCCCAAGACAGAATATACACCTAGAGAACCTTAATTAGGTTTCTTATTTCTGACAGCCTTAGTGTAATAATACCCTTTTCTCTCTACTCACATGGGTCACAGAAAATAAGATTGGAAGAACCTGGCAAGGAGAAGTCTAAATTATTTAGGATAGCAATGCTGAGATCCCCCTGTGAGGAGCTGCAGAATGAGTTCATGGGACTGAATGACTGTTTTTTATCTGCCATTTCACTGACTAGTTTGAAAACATAGGGAAACTCCTCCTGCATGCTCCCAACCAGCTTCTGCTCCACAGCTCTGACTGTTACTTATCGAGACAGGCATCTTGGAATTACAATATGTTTACATAGAACTACTATGTTAGTGCTTAATAGGAATAGAAAGAGTCATCTAAATATTAGGAATTTCTAGGAAAGGAATGAAGACCAACACAGAGAACATTGTTCTGCTGTATAAATCCGTGGTTTGCTTATGTGTCAGGCACTAAGTTCCTCCCTTGTGCCAAGTCTCAAAAGGTAGATGGAAACTGTAAAAATAAGAAAGGTTCACAGAAGGACAACATTAAACATTGCTTCTGTGTAAGGAATAGCTAAGTAAGCTAATAGCTAATAAGCCAAGTAGGGCTCTTCTGTCTGATAAAGAGGCAGCTTCACAGGATATAATAAAATGTAAAATTTTTACTGAAATGGGCGAAAGGGAGTCAAGAAGAAACGGTTCACACCTCCCTCCACGACAGAAGCTCAGGAGCAAAGAAGAGCCAGGTACAAAGAAGGAGATGGCTCTGCAGAGCATCCGATTAGAAATATTCCTTGCTAAATGGAGACTGGAGGAGTTCATAGAAGCAAAACCCTTGGAGAAGAAGCTTCGTTTGAGGCAGGAAGCCTCAAGCTGATAACTGCTGGAAGCAAAGAGAGTAACTGCTGGAGCACAAATGTATGCAGCTACCCTGCTGCTTTCTAAGCCACCCACTTCTCAGAAATGCAGACACAGAATGAGGGACCTCTCCTCCAGTGGGCCTGATTCCTTGCCTAGGCACTCACATTATGTAACTGAGAAAGAGAGAGAAAGAGGTATTCCCATTCCAGACAAAAGAGAAATGAATAAATGCTCAACTAGGGAAAAAAAATGCTTTTCAGTATGAGATCAATAAACTAAATAGACTGCAAATCATTCCTTAAAAACAACCTGTCAAACATACCTTCAAGGACAGGAATATTCTTCTCCCTATGCATATCAAAACAAAATTCCACTTTGTTGCCCTCTGCTTTTTTTGCAGAGCTGAATGGGCCTCATTTGCCTTGGCTCCACATCTTGGCTCCAGCTATGACCAGTGGTTGTTGAATCGCTTGAACAGCACCATCCCAAAGATGCCCTCTGCCTCTTCTTCCCCTTTCCAGCCCTCTAAAATCCCAGAATATTTAGTCTACAAAGCATCATCATGCAAAAGATTTCACCCACAAGATCTCTTCCTTCCCTCTATCTCATACAGCAGCCCTATCATTTTCAAGAAGAGTGGTTATCAGAATGACTTCAGTTATAGGAAATCTGAAGTCACATTTTTAAAAACAGATCTAACAAAACAGCAGAGTTCAATAGGAAGAGAATCCTCTGTAGAGATTGTTATTAAATGATAATCTAAGAGATATTTTGATTTCTAGATTCCATTACCTATTCCTTTCACCATGCTCCACTTAATCTAATTTGAATTAAATAATTTAATATGCCTAGCATTTGGATAAAACTGCTACTAGTCTTTTAAGTATTTTGCAAATCTCTGCTATTTGTATTTAATTGTTCTGCTCCTTTAAAAATGCCACAGTGATAAAGAAGAACAGAAACAAAAGAAAAAAAATGAACAACTAATTAATCTGTTGCTGGGAAGCAGAATAGCTTAAATTCATCAGAATGCATGTGCTGATACTTCATGATGTCTTCCTGGAAATGATATAACTCCAGAAGCAAAATCAAGAGAAAAATTATGAAAGATGACAGCCCCAGAGTGTCAGGAGGAAGTTATGAGTATTTGATGAGGATGCTTCACAAGCAAGTCTTCTGTGGCTATAGCTGTGAATAGCTCAGGTAATCCCTTAATATAAGAACAATCCAGCTTTAACAGCTCATTTTGAATATCTTTGTATTTGAGCTTACAACTACAGAACAACACCTGGCCAGATTCATGGGAACAACTTCTATTGGCTAGCATGGAAGGAAAAGTCAAACTCTCAGTGAGTAGGATAGGTAAAATTTAGATCTAGGCAATATGAGTGAGCATGACCAGAGTTAATTTAGATGTACATAAGTGTATATAAATTCAGATTATTTTCCCAGCAATTTTCTTTAAAATGAAATCCTTCTCAAATGCCAAATATTCTTTGAATATAAGTAAAGGTAGCACAGAAAGGAACAAATATACTCAGATCAAATTTAAAAAGAATTACTTAAGCAGGGATGCAAGGTAGAAAATTTCACAAAGAAATTGCCAGTGAAAAAAGTTGTATATTCACATTGTTATTTGCCTGAGGTTCAGTGTTAAAGCCTTTTTTTTCTTTTCCATTAACTCTATCGAATGAGGTCATTATTAACAAAATTAAAGAAAAAGATTTATTTAAGCAAGAATAGTTCTGAAAATCAAATTCTCAATGCTACAATCTCTCTAGTGATTTAATAGCAAAACGTGTATCCTACAAGATGTACCCAAGGCCGGCAGAGGAAGACAGTTGGGGAAAATTGTGCCTCATGGACAGGCAGAGCACCCTGTAGCCATGTGTGTTCTTCACTCACGGCAACCAAAACACATCAACCCCCCAGCCCAAAGTAACATGACTGAATTCAAGGTTTAATGTAGATGTTTTGTGCATTTATATCACATCATATTTACACTGAAAAGGTCACAGGCTGCACTTTGTAAAACTGCCTGTACCCAGTACGGTGGATCAATAATACTGTTGACTTACTGTTTGTAGATATGCACACAGTGAACATTCCTCAGGTTTTTTTTCATACAATGCTGGGGATTAGATGCTGGTGGATTGGCATCTGCTGAGCCAAAATCAGCTGCAATCAAGAGAAATACACTCATTTATTCTCAGGACCTTTCAGTCAAATCAGTATTCTGAAAGGAATAAATGAGCATTCTTACAAGGATATTTTCAGTCATCTACTCCATTCTGCAATTTTTTATTTCTCTATGGTCCTGGCAGTTACAGGTAGACTGGGGCAGCCATTCAGCAAGCAGTAAAGAATAAGATGCTGAAAAGATGCTCTTTATTTTTTTTCTCCACCAGCTATTTGCAAAAAAAAAATGTTATTTTAAGTTTTAAACCTTTTCTGGCTCCCATTACTCTGGCTTACTCTGGACTTTAATGTAGCTGGCTACTGCAAAGTTCTACTCCCAGTAAAACCAGGCTGTAAAGGGGGGCAACCCTCCTAGATGATCGGGTTATGTTTTTTTTTTTTTTTACTGCCCAGTACCAATACCTCTGTATTCTCTGCAAGTGACTTTTTTGTTTGTCTTGCAATGACTGTAAATGAAACACCTGTAACCATCATGGGTAACTACTGGAAAATGCATTTAAATAAATAATAATAAAAAAAGAATGTAATAAAAATTCCTCAGAAGAGCAATGAGTACCACTTGTGCACAATCCTCGTGATTCTGTTTAGCCTAAACATACAAGGGAAAAATCCAATTACACACTGCCTGCACGACTCTGGTTACAGCGTGAGGAAGATTACAGATGTAGCCTTTTCTAGAGATGCATCCAATAGAGGAACCATGCAAATAGGCCTCATTTTCTATGATGAGTCTTCTGACAGCTCTATTTATTGTCACTGTGACATTACCCATCATGCTGTGGGTTTAAAAAAGATTTTAAAAAGTGGAAATACAGAAAACTGGCTCCAAACAAGTAAAAAATGTCAATTTATTGCCTTTATTACTGCCATTAACTGTACTACTTTGGAATCTGTCGATGTCCTAAGAGCTCATCATATAAATGGTGATTGGATAAAATAAGACATGCAGAAAATCACAGAGAAAGTTAAAGATATGAATTGGGCTGTCACCCAGTTTTGACAACAAAGCCAAAGGTGATACAACTGAGAAGACTATATAGTCTTCTTATAGGCACCACCATGGGAAATGTTAATGTTGCACTTTGGAGATGTAACTTCATACCGTTCACTTGAGCGACAGCCTCTCCCTCCTCTTCGGGCTGAGCTATCCTGTTGAATTGTGTCTACCTCGATGTGCCATGTCACATCTCTCTTCCTGAAGGCAGAAAGGTCTGTTTTCATCAGGAAACTCTAAGAATATTGTATGGAGTGCACTAAGCCCCCTTTTAAAATATTTTTCCTTTCCTATCTGAGTCACTCTTCTATATTTTTTTAAAACTATTACTTTCTACAATATATTCGGATTGAGTCCTTTTCCTAAACAATCTCACTAAACATGTGCCTTCCCTAAAGGGAATATAATTAAAACTTTTATATATATACATATATATATATTCAGAAAAAAATGGAGAAAAATAGGATCCTCTCTCTTCAGCCATGCACTTAGCTCTGAGCATGTACAATAAACCAAAAGAGCAGATTGTTAACCTATTTTTTTCATTTAAATATTTCCATTTATTTAAACAGGGAGATGTACACTAAAGACTGCAAAGGGAAGTGTCTGAGGAGAGCTATTCTGTTTGAGCCATATAGGAGACAACGAGCTATGAACTGTGGTTTATTAATTCATCTTGGCAATGTGACCCCAGTAAGTGCCAAATTACAGTAAGTCTTGCATGTGAAATATGGTACACAAAATGTAAGTAACAACAATTAATATGCAAATTTTGAAACTACTCTTGGGCAAAGCAGGATGGATACTCAGCATCCCCAGGAGAGGCTAAGGTTAACTTCAGCAGAGCAGGTTAATCTCTCTGCACTCCCTGTTATGTCAATGGGGATAGATAGTTCATTTGAACTATTATTTTAGAGCAAGAGAATTACTTTACTTATTTTTGACTTGCTCCTGATGCCTCTGTGTCTATCTCTTTTCCCACTCCTTACAGAAGGACATTTAGGCTGGCCACTAGATTAAAAGTGACTCTTGCAAATACCCATCTTATGTTTATAAATTGTAATGTGCAAATTAATCTCTTAGGTATGGATTCATATGTTGAATATCAAGATGTAATATACAGATTGCCACTAATGATGCAGAAGATGACAATAAAGAAGCACAAACAAATGCAAGTTCCATAACTACTGCATAGAAAAATTCAAAGGAAGAATGTTTTGATGAAGCTGTTCTGGGCCTCAGCACAAAATGCTGGTTCTCACTTTGATTATATTCATAAACTAAAGGGGCCAAGACACAGGCTTGAGCAGAGCCACAATGAACTTGCCCATGCTTGTTCAATTCGGGCATTCTCCTGACATTGTTTGTGGGCTGTTCCACGCAGTGTTCTCTGGACCATGGCCAGGCAGTGGTGGGTAGTGAAGCCCAGAAAATGAATCCAGAGGCCACCCTACTCTGGAAAGGTTCAGGTGTTAACCACACAGACACAAGTTTTATCATGCATCACCCATGATATATTTCTATTAAAAACACTCTGCTCTGACTAACAAACAGCTTTATTTTATTGCCATGATTTCTGGCATTCTTATAGTTTTCTAAAAATATGAACTGAAACACTAATTCTAGGAGTGGTCAAAAATATTACTACTTCAATACAATATTGCAGGTATTAAATCTCTTCCCGGATGAAAATTAATTCCTGTGCTTGTTTAGCCAGACACATATTCCAAAACAACATCATAACTAAAAGTAATCAAAAATATCTCCACGGTTGATAACCCCGCTTGCTTTTATTTGATAGCAAAGATGCCTGCTGCAAGGAAATCTTCTGCTACTTCCATAGAAAAAATCAACAAAAATGGACATAATATCACTGGGAGAGAGGAAAACGGCAATGAGAGCAGAAAGCATGCTGATTAATGGGGTCTAAATCAAATTTCACATGTGGGGTCAATACTGGGCATATTGACTTAATTTGTATTGTTCATTCCATACTGATTTCACAGAGGAAAGCACGTCCAGTTGGAGGCCTCAGTCACGAGCAGCAACTCCACTCTCCTAATGGAGCAAAACTGTCTGAGAGAGGCAAAGCTGGACCAAGTGAAATAAAAACTTACTTGAAGAGAATCTGAGATAGTGAAAATACCTAGTCCATAAGGTCTACAGTAAATGCCAACACTTTGAGCTTCCAGGGCTCAAAGGAAATAAGTAGTCATCTACCTTCTCTAATGAGAAAATAAAATAATATGCATATTTAAAGAAGAGAACGAAGCGTACATATTTTACTGTCTACATATGCCTGAGTACTCAGATACCCTTGCAGTAATGGCAATATAAACTTACTGAAGCTCGAAGAGGCATCAGGCAGTGCTCTGTGAATCTCAGCTCTCCTGACAGATGTCCTGAGATGCCTTCCCAGGTGGGCTGGGGATACATCTTGGCCTGAGGAGCCCTTAGAGATTGGACAGACCTCTCTGTCTGAGCTGGTAAAGAGAGTCTGTGCTCACTTAAGCTCAAAAACGACTCACTTTCTAAAAAGACTCAAATCACTCTCCCTAGTTTCTTCTGCAGCACCATTATCATTTAATTGGGCAATAGGACCCGTTACTTGCATACTTGAGGGTGAAATCATCCCTAGCAGTGCTGGATTTTCTCTACTGTATTTCTTATTCCTTATGACTATGTCTCAGAATAGGTTTCACGCTGTTGAGTTGGCTCCATGCAGCTCCAGACAGACCATAAGCTTCTATCCTCTTACATGATTCCCAGAGAAGCTTTAATACTTCCAGATATAACACGCAGGATGGAAAAGAAAGGAGACAAGACTGCAGTGAGCTGGAATAACTGATGGGTTCCAAACTCACACTGAGCAGCACAACAAGCAAACAAACAAACAAACATGAAAAGCACACCCTAATTTGCAATGATTAATCAAGATAGGAAGGACATGGGGCCTTATATATACAAAATTATTTTTTGCAGCTTTAGGAAAGAAGTTTATGTGTAAAGAGGACACAGGATGGACACTGGCAGCATCAAAGTTCCTTCTACCAAGTCACCAATTTGGTAGCCCAATCCCACAGAATCTGCTTGGTTTTGTCAGTCTCGTCTTCAAGGTCAGACTTCTTACAGAAACAAGCCAGACAGTCAAGGTGGACCTAGCCAGTTCTCCTATTCACTTGAGGGAATCATAAGGAATTCATAAAATAGCATAAATAGCATAAAAAAGGTAATTAAAACATATAAATCATTTTTATTCAGTAGAAACTCACCATCAGGGAAGGAAACAAAAGCGAAGAAAGCAAAGTGAACTATCACAAAAAATATTTCACTGCCATGGCCAGCTGAGCTGGAGGCCACGCATGCTTTCACTGGTTTGGTATGTCCTAAAGGAAGGAGAGGTTTACAAGCTCGTCCCGCTCAGCGCGTGACCCAGCGCGGCCCAGGCCGCTCCACCCTGCCTCGCGGCGCTCCCGCATGCCAGGCCGGCTGCGAGATCCCCACGTCACCGCGCTGGAGCGGTACCCCGCTCCTCTCCTCCGCGGTTCCCCATGGCATGGCAAAGCAGCGCTTTTTCCTTTTCTTTTTGGAGTTACCTCCCTTTCTTCTTGGAGGGATGTATAAAGCCAGTCTTAGCAGTTTATTCTCCAAGCGCTAGGAACTACCAGATAAAATAACATAAGCTAAGGAACATAAGCCAACTATCTATCCCAATAGTCAAAGTGAGTTTCACTGCAGATTGCAAAGGGACTCAGACTTGGCCCTATTTCTGCAGATATGGAAAACATTAGTGAAGCTTTAGAACATGCCTGGGGCTCAGCCCTAACCTCTGCTGAGCAGCTATAGGAAAAATCTAGGAAACATAAATTTCTCCACCAGTTGTGAGCCAGGGCAGAGGACTTGTCCAATGAAATATCTGCAACAGCATATTTTGAAGGTGTCATATATTTTCCAAACTATCAGAACACATAATATGTATTCAGCCCTCAGTGACAGCTATAATCGGCAAGGAAAGGTGGGTGATCTCCTGCATCTCATGGAGGAACACAACAGGTTCCAGAAGAGGCTACAGCCAAGACGGAGTCATGGCAGGAGCCCACGACCTCTGAGGCGGAGAAGACATTGGGCGGTGCTCTGTTCTGTACTGCTGTACCAGCCGAGGTACAGATTACCTCTAACTTCATAATTACCAGAGGTGATTTATTCTCTCGTTATCATCACAGTAGCTTAATCAAGGGAAAGGTCGTAAGAAGGTCTGGACTTTTATACGTGTCAAGAGCCTGGCTTGGATTTGTTGCTTCTCAGCTCCATAGCCAGAGCAGAAGTGTTCTTGGCAGAGTAGAGGAGCTAATCAACTTCATTTGTACTATTAACCTTCTCTCACAGAAATTGGGAACATACATCAAATCAAGCAACCACAGAAGTGTCCAGGATAATGATTTTCATTTTTCTGGAAGAATAAAAAGGATGGAGGGCCAAATAACCACGCCAATTCACTGTACGTGACTTTCTATCATGAATATGCGAAAGGTTAAATATTGTTCTTCCTCTTGCTGTTGCCAAGTTAAAACTTAAGGATTTTGATATGGAATTACTCTTAAAGAATCCTGCATCAAGCTGATAGAAGCAGCTAAGCAATAGTAAAAGCATTGCAGAGTGAAATATAGTAACAGTAAGACCTTTAAAAGATGAGAATTATTATGTTGTAATGTAATTTTTCAATGGGAAGGAAGTTCAAATCTCTCCATATGGTTCAGTACTATTTTAGGGAGTGATGTACATGGGTACTGTATTTTCATGTACAATATGCGAGAAGGGTGATTTCTACATAACAATATGCCACTTCCTCCCATCCCAGACTGTTCTGTATTCTGACCACTCTAGCATGACCTTTCTGATGCTGAAATCAAGTAGTTGCCTGAAGGCATGCGCGAGGCTTTAGGTATGTATGATGTTCAATATAAAGATCCAGGTATGTCATTTTGCCATGGTAGATTTAGAGCAAATGAATGGATTAGTCATGGCAAAAATGTTAAGTGTAGATGAAACTCAGCAAAAGTTATGTACTATGTGTTTTCTAGCGCCTCAGTGAGGCTTTTATCAACATATTTATCAAAGATCTTTTTTGCTGCTGATTTGTTTGTTGTTGTTGTATTTTAACATGAGGGTAGCTCAGTGTGTGGTGGATGAGGCAGTGCTGCGGCCAAAGGTGAGCAAAGACCACTACTGGACACTAAAATTAGTGTTCTTACCTAAAGATGAAAATACAGTGTTTATTATTTACATCTATACTTCCCATGCATTCTGGGTATACACCAGGAGTTCATTATGCTTCAGGATGGACACAGCTTAACACCTAACTGCAAGGCTGGAGAAATTGCAGGAGAAAGCGCATGGCTCTAGCCACATAGAGAAGTGAGTGCGAGGGAGCAGAAACACCGACCCATCTTTTGGAAGGGGTTCTGCAGACTAGACGACTGTTGCCCAAAATGGTTAGGTGTCACTGAAGAGGAAAATGTGAAGGAAGACTTTGAGAGTAACAAAAAGTAGAATGCTGTGAATGTTTCTAGTTCAGAGCATGAAATAGCTGGAAATAACTCTTGGGGACCACACTTAGTGGTTTCCAACACAGCACTCACAACATGGTGCAGTCTGAGCCCCAAGCAACTCTGATTCCTCCAGCTGGGATCAGAGAACTGTTTTCACCTCTCCAAGTGGAAGTCCAGACACTCTGGGAAAAAGGATATGGAGACTGGTGAAATCACTGAGTTTAGCATCGCAAGTTCAAGAGTTTAGTTTTGCTTTGGGAAATAAAAGTAAAAAGCTCCACAGTTGTAAGATTTCTCTGCTCAACACTTCTGTTTGTCTAGATTCTTTGTTCTCCAGGGAGTGTCCTAATTCTTCATCACATTTCTTCAAAGTACTGAGTTTTGGGTGGGATTTCCTTAACTGAACAATCATTAAGGAACCACAGCCAAGAGTGATTCATTTCACATTCAAAAATAAAAAGACAGATATCTTTCTCACATCAACCTACAGGTTTAAATTTCTTTTGGTTGCTGTTGTTTTTATTTTAAATATAGTTTTTTTTTTTTTTTTTTTTTTCAAAAAAGCCCCACTTTAATTCTAAATTTAAGTTAAGTTACATTTAAACAAACAAAAGTCTGGAAATTCTAAGTTACTGTTACCACAGCAACCATAGTTCTATGCTTTGATATTCACCAAATAAGGATTACAAATCTAAGAACTGCACAGAATAATATCTATTTCCATTCTATCTGGTAAGAAGGTCTCTTCTTGAGTTTTGCAGTTTTTCTACGTCTAGAAGCACAAATGCAAAAGATACGTCTCCAAACCCAAAGCCTTCCCCTTGAACTATTGTAGAAACTCTTTTTATTGAAGATTTTTCTTATTTTTACTGCAACACTATGCTTGATTTTGTACTTAACAAAGAGGAATCCCTTTTCCCAACAGCTGGAAATCTAAATATAAGAGATACCACACAATCATTTATCTCAAACATTGAATGATTAGATAATTTAGATTCTAATTACCTGTGGTTTGGCTCTGTAAATCTGACTGAAGAACTTGCATAACACTGAAAGCACCAGAGCAAAATCTCATAAATAAAAGTATGTTAACATTGGACTAATTAATTTGTTTAGCAGAGGTTGTCATTAATCTACTACATACTAACTCGCACTTAAAATTGGGTGGACAGCTATGATAAAGAAAAAGGTATTTCTACCATAACAATTGCTAGTTATCCTAGGCTTCCTTTACAATCAATGGAAAGGAACAGGCATCACTAAGGGTCTATTAGATATGCAAATGAAGGGGGAAAAAACTCTTCAATTGGAAAATGCCTATTCTTTCCATTTACTGTGGATGTCAGTAAGTCTGACTCAGTGTTAAATAGTGAAGGTGACACAATCTAGATGAGCTAAATTCCAATCCATATAACTTCTCCCTATTTCTCATATGCCCCACTACCATACAAGCATTTTTTTAAAGGGGAATTTTTCAGTCATTTTGCAAAATATAAAATCTCATGTAATTTAAACCCAGAATTGCAGGCCCTTGGAAGATATATCTGCAGCTGTGTGTTGCAAGATGTATATTCTTAATCTTAATTGTTAGTAAGTGCTTATAATGTTCCTGTATATATCCATATATAGAAAACCATATATCCATATAAATAAGGACTTACCACATGGAGGGCATTTACTTCACAGAGCTGAGATCATTTTAAAACTGCCCAGCCTAAGCCAGCGTCCTAAGGGCCTGACATTGTCACTGAAGTGGGGCACTTTTGGGAATGACTCAGCCAACACGAGTGAAATGAAGTGCTCTTTGGAAGAGCATGCCTCTCTGCAACCACTGTAGAAGACAAGCTTCACCCAAACACTAAGTTCTACCCATTAAAATTAGCTGAGATGAACTCTTCTTTTTATAGCTGATGTGCTGTGGGTTTTCTCTCATTAGAAGGAAGGTCAACTTCAAGCAGACCTTCTGAGCTGCCTCTTCTTGCTGCCTGGGCAGAGCTGATGGCAGTCAGTACTTTACTGAACGATGTTGCCATTGGGACATTAAGAGACCCCAGAGAAGTGGGCCTTTGAAGCTCCATTACCCGGACTAAAATATTAAAAGGTAAAAATCAATGTTATTTTCAAGACTGTTAACCTAACAAAGTGACCATAATAGATACTTTTGTGCACATGAAGCAGTCACACACTAGAGATCACCGGTGAGGCAGGGTGTCATCTCCACACAGGGGCAGGGGGTTGCTCCGTAGGGCATTAGCAGCTTACATTGCTTCATTTGGTCTGTGTAAGTACACTTTACCGCAAGCTCACCACCGCTGAGCAGTTAAAGCTGCTGGAGCCAAAAGGCATATGCTAATGTAACAGTGTTAAGTTTTGCTCTGTCATAACTGAAGGATAAAACGTGTCTTTTAAATGGGGAGCATTGATAAATAATAAATGTTAGCATTTCAAAGAAGATTATTAATCAGGGAGAGGAAGCAAAATCTCCAGTTTGAAGAAAAAAAATAGATTTCAAGGTCAGGAATGTCCTTGGGTAAATGGTTCTCTTGATCCATCAGACTTTCACCCAAGATGGAATTTTAATCCGCTGTGTCTTTCATTACCATGAGCTGATACAGGTAATCAAAACTTTATAAAATAACTACAGTTATGTAAAAATTGCTAACACTAAACTGCTTTTGCCTGGCTTTATGGAACAGCATTATCCTGTTTGTAGTAACATGTTTATAGCCCTTGGTGAGAAAGTTTGCGCTTCTTGGTCAAAAAAATCCAGCAGAATCAATTCCACAAGTAGATGACAGGTATGATGGAAGATTTTTCACTTCCAAACCATTCAAGCCCCTCAGAACCCAGAGCCTGTACTTTGAAATATTAAACTGAGATTTTCAAGAAGGTGGACATTTTGCAGTATCCAACTACCGATATATTCACCTCTTGCTAGATGGAAACATCTCTGGATCACAGACACCATTTCTGTGGTTGTCCTGCAGTAAAGGAAAATCACACAAACCAAAATATATGTAGACATTTGACAAGCAAATGGTAGTCAGGGGCCGGTAAGATAACCCTCATACTGTTTAGACTGTGCCCGTGTTTTATCTCTCTTTTTAACTATATTCTGTCATACAGATGCACACCACATTTCCTGAGGGTAAGAGTCATCTCGCTTATCTTTACCCATCTAAAAATCAAATGTCTAGTCTAAGCTGGTTATCTAGCTTCCCTCTCGAGTCTGAGGAGAGAGGAAAACAGAGCAGCAGGCACATCCAGAGGGCAATTCATTCAAGTATATTAGACACTTAGAACGGGGTGAATCAGACATTATTAGAAACGTTATTCTCTCGCCTTTGACTTTAGAGGAAACATAGACAAGCAGATTAGAGATAATAATTAGCAAATAGCAGTTGGTAAGGTGAATCCCACTCTGTATGTGAGTAACCTCTATTCTTGGGAGTTGTCTTCCTTTTGTTCTGATCTCTCAAGCTAACAGAAAAGAATAAAATTTTCCTTGAGATAAACCAACACAATGTCTGGAACCTAATCTGAAGACAAACTGCATCTTTTTGATGGTGAGAAAATATTTGGAAAGTGCTGTCAAGTTTTCATGCAGCAACATGTTTCCAGCTTCAGTTAGGACTTGAAATGGTGAAAGAATACAAGAAAACCAACCATGGCTCTATTGCAAAGGAGTTCCCACAAGATTACTTGCCAGGTTGAAAAAGTAAGAGATGTTGGAATAGCTCAGTAAAATTCTGGATAACAGTCCACACTTTAGGGTTTAGCAACCACAGTACAGCAGAGTGCTTTTTGTTGTGGCATTCTTCATGGTCTTCTTCAAAGACCACCCAAACATCATCTGAAACAGCAGCCTTGTATATAAGACAATAGACCAACTAATAAGAAAGGTAAGGCACATAGAGAACACAGTGCACAGTGCATTAACTACCTATGTAATTCATGGACGTAATCATTCTTTACTACAGCTCTAGATGGGCTACCAAGTAGCTCCCTCAGGAACAAACACTGACTTTGTGCTTATGGCAGTGGCACCCACCCAGCTCACAGAAGGTGAAGCACTGTTACTGAGGTGGAGAGCTGCTTATTCTGTGACCCTACGCTGCACGCTATCAAACACCCCCTGCAGAGAGGACTGCTTACTTCCTCTGGAGTTGCAGCTAATGTTCTGCAAGGAGGACTAAAGCAACACTGCAAAAAAAGTACAGAGTTGTAAAGGTCAAAATTCCCACTAATTTGGAGTGCCCTTTCTGAGGCACCTAACTCCTGGTATTTTTAGAACACAGCATTGTACAGCACTTGACATGTAAAAGGAGTCAGATTTTGTCAATTTAACTTGTGACAGTAAATTCTTAGAACTTTCAAAAAACAGAATCTGGGTTGCTGTATCCAAGCTAAATGTTTAGAATATGGAACAATAGGAAAAACAAATATATCATGAGCACCTGTAAAAAGTTTAGTTTGAATGCCTTGCTTAGCATCAAAAGAAAATGTAGACAGGCACAGATTTCTTTATATGAGTAGGCGAGTGCCTTAATTGTAAGTCTTTCTTTCCTCTTACTGCAGACCATGCGTTGTTTCCTGCGCACTCTCCCATTTCTGCAGAGGTCCTACTGAAAACACCTCATTAAACAAACCTTTTTGCTTCACCCTTTACAACATTCACTCTATTTTAAATGGGAAGCTGAAGCAGGGTTCAAAACCTCACCTATAATGTTTTGAAATTCTGTTCCACAATGCTTAATGAAAATATTAGATTTTTTTTCCCTATCTCCCCATTTTTTAACCAGGAAAGAAGCACTCCAAAATTGTACTATCTAGCTTCCAAAAATTATTTCATTCTCTCTTTCTTCTAAGTCTTCAGGATCCTTCAACAACTTACTCTCAGATTCAACATCCTCTAGACATTGTCTTATAACGTAGAAAAAAATCTTCATTTAAGAGTGAAAGTAAAGGTTCTCAAGACAACTGAATACGGGGTCATACTCATCAACGCTTCGATTTATATTTTTTCTTTAAATAAGTAAGCATTAAAAATTTGTGAATCAGACATTCAGACATTCAGCTCTACAGTTCATGTTCTTCAACTACTCTAAAAGGGAATGAAATTAAATTCCCAAATTTTATTAACCAGAACAGATTTGCAAGGTCCAAACAGAAGATGCAAAGCTTTTCATGTCCCAATTCGATTGGAGAGGTCTTGGATTGATGGACCTGTTCACCACATCTCTCTTCTGAAGGTGAAGAAGACTTCAGACTGTTTAATGAGAGATAGGTTGTCCATGGCATATTTTGGTCAGTTTGTATTAACAAAACTAGCCTATGCTTTCAGTGCCTATCATCATCACCAAAGAACCAACTGGAAGAAAAGCTGAAAATTGACTTCCACTTTCAGCTTTCTAAGAAAGGGCATTTTTAGTCTCCTCCTTTGTGATTAAAGCCTTGGACGTGCAAACTGCTAGAAAACTGATATAACCAGATTGTCAGGATGGAAAGAAACTAGCAGCTGGGATCCCCATCTGCTGCAATAAGGAGCTAAGCTAAAAATCCTCCCAACATGCTCATCTGAGGTAAAATGAGTCAATAAAATAGTATTTTTATCCCTAGACTCATCCCACCGACTCCTTTCTTTTCCTCTACCTGCCTTTACCCTCCCTTCCCCCTTTACAATGTACTTACTTAGATGAAAATTGTCTGATATCACCTTAGACTGGACAGCAATTTAAGCCAAGCCTGCTACAGGAATAAAAGCCACAGCACGTAATTTATGTTTAATGCCAGGTGCATAATTTGCTTCATTGTCCACAGTCAGGCTACACAAATGCCTTAACTCTGGTACTTCCGCTGCTCTGTCAATAGTTCCCACAACTGACACTCCAGGATCATTTTACTGGTGTCAGTGGAGCTTCATTAAACCTTTGAACCATTCTCTTTCTGTCAAATGCTACTTAACAATATAAATAAACTATAACACAGTAATTCCACTCCCCATGTCTCTGGGTACTGAGAAATAGGAAACAGTACTTTAAATTTGAGTGGAATATCCATACTGATAAAAGATTGATTTATATGAAAGACAATTTCATTTTATCATGGAAAACAAACAAACAAACAAAAGGGAGATGATTTAGAGTTTTAAAATGCATAATTTTTAATCAAATATTAACTCTTAATGCTTAATATCAAGAAAGCTGAAACTGAAACCATGTGGCCTTTCTGCCTTTGTTCTTTTTAATTACTTTCCATTTCATATAATTAGTATATTCACTTTCTCTTCCTTATCTTTTAAAATCTTTTTGTTCTGTTCTCTACATGCTAGTCTTTCTCTTAATTTTACTAATTAAAATGTTTTGTCCTGTATGTCTTAAGTCCTTATGCTTTTCTATTTCTTGACCGTACCTTAATTTTCTTTGTTTCTTCCATACTTTCGGAATATTTGATGCTTCACTGAAATTCAAGGAGTAACTCTCTTATTTAGACTTTTCAACTTTTCAAATTTTAAGATATTAACCATATCAATTATTTGGTATTTATGTAAGGTTACATAGAAATACTGTGACAGGGACATAATACATTTTTTTTTCCAGGTAAGGCATTAACCCAAAGCCTTATAATTTTAAATAAAAAAGTCTGTCTTCCACTTTGTTAGCAGTAATTGTAATCTACAGAGTTCTCCCTTTCTTAGCCTCTGAAACTATTTTTCTATCTATCTGTTTTGAAAATAAATACAGTGCAAAGGAAGAACAGGAGCAGTTCATTGTTTCAGAGTAGGTCTTTGTTCTAGCAAATCAACACACACAGAAAAAAAGAACAAAAAGAAAAAAAAAAGAACAAGAAGAGAGAGAGCGACTGAGCTATGCTGGATTGAAGAGTGTTGGCTACAGTGACATTCTGTGTTGCTTCTCAGAAATGGTAATTTTTTTTGCATTCATTCCCACATCAGCACCCTGTGCTGCCAACACATCCCCATGGGCATGGGCCAACATCCATGGGATCACAGCGTGGTGGCTGTGAAAGCTCTGTTCCTCATCTCTTCCATGTGAGGATCTTCTCTATGGCTTGGCTTTCCCAATTTTTCCTCATACCTAACAGATTCAGCTACACATCTTCCAAAAATGCACTTTATCTTTGAAGGCACACCTAACGATTGGCACTTTGGAATTTTTCAGTAATAATGAACAAAAGCAGCCCTTGCATAGAGCCTCCTGACTGCGCAAGCTGCGTTTTGTTGGGCACCGTCAGCAACGTGTTCATAGCGAATCCACCTCCAGAGCGAGACCACAGATTAGCGGCAGAACTGAAAGAATAAAATGGATTAAAAAAAAAGGCTAAATAACACAAATGGCAAGTGAAACTCCTCTCTCTACATTTGATGGTGCAAGGAGGGCTGTTTTTTTTTTTTTTTAAGTGCTCCTCAGAATTGATGCATGAATTATCACCTCTAATAGCTGATAACTAAACCACTTCAGCAAAGCTGTGAAATAGAGAGGACTAGCAATAAAATCCCAATCTCACCTTGCAATTATTCTGAAACCATGTTCCAAATAGCCAAGTAAATGAATCTGTCTACGTCACAGATAATTCTCTGCAGGCTGATAAGTCCATAAACAAACACACACACAGATGCACACATCCACATCTATATTAAAGTCAATTGCACAGCCAAGGAGGAGAATATTATGAAACTGGAGAGGTACTCAGTGACCTCTCTTGAACACTATGGAGCTGGCTCAAGAACATAATACAAAGGGCTGGATAAAAAAAATGATACAATAAAGCTAAAAGCATTCTTTTTTTTTTCATTTGTGGAATCTGAAGAGCTATCTGGCAATTCAGCTCATTGTTCTGCTTTAGAAATAAAACAAAGTGTTCTAACAACAAGTATTGATTTCATCATTAAAAGAAAACTGCCCATTCATAAATATTAAGTGATGATATTATCTCTCTCCATGACTGCTTTTTAGAGGCAACAAAAGAAACATAATCCACATCCAGGAAAACAATAAATAGTTTTAGCAGTTACAGAATCTACTCACCTAGCACATCGCTAAAATGGAAAGCTGGAAGGCCATCTCGGAAAGCTATCCCACTATGGAAAGAAAATAATAGCATCCTGCAAAAGACTCTGCAGTCCCACAGGCAGATTTCTACAGACTCAGCAAGGGACAATATCAAATATTTTCACATATTCTGATCTGACGAAAAATGCTCTTCTGGTTTCTAGTATTTTTAAAAAAGAAATCTTTGTATTCTATTTTTGAAGAATAAAACAAAGAAGCCTCATTTGAGACTTATTTGTGTTCATTATAAAACTTTATTATTTAGAATCTTGCATAAAAATATAAATTAGAGGTGAGAATATGCCTGTGAAGTAGTATTCTTCTGTCCTTAGAAACTGGGATATTTGGAGTTAGAATTCCTTTATATGAGGAAACACTGGAAAATCCTTGATGATTGACAGTTAAGCTGTAATCAGGTCTAAGGACCTTTTGCAACATCTGGACTGTCTTCTCAGGATTATGGAACTTCCTTTATAACTACTGTATTCAAAAATAGTAGACCTCAGAAATTTCTGTTAATATTTTTGACATTAAGATGTACCTGAATTAGCTTTTTCCATCTCTTCTCTGCTACTGCGATGTTTATAATTTTTGCTTGTTTGCATTTACATAGAAGATGATATCTCCTACAGCACCATGATCCAAGAATTGGAGCTGCAAAAAGAGCAGAAAGCATGAATGCCTCCTGAGAGAGATTGTGAAAGAGGGAGCAAAAAGAGGACTCTAGGACCAAGTGTAGAAGTAACCTAAGAGGTGCAGAAAGATGTGCATTCCTAGAAACACACACATCCACAGCACAGAAGCACTTGAGAGTACCTCCTGAGGAGAATACCTTATCATTAGCCCTGAAAATGAGTACATGTAGAACAGGGATGAGGAGGTAGAAACAATCCCTCAGGAAAGCTCAGCCTTAACTGGATAATATCATTTGTAAAATGACCTACAACACCCTCACATTAGGCTGTTTTCTTTCTCTTGTGCTGCAGATTTTTTCTCTAGAAATACTTGAGGGGACTTCTTTTTGCTAGGCACAGGTATTCAAAAATTGCCCCAAGGCAAATTATAGAGAGGAGCATAACTCAGAGAAAAAGGAAAAGAATAGGAATGGGAATATATATGGACAGACAGATAAACTGGTTTCACAGATTTCTCTTGAGTTATTCCTAATTTGCCCAGCAGGAAGAATATCAGGCCCAGTAGTTCAATAGCTAATATTTGATTCGGAAATGTCAGTGCAGAAGGGAATGGTGCCAGTGAATAAAGTGTTTTCCCTAACGAATACATACATATCATTAGGACTGAAGTCCTTATTTTATAATCAGTACAGTCACTAGAATTAAATATGAAACCAAGTGCTTCAGATAAAGCCATCATCAATAATGATAGGCATGTTTCCTGCAGGAGCTTTCATTATCGAGTAGGCAAGCAGTGACTTTGTTTTCACAGTACCAAAACCTCCCACTCTATAATCGACATCAGAATCAAGGAGCTAGAAGTTTTCAAAAATTCTCTGAAGCTGACAAGGAGAGAACAGCAACAAGAACGGCAAACAAAGAGCATTTCAGTTTTGAAAAGCTCCTGCAAGACTTGATTTGTTATGAAAGGCATGCTTCGCATAAGTCCAAGTACATCAGGCAGAAGTCTTTGGATGGAAAAAGTCTTATAGAATTTGGATATATTTACACATTTTAAATCCAAAATCATCATTCAAGCATCTTATTTTCATGTGCAGAATGAAGAATGAAGGAAATTCAAGTTTTAAAGGTACACAAGTATGAGGAAATGTGTGTGTGTGCCTGTGTGTGTCTGTGTAAATTATGTTTGCAGGGAAAGAGGTTATAGCCTGTTTTCAGTGTTTTCCTACCATGCTGGTGCTAGAGTCAGTATATGGAAGACCCTGTGATACCATCATTTGGTTGGTTACAGACAAGTGATCTATCACTATTTAACTCACCTTCCTCTTCGTCAAATACCCTATGTAGGTCTCAGATTAATGTTTTCTGTACCCATTACTATGTTATATTTCATCATACTGTTTCATAAAATAGTAACTCAAAATTTATAGTAAGAGAGAGAGAGACATACACAAAAGTGCTGCAAGGAAAAATATTTCAAACAGCAAAAGTCTACTGGTTTCTGTCCTAGTCTCCAAAAGACAAAGTATACACAATGGTGAAGAAGTAACACTATAAAGAAAGTACATTAAAAGAACCCCTGGAGCAATTTATGCCAGGGAAATATGACCTGAGGTAAGCTGCATGGACACAAAAATTAACTGCACTGGAAAATTAGACAGAGATGGATAGGTTTTACAGAGGCATCAGTGAAAAGTGAGGTGGATACTGGGAGGGCAAAGTTAGACTAAAGCTTCTTGTGAGCAGTTGAGAAAGCGTATCACAATACTGACTGTCTGAATGGTTAAATGAAAGATGAAATTCAACACTGGTAATGCATTGAATGCTGGTAGTGCATGTGAGGAAAACAATTTTAGCCACATATATACCATAAGAGCCTCTAAATTACCTAATAACCCTCAGGAAACACATTTTAGACTCATTGTCAGTGTTCTCATAACACATCAGCTCAGTGCCTAGCAGTGGTCAAAAGGGCAAACAGCATCTTCTGAATTGTCAGGACAGGAATAAAGTGCAAAGCAGAACAGAAAACATTATGCCACTGTAGAAATCACCAGTACACCAATTTCTTGAATCCTGTGTGCAGTTCTGTCTCCCCATTACAAAAATGATGGAGTAGAGGTAGAAAAGATACAGAAAAGGGCAATAAAGATCAGATTATTGAATGACTTCCTCAGGAAGAAAGACTAAATATGATGCGACTCTTCAAGCAATGAGTGAGGATGAAATACAATAGAGGTCTATAAAATCAGGTTTGCCAGGGAGCAGTTGCAGGGACAACATATATTGACATGTGCCAGGGGTCATACAAAACTATTATTAGATAGCAGGCTTAAACCAAACAAGAGGAAGTACTTTTTCAAACAACATATAAATTATAAAACTCATTGACACAGGAAATTCTGAAAGCCAAAAATATGAACGTGTTAGGGATTATATGGCTATAAAATACAACAGTAAGAGTGTGATCTCCAAATAACACTAGAGACTTAAATGAAATAAGACTCTCTAGACTGTCGATTGCTAGAAGTCAGGAAGGCATATGCTGGAGAACACATTTTCCAGTATGCCTTTTAAAAACAGCATTCTTAGAGGCAAATATTTTACTTTCTGGGTTTGTGAACAATAAAAAACAGCATTACTATGTATTTTCCTTCTCTCACTGGAAATCCAGACTGTTAAATTATTCCTATTTTCTTAAAGACAGAAAAGGAAAATATCCAATCTTTTAATTCCATTTAAGCATGAAACTGTCTTACACTCCTGTTTCTTATGGAAATAGCGACACAGGAGAAAAGGGACCTTTTGGTTCTTAAAATTTAAATGAATATCTAGCTCACAGAATCATAACTTTTAGAACTGATTTTAAACAAATACTGAAGGGAAATAAAACACACAGTGCACCGAAATACAAGTCTCTTACAACATTATGCAAGAATTTTCTTCCTTGGCATGTCAGCTACACCGGTATTTTGTGACTTGCTTTTATCAGTCACATGAAACACATCTGAATTGTAACCCAAAATGTTCTAGTACCATACAGCAGATAAGTCCAAACTCCAGAGCTACACAAAAGACATCAAGAACAAGTATCTTCCTCAATGGTATCATGAGGCAATTCTACTTCAAGGGTCCTGCAGTACATCTTTTTTTTTGTCTGACATAAAGTTGCATAGCCAGAAATAACTCCAGAAATGTTATCTATGGGCCATAGATAGCTTTCCTATTCCCCACAGAACAGGACTTTTTTTTTCTTTATGATTTATATTTCCATTTCTAGAACTATATTGCAGTGTCTGTGCTGTTAATAAAGTCAGGTAAGTGACAGAACATCTGCCATTTCTTTAGTCTTCTTAGAATACTGATCTTAATGGGGACTCAAATGGGTCCTAAGTGTACTTCTGCAATAAATACGCCCTACTAGCTACCTGCTGTAGGTCAAATTTCCCCATTTTGAGATCTTACTGTACTTTTTCAAGTCATCAGCTATAGAATCTGGACACGGAAATCACTGAGCGTCCTGCCTGCGGTGAGTCTGGAGAGCTCATTAGGCAAAGCCTGCAGTGAGACTACTGGAAGGCAGCAGAATTAACTGACTGAAAGAGACATTTATTTCTTGGGCTGTGGCTGGAACGCTGGGGCTTTCATAGCAGCCCAGGCAGTTGCTTACACAGGTCTGTATGTAAATAAATTGTGCTAGCTTAGCAGAACGTGTCCTGAAATGCTATCATATTTAGAAGCTGTTGGGTTTTGTATTTTAAAGGTTTCTATTATTTAATAACCAACAAGGCACTGTTTTTTTTTTTTTTTTTTCCTAACAAATACAACTTGCCAAGTAGAGGCACTGACAGTGCAGATGAACATGAAAGTTTCTGAAAACTGCACGTTTCATTGCAGCCTCACCCATATGTGCACCAAAGAGGGAGACCTACATGGGGCCTCTCCTCAACCCCTCGCCGAGAGCTCAGGGCACGAGCCCCAGCACCGCCTACGAGCAGCATCTTCAGATGCCCTGTGCAGGTGAAGCTGCAAAACAGAGAGACCTGAAGCACAGTGCTCACAAACTTTAAATGTTTGCATGAAACTGGGATGAATTACACTCTGAAAGCAACTATTTATTTCCACTGACTTCAAAGGGAGTTGAGATGACTTGCTCAGGTGTAGCCATCTGTGCTGTGCCATCTAATGGGATACAAACCGCCCACCCCTGCCAGCCCCAAGCTTGCTTTCCTGCCAGGGCCACAACCACCACGTCCCATGGAGTTACATGGCACTAAACTAACACTGAACCTCAGGAAAGCCAAGCCTCATACCCACTTATTTTGTCTGCACCCTCTCCCTTGAGCTGCAAGGGAAGTCACCCAGCCATACTTCAGGCCTAGTCCGTGAGCCTCAGTGGCTATGTCCCTTTCTTCACTCATTTCTGCAAATTTTAGGTCCTAATCTTATTTTGCTTTCTGAATTCAGTTACATTGGATTTCAAGATAGTTAGCATCAGTTCCCTTGCCTTTTTTTTTTTCCAGGTGGCTTCCTATGCCCATAAAAGAAGAGATAGCAGCACGCCCTCTAATCACTCCCAGCTCTCTGAGGAGGCCTCGTGAGACAGGCTCTGCTTTCGCTTTCCTTGGAGCATAATTCCTCTGTCCTTAGTCATGGACGGAGTCCCAGCAGTGTCCAGGAGAATTACTCCCTTGAGTTGACACTGCCGAACCCCGGGTTCACTTCTCTTTAATCATGCTAATCTTCATCTTTTATTCACCACCTGGTAACAATGGCACTGAAGCTCTGCCTTACCTTCATCCCAGCCTTCGACAATGCCACATAATCCATTTAGAAATTCTAGAAAAGATGAGAGATTTAACCCCTTACTAATGATGCCGCAAGTCAGTTAGTCATCTTGTGATTCAGAAATCATTAAAGAAAAATCTGATAGGCAAAGGGTATTTTTTTTCTGTTGTCATATTTTTCTAGCTCAGAAGTCCCTTCTTTTTCTGCTTTATACAATACTGAAAATAAAACCTATCTCCAGACATCACGGCGTTTCACTGGGTGGCAGGAACAAACAGGCTGATTTCTAAACTGCTGCTATGGCTACTCTGACGGTCTGTCAGGAAGCCAATACTATTCAACACCTATATGACTGATTATACCTCAATCCCTCAACAGACAACCAAACAGATGTCACCACCAAGGATGCCTAGTGGCTGCTGAATAACATTTCTGCTGCAGTGACACGGCCTCAATCAGGACGAGAGGGAATTTTCTCAGGGAGGTAATTACCTCTTACCGATATGAAATCTGGACGCTGAAAACAATGAGGATCCTAAACACCGTGGTAGAGGGAACAAATCTAAAAAGAATAGAGGCATCTAACCTTACCTACAAACGATAAATATGAGTCTAGCAATAAATATTTTACAGAATCAGACTGAACTCTGAACAAATATCTTTTCAAAATGCTGGGAATGACAAATACTGTTTTCTTGACTGCACTACCACATTATTCAGTCAGTACAACACATTCTAGTGAAGAAATGCTCTTTGCTTTGAGCTGATATGCAGGAATGCTACCAAGGCTCAGACATGTAATTCATATATATTTTAGTATATCTTGCCTAAGCCATTTCTGAGGAAGAAAAAAAAAAAGTATCCGAAATGTGAAATTTATGCTAAAAACAACGATTACATTGACGGTTGTGTGACTTATTGCAGATTTAGAACATTAACCTGTGTGTTTTCCCACCTCCTTGAAATACACCATGATAAACACACTGAGATACTGTTAATGATGGTGATATGTAGTCTATTCACATAAGAAGACGTATAGTCCAGATACGCATTCATCACAGCTTTAGTCAGCCCTGGAAATAAAACAGTGTTCTTACCTATATGTGGTCGGGCTTCTTGCTAGAGACAAGAGCAGCATTTTAACTGTCTGCTCAGTCTCTACTTCATTTCCTTGCATTGCAACCTTGAAACCTCTTCCTCTGTGTCTGACCTAACAGGGATTGCTGGTTTCTGGGGGATTTTTTCTTTCATCTCCAGCCTCAGAGTAAACGCAATATGGCCAACAGTTAAACATGTAAGGTTTACTTATTTGTTTAGTATTTTGGATAAGTCCCAGGTAGCTCTTAAAATGTGAGCTTTGCTACCTTATTTATACTCAAAGCAACTATTATTATTTACAAGGATCTGGGCTAGAGCTTTTTAATGTGAATGCCTAAAATATCAGGTATAAATCCTTGCTGAGCACCCTCATAAAGACACGGACTCAGTGGAGGGTCCTTGGCCCAGGAAGACAACAATTAAATACTTTGAATACAAGTTAAGGGCATAAACTTTTCATCTGCACTGGAATGACTTACCCAAAGTCACGCATCATCTCTGTGGCAGAGCATGAAATAAATGTTTAAGTCCTAGAAATCCTTGTTGCCTGCAAAGTCCTTTGTAAATTGATACATTTTCCTGTTATTATTTTTCATGTGCATTGCAATAGTACTTAAAGACTCCCAGCAGAATACAGGGCCTTAGGGTATTCAGTACATCTGCAGAGCATGAGACAGCTTTGCTCTATTAAAGAATGTTTTTCTATACAGTACACCAAGATGGTTGTCCATGAAACACCCTCCCTTGCAATTCAAGGAGCAGGGGAAGGTATTACCTGTTCGAGGCAGAACGCTTGGAATTGGCTATGTTAAGAGCAGAAACCAGCCTAAATTCTTAGGGGTGGTGAGGAAACTGCTCGTGCAGCTGAAGTCTTTGCCCTTCTCTAAAACTATAGGACCTGTTTGCTGCAGTGTCATGGGTTTGCTGGCAGCAGCGGAGAGGCCGGGGCCAGTGTTGCCCTGTCTGCCTGCTGCCTTGTAGAGCTGGGACACATCAACAGCACCATTTTGTCTGCCTCCATCTCAGGAGAATAGAGGTAAAGAAGGCCTTGGAAGTCAGCCTCCGAATAGGACTAGCCATCATTTTGTGGAAGCTTTGTATCTCAAAAAAGCAGAAGAATTGAGAAACTGAGACAAGGGGAAAGAAGTCTGAATCAGACTGTATAGAGGCCTGGTTTATTTTAGTGTTGACTTCAACTGGCTTTGCACCAGGCCCAAATTGCACAGGGTTGGTCTATGAATCAGATACGTACATTAAGCCAGCTTTGAGGCTCTAAACAGGCTCTGCAAAGTAGACATTGCCAAATTCCACACATACAGCAATGTGTAACATTAAGAGGCCAACTGTTTCTTCAAAAAAAAATGTAGACAGTTTGTAGAAAATATGCAGCTTAAAACTGATTTATGTTACACACTCAGCACGAATATTTTATTCAACCAATGCAGAAGAAAGCTAAAGCTATCTCATTGCAGATCTCTCAGCTTATCCACACCGATTAAGAACCAGACAGGGTAAGTCGGGGGCCAAAGACTGCTCTTTGAGCTAACACGTGAAAGGCAGCGTGCCTTCTTAGCCTACATGATCTCTGGTGTGTGATGTGTTGGAAAGGAGCAAGGAGCATCTGCCAGTTTAGATTGCATGCAGATATGAGAAGTATCAAGCTATGACCACGATGAGGACGAATGCTGAGTCCACCTTTTATCATCTTGCCGTAGGCCTGAGAGAACATGATCTTACTGTTTTCAAGGCTTTCACAGATCCTCAAGTGCATAAGCAGCACCTTGTGCCATTCTGTCTGAATTGTCATGGAGCAGCTGCAGCTGCACTCTTAAACACGAATGTCAGCACAGAGCTGGCTGTGAACACTACAGAGTCAGGGTATTAAGGTCCATATACCTTTTAGAACACTCGTCTGCATGTATGTGTACAGCAGTCACTATAGATCTGGAGGTATTATCAATATATCATGCCCAGTATTTATTCTGAACTGCCTATGCAGCTTACAGGCACATTAATATTTCAGTGAATAGAAATTTAATTCTAATAAATTCCTGTATAATATCTACAGCAGTATTATGTAGTAAATTCCATTAAGACATCTGTATATCAATGAACCAAAGTTTTTTCTGCTTCTCTGTAAACTCTGAATGAAACATATTGTCTGTAGCAATACCAGTACAGCCAGACAGTTGCAGAGATGACAACAAAATATATGATTTTATTTATCAATAAAGAAATTATTATTTGATTGGATGGAGATGTCTATCATTAGCCATTACTTAAAATTAGAAGCTGTACCTCTACAGGACCTTTTCAAACTGTGAGAAAAACTGTTTTAGATCTTGTGCAAAGAGTTACAGTTGTCCCCCACACAGCCCTTTTTAATGAGATGGAGAAGGGGGAAATATTCAAATTATGCAAATGTCCTTAACAGCTGTATACGCTGGGTGAGAACCTCATACCACTTTATAGACCTTTCCAAAAAAACTCCCATCTGGACTTAATCTCAAATCCTTGATGTAAGAAGGGCTGAAAAGGACATGCAGACTTTCTGAATAAGCCTGAGGCCAAAAGAACGGAGACCTCCTCAACATTTGTCTGAGTTTTACACATCTGGTCCCTGCATCCCAGCACAGGACCAAGGATATGATCAAGAAAAACAGGTAATTCCGCAAAGAATCTTACTACTGCATAATGTAGCTGTAGATAATGTCTTCATGTATAGAAATTATATTTTTCCAGACTATTTTTTTAATTGTAGAATAAGGAAAACAACAATCAAAGAAAACAGAAATCCTTGATGAGAAATCATGTCTCTTCCAGAAGCTGAAGACCTGAAACCTTGAGCGGTTACAGAGTTCTTGTCCTTGCAGACAGCAGTACAATACAATGCATACAATGAAATATATGGTTACCTAGAGCACAGAGAGAGAGTTAAGGCTAACATGATTTTAGCTGGTTTGACTTAATCCCTGTTTGGAAAGTTTCCAGAAAAGAATATAAAAATTCTGGTTCAGTGATTTTCATTCTTTGTGTTCTTCTGAAAAAGATTTCATGAGAATATGAGTGTCAGCATAAAAAGCGCTGATAAAACTTCATCTGACTGGTTAAATTAAAGTCCATTTTCAAAAAAAAAAAGTTAAGCTAAACTGAAATAGGTTCTGGGAAAGGCATTCAAGACAAAAGAGGATTTAGATTTTCTAGTGTTTCTTCCTTTATGTGAAGTTAAAAAAGATGATACACCCCTGAAAAACAAGAAACTTAGGAGTTTTATAAGGAGTTAAAGTACCTTTGTGCTACAGATCAAGATCATCAATGAAAACTTTGCATTGCTGGAGTTGTAGATCGGTGGGTTAAAATGTCACTGAATGAACAGAAGTAGCTTTCTAATTGTTGTTATTATTCTTTATTATTTACTCAATGCATTTGCTACTGTGCATACTGCAGAGTAGAGGAATCTTGTAAAATTTACATCTGCAATACATAATTGGTACTTGTACACTGTTATTAATTTTGTTCTTTGCATACAATGAGGAATTATAAGGAGGGGGTAATTTGGCAAACTTTGAATGTGCTCCATACCCAAGTCTAGCCTTCTCTTCCCATTAGTCTAATTTATTTCTGTTTGTTCTTTGCCCCAGAATTAAAAAAAAAGAAAAAGATTTTAAATTAGTTCCATCTCACCACACAGAAACTAGAAGAATGTTCCCCATTACCCATAAAATAACATGTTCAGTTTTTAAAAATAGTCTTTAAAAAGCTGTTGAAACTTCCCAGCTTCATTTTTTTTATGGAACCACGGTTTAATTTACAGTAAGTCGAGAGGCAGGAGGGATGATAAAGTTAAGCTCATGCTGTTGAGAACAATTATCCTGGCCCAGAGACATATGTAGCCCCAGAAGGTTGAACAGACCACCATAGCTTAAAGGCACTAAGATAAAAGGGCACGTGCTGCGTGGGCCCAGTGGGAACAGGGCCGCAGCCTGCAAACAGAACCCACTCTGCTTTCATTTGATTTGTGCCTCTCTTTTGCCATCTTTTTTGTTTTTTTTTTCTCTGATTTTGATTTATTTAATAAGACCCTGGTGCATTCAGTGGAAAGAGAAAGAGAACGGTAGCTGGGACAGTGTGACACTATCTATCTAACATGCACCACAGACAAAAAATAGTGCTACAAAGAAATGATGGCAGCCTCTCTTATGAAAGATTGAAGACACAGATGCAAGATATAAAGCAAAAAGAAAGAAGACGTCACAAGATGTTTAAATTCTGCACAAGCAGAATAACAGCACCTTTCCTTTTTCCCTCCATCTCATTAATCACGCTGGTTAATTGTTGGGCTAATGATTTCACAAGTTCATGTAGTACAAAAGGATTATCCTCAAACTGCACATAGCGCTTGGCATATACTTCTATATATGCCAGTACCTCTGCATTAAAATGTGAGATACTTTTTTGTTTCCCTATTCTATTATCCATTTTTCATGAAAAGTGAATTGCATGTTGTTCTCAAAGATGGAAACAAATAAACAGAGAAACCCTAGGTAGCAATTAATAAAGGGGATTACCTTACTTTAAAAGATAAGCAGTAAAGGAGATGAAGATAGAAAAATAAGGAAAACATTTAAAAATGTCACTGTAGTTTAAGAAGCTAAATTGTACCTCCAAAAGAGATTCAATCTTTTGATAGATTTTTAGGTTACTTAAAAATAAAATTAATAGAATTTTAAATAGCATTTTGCCAGCTATGTCCATATTTCTAAAAATAACAAGTTATCAAGATCCTCTTTAAGTTGAACAATTTCATTCCTTACTAGCCTGAAAAACTTGGTACCTGTCTGTCACTGAGGATAAAGAAGGATTTGCTTGCAGATGCCCTTAAGAAACAGTGTGCCTATCTGCTTTGCACTCTTAAGCACTTAAATGTTTTTTACAAGCTGAGTGATCATTTATGGCCTTTCCTATCTCTTTTATTGTTTTTTTTTTGGATTGATAACATTTTATTATCATTTTCTTCTAGTGCTTCTTCTCCTGATTGTATATTGAATTTCAAATCTCTTTTGCTGAACAACACTGCTAAAAGCATCCTAAGTGTTATAGCCTCCCATCTCTGAACTGGAAAGAGGATAGATCAGGGCACTCCAGGTTTCTGTGAACTATTCTAATCCTCTGAAATCTTTGGCCAAAGAGTTATGAGGAATTACTCTTTGTAATGTAGTAATCGAGAGAAAGACTAATTCCATAATATAGCAATCCCATTTCATTTTTTCATTCTAAAAACTGAAAGGTATATTTGATGCAGAAACTATCTACCAAACAAAGAACAGATAAAACAGAAGAGAATTCTGTTTCTCATGTTTGTACTGTTTTCTTTTTTTCCTCTCCAATTGATGCTTAAGCAGATAAATTGAGAGTTGTTGCCATAGTAGTATTTTATGATGTCAGGCATGTACAACTTGCACTTCACTTTGTCTTCTTGATGGAAAAGCTGCTGAGCAGAAATCCTCTCAGCTCATTCCTGGGTGTTTTGTGCTGCAGTATGAGAAACCATTCTGGGACATTTTCTTAGCTGAATATTTGCAGTTATCAGGCAAAAATTTGTCCCTGTCTGAGGCAAAGCAACAGACTCTCAGGGTCAGATTACAATCATACATTTTACCATAGCAAGGAATAAAATACTGATAAAAACAGCCCAGTGTGACTTCCCTTGGTCCTCTTTTTTATGGAGGGAATCAGTCTTTTTTCCTGACTTACTTCCCTTATAAATATGAGTTTTGGTTCACAGTGCAAAAGGTGTATTATTTTTTGGAAGAGGTCTAAGGGTTCTCTGTCAAAAGCAGCAGACCCATAGATGAAATACTGAAGTTTAGGAGCTAACATTAATAATTCATCCAGAAAATACTCTTGTCTATTACAGTATGACCTCCATTTTAACTTGCCTGCATAAAAAATACATCAAGTTAATTTTTTCAGAGGGAGAAATTTATGTTTCATCTCAAAACCACCACCTTTGCCTCCACCACAGCCCTCAGAACAGGGAAGGCAAACACCAGCTGTAAGTGTCAAAACACCCTGACACACTACATTAATAAATATTTCTTCAGTCCTTTCACCCCTAAAAATTGCATGTTCTGGGATTACAAGTAAGTTTGAAACAACTGCAATCAGCACGTGGGGATTCCATGAGCAGAAATGAAGGTTAAATTCAAAGAGTACATTATTTATGGTGAACTATTTGCTTAGCCCTAGCACTGTAGACCTGGGGAACAAATAGAATTGTTACATGCAACATATATTAAGAACAAAGGCTAAAATCCCATTTTGAGTACTCCATGCTTGAATTTCCCCTGTGTTTTAAAGGAACTGCAGTGTTAGCTTTTCTCTCATTAAACTGACCCTCTTGTATATCGAACCTAACTTGACTTTTTTTTTTTTTTCATTTTCATTTTGCCTAAAAATTGCTAACTTGAAAACTGCAGTGGTTGTAATGAATGAAAACAGGAAGGGTTTGCTAGGCAGTGCGCGTGGCCGTCCTCATCTCGCTGGGACATGCGAGGCATCTGTGGGAGAAGCCACAGTGGCTCCCACCCAGGGGAAATGCAGCGGTACGTGCACGTCTGCTCGGAGCACCGCGTCCCCCTCGCCCCATGCCCTTGCCCTACATCCGTACACATAGCAAGGCCAACTGAAGACACAAAAATCTTTTTTTGCAGGCCCCTGGGGAAGGAGGCAGCACGCTACAGCGGCTCAGCCCACTCCTCCTGCTACTTTCGAAGCTTTCATGTTCTGTGTTATTTTTATGCACTCCCTCTGCATCTCTCAGCCAAGGGAGCGTAGCATTTTAGTAATTTAGAGCCAAGCTCTGCCCTCGCTTACACCCATGCAGCTCATGGCCCTGGGAGACAAATAAATCTGCCAACAGGCCGTCATTCAAAGTTCCATTTCTTTCAGAAAAACACACCAAACAAATAGAAAGATTTTGCAGCAAACGAAGTGTGGTCAGTCAAGTAATACTGAGTTGAGCTTTGAATGAGTTATGAACTAATTCTGTGTGATGTGGTGCATTATGAACCTTGTAGGCTCTACAGGCTGCAGCAGTCCTGATGAGTTATGTAGTTACTCCACATTCATGAAAATAAGCAGCATTATTTCACTTCTACACACACACACAGATTCTCTCTCTCCCTCTGATCCTCTGTAACAGTCAGTAGTCATAGTTACAATGCTAAATTTCTTCCAATATAGCACATGAGGATCACCACACATATTCTAAGTTAAGGCGTCTAAAACCCTATCTTGAAGGTTTTTCAGAGTCGTATTGGCAGTCTTTAAAATATAGTTCTCTCAAGTGTCTTGCATAATACATTTTTCTGACTTTCTACTTAGGAAAATGCCCCATTGACCATATCGGGCATATTCTTTCAAATTTATCTAATGGAAGATTTTGAGAGGATTGTAAGAAGAATCACAGCCCATCACATAGCAATATGTCATCCCACTTACAAATTTATTTTTTCATCACATTTAAAATAAGCTTCTTAGCTTAAAAAATCCTGATACTCATGTCACCACTCCAGATTATATATGAGAGCTTCTCATGAAATGGTGGTTTTGCTTACATAAACTTTGAAAATATTGTGAGCTGTTTTTGGACATCCTTTCTGAGAAAAGGCATTGCATATCCGGAGGATGGAATAAAGCCTCAGTGTTGGGTTCTTTTAGCTCTTCCTTAACACTGAGATATTCACTTCCATCTTCAAAGCAATTGCAGTAAATTGCGCTGCAGAATGAAGGGGATGAGATGGGGAGCTGTTGCCCTAAGAAAGCTACCAAGAGGTCACACCAACATCCACAGATGTGGGTCTAAATGTCTGCTGCTTCAGGTTAGAAGATGTGTGCATCCAAAGGCTCACTGACTCAGTCCAATGGGGAGATTGCTGAATTTTTAAGTGAACATTGTGTACTGACAAGAAGTACGACCTGTTCATCTCTAATGAGTTACTGATACGAAACTCTATGCCTCCTCAGTTGAGTAAACCAGTGCTCTGGTTCCATTGCCAACATACAAAATTTCTTCACCTAATGGCGCAACCTGATATAATGCTAGACTTAGTTCTCAGTTACTACATTTCTTTTCATTTTGGTCTAAAATTTTTAGTTTCATAAAAGGATTGCTAATGGCAGCAGGTTTCCTTTTATTTTTTAACTGTTCACACAGTAGGAATAAATTAATAAGAAATTTTAAATATTCAGAATTCACTAAAATTATTAAATTATCATGATATTTGAACAAGTCACCCTCCCGCCATGCCTCCCGCCATGCCCTTGGATCATTTGTAGCACAACTCAACCATATTTATAGGATCACAGAAATTGTGGTGGGCAGGGACTCATCTGGAGGTCTCTAGGTTAGTTTTCTGCTCAGAGCAGGTTCCTTATCAGCACCACAGCAGGCCAGCTGTGGCCTTGTTCACTTACTCTTGAAAACTTTCACAGATGGAGAAACCTCCATGGACAATTTCTTTTGGTAACCTGTTCCAGTGCCAAAGGAATAAAAACATGCTGGATAGTGGGAGCTGCACGTAACTGCAAAAAGAGGTGATTCCAGCAGTTCTTCCTGTCTTGGTTTGATTCGACGGCTAGCCTGTACCAACCTGTAAAAGCTGCAAGTAAAGAAATGTATTTTACTCCTGCAGAAACGTAATCTGTAATGAAATTGTGAACAAAGAATGAAAGAATGAAAGGAAAGAATGAATGAAATTGTGCCAGGCAATTTGAAGCTCTGTTAATGGTTCTGTAGGAGTTTTGACAACAGTAATCTAGATTATTTCAGTGTAACACTTTGCATTTTGTTTAACTGGGTAGCGTCTTCCTCTTTTTTTTCATATTGCCATTGGTACAGCTATAATAAAAAAAAAATAATTCCACCATAGAAGCAGCTGTATTTAGTGGTAAAAAAAAGCAATTCAGATATATTTACCTATTTCCAGAATACAAACATGCACATGCCCATTGTAAAACTGTACATATATACATATAATCAGTAGGTGTTGATACATTTTAATTGCAGTTCTGGATGTAATTTCATATTTATAAAGAAACTGTTATTCATTAAAAATACTGAGGTTTTTATTTCCAACAGTCAGTAGTTACTCTTTCTGGTTGCTTGCTTCTTTTTCCTTCTTTCTTTGTTCTAAATCCTCTCAGATATAAATTATAGTTTTGGACCTCCCAAGTGCATTAGCCACATTTTAAAATGACCTGCAAATCTGCAATATCCACAGTCATTAGGTGTCTCTGATGAAACAATAGCAAGATGGTATTAACTGATGAATTAGACCCTCTACTTGTGTTTAAGTGAATATAGTAGCCTTTGAGGCGAAGTATTGTACAAAAGAACACAACGCAGATGCTATTTCAAGATTAAATGTGTACCACCAAGCGAAATATGCTGATTTATTGATAACAAAACAGACTGTCCCCAGAGACATGTTATCAGCACAGAAATTATATTGTTTATTATATCGTGGTCTCCTCTGGGACCATTGTTGCCCCAAGAGGTAATAATTGTTAGTGGAGATTCAGCTAAAAAGGCTGTTTTTTCAGCCTTAGAGTGGTGGCAGTAGTTCACAGCATAGACCTGAGGGCAGATGTTCCTCAGTGGGTGAGGGCACGTGTGGGGTGCTGGATGATGCCAGGGTTTCTGGTTTGGCATGAGGACTGTGTAGACTAGACGGAACCAAATCAGGTGCAGTTTCACCCTTGCTGCCTTAAGGAGTGGTTCTTGGAGCAAATGATCCCCAAACAATTTATTTCAGATAAATAGAGTTGCTTGATTTCAGCTAGTTGGCTGATTTGCTGGAGAAAAAGAATAGCACTCTGGAAAGGATGTGTCACCTTTAAATGACTAGTTCAAAATTCTTCAAACTGAATAACAGAATTTACAATACTTTGGAAGTTAAACAGTTTCATTGCTAGTTAAAACTTGTTCTGCAACCTTGCTTGTCATGCATCATTCTGGGTTTCCCTGTAATATTTAAATATCTGAACACGGCAAATATTATTTATATTTTATTTCCTTTTACTTCTTATATCTCCACCCCATTTTACTCCTTCAGTACTCAAGGAAGAGAAACTGGAGACAAGATTCACCTGACATCATAACTTCAGCCACTTAACTGAATCCAAACAGTGAGGAACTCTATCTGGAAGAGATGGGAACTGCCAAATGTCAAACTCCAGAAATTTTTGTTAAGGGTTTGTTGATATCCCAGGTAGAACATGTTCAGTGTTGCAGAAATAAATAGACTATTTGTATGTGACCTCAGAGTAATAAATAATAATCAAAGGAAAAAAAATGCCTGAGTACATACCGTACCAACACCACAGTTTCACTCAAGGTGAAGATTAATGAAATACACTTGGTGTCCCAGGTTACCTTCATTCATTCAGAACCCTGAGTTACAGGGTAGATATTAATGCTCCTCTCTGAGCAGGATGGAGCAAGATTCAATTGTACATCAGCACATATTTTTTGTGTTTTTCAGCCTTATATTCAAGTGTGTCCTTGCCTGTGCTAATATGTGAGTGATGTCTGGGATTCCAGTCTCCACAGTGTGACTGAATTATCTAACTATGCTGTCTCTCAAGAGGTGCTTTTCTCATAAGATGATATTTTTGCTTAATATGACACTTGCAGAGACTTCACACACTGAACTCTGTAGGTTTGCAGAATATATTATGGACAAAATAAGATGGTAGCTCTACTGCTGATGTTTCATACTGTATTTTCATCTCTTTCAAGACATTCCCATAAACATCCTGAAATTTAGTGTAACACAAAAGCTAAGGCAACTGCATGATGTCTTCAGCGTAACGCTGCATTTCTCCTTACTTCTGTGGATATTGCTCATTAAGTCAGTCCTTTCAGGAGATAAATGTTGTTCTGTTAAACCTTACCTAGTTGCACCTAGCATGCATTTTGATGAAGTCCTACAAGATGCACGTTGACAAAGTTTTCTGAGGTTTTTCCGAAGGGCTTTTGGGTCAGATATTATGCTTGTGACTCATGAATAAAAGCTTGCAGTTCTTTCCTTACCATTTTACTCAAGGTTAATCATTATATAATAGAGACACCTGAGAAAAAGATTCCCCTATCTATGCACTCTCCAGAATACTTTAAATTCTAAAATCCTTGCCTTCCTCATCAAGCTCCCTAATTACTTAATTAAAACTACAGTATGTGTCTAACAAGCTATTGCAGACTCTCAGAAATCTAGCTTGCAGTAATTAAAATGCAGTGAAGCCTTTGTATCCACCTTAAAAATCCTCTTTGCTGTTCCTTTCCTCTTTCTCACCTCACAAATCCTCTTGTCTTTCATTTCCTTCCCTTAATATTCTATTCTTAATTTCTTCAACTGTACCTACGACCTCAGCAGGGACCCAGTTTGCATAGTCTTTACCAATGCCATTGAAGCCCCAGTTTATGTGCTTGCCCTGGCTGGCTCTAGGCAGTCAGGGTCACCTGGCCAGCAGGAAGCTGCTAGGTATTTTTAGATCTAGCTGTTTGCAGATATGAAGATGCTGAGCACAGGCCCAGTCTCCTCTCCTTGCTCTTTCCAGCATTGCCGTACAAGTCTGCTTGGGAATTTGGGATTACTGTTCTCAGCTAGCAGCTCAGTAAACCTATACTCAGCTTGAACACCTTTGGCAGCCATCAGACATTAGGCAAGTTGGACCATATCCAGTTCCTCAGCTGAGTGCTGAGATTAGCCCAAGCCAGCACCCCAGCATATACTGAGGTTATTACTAGTCCGCAGAATCAGGAGTTAATTGAAAATCATAGTGTCTTTCAGATTGAATCAGGCCTGCAATTCTCCAGCTATTCTGGAAACGTTTATCACTCAGTGAACATTTTTCCTTACACTCTCACCTCCTGAGGATCACCTTACTCTCCAAAAAAAAATCCATCCATCTCTTGATTGTTTTATGGATCTTCCCTATGGAGTATGCATTTTATGTAACAAGATGATTAATTCTTCTTCTGTCCATCAGGGATAAAGATTTCCTTGAAGAGGTAAAGCAAAAGAATGCTTGGGGTGGTGCACAGTCGTCACTGAAACCGATTTTCATGAGGCGCTACTTTACTTCTGTGCTTTTGAGATGTTGTTATTTAGATGGATCTGGTGCTGGTAAGTGAGAACAGACTTCTTTTGCTGTGCTATTTGAAGATAATTGATTTTCAGCTTGTCCCCTTGAGTATTTAGTGCCTGCTGGGTATTGCATGATAGACTACTCTGTGTCTGCTCTTCATACCAGTTTCACTTGTTTACAAAGCTAGAGTGTACATGCCTGTAGTGTTAAAAGACAGCGTGACCGATCCAAGGGAACTTCAGACCCACGCACACCTCCAGCTGTTGCATTAGAATTAATGCCTCTAATGAGATTCTATTCTTGTGCACCCTCAGTTCACCTTCTACTTTTTCCAAGTGCTTAATATGAGTTTAATTCGTATGTATTACCAACTGCAATCAAAGGGCTGCCCCAGTATAGAATCAGCTCCTATAACCTTAGCCCATGCCTTCAAAGAAGTGTCTAAAATTAGGCATCATCTAAATTTGTTTATTCATAAGTATCCTGAATGGAAAATTTTACCCCAACTAAAGCAAAATCTAATTGACAGTAACTTGCCTCATAGGAGTTCAATATCTTCTGTTCACTTCAAGCACCAAAGAATTTGTAGGCTTCATTTTGCTGTTGGGAAATGCTTACCCTGCATGCAGACTAATAAGTGAGTCAATATAACTTATGTTTTCTCTGCTTTGTCCCAGAGATCTATCTATTCTTTCATAGTCCTTAAGATAAAATAAATTGCTTGTCCTGTGGTCACTTCCTGCTATAATCAACAGACCTTTCTAGTATTACCCTCTTCAAGCTAGCAGTACATTTTATGTGAATCATAGCAACACAGTACTCAGAAGTTTACTGTCTCAGGACTATAGAAATACTATTGAATGTTGCTGATAAAAGCTTCCTCTTTTGCAAGAGACTAGTTTTAAAGAAGCACTTCTGCAGGTGCAGTCATAACAAAACTGCTTCCAGTACCTCAGTTACCTCACCAGCATTTCCAAACTACAGTCAATATGAGGATGAAAGGATCAAAGGGTGAAAGGACCTTTTTGAGACACAAATGACATCTGTAGCAGAGGAAGACCTTAACCTTGGATCTCCTGATCCCCATTCCAGTCCATTAATCCACTGTTCCTGTTCAAATAACTAGAAGAAACAACAATGAACAGGGAGCAGGAAAAAAGTTTTGAGGGAATTCTGTTTATTACAAATTTGTTGGAGATATGCTGTACTAACTCAAGTGTCTTAGCTCTGACATCTGTTTGTTTACTCATCTTTAGACGGTGTTGCCCTTTATTTTACTTTATTCCTCATTTAGTTTATTATTGATTTAATTCTGGTGAGAATTGCTAGCCAGTTACCAACACTTTTATATTTGCATAGAAGGCAATGAAGGTGTCACATCTGCTCTATTTCCCTGTCACCACATCTGGAAAATCTCTGCATTCTTCACCTGCCACGCTTTAGTGTGTGACACAACTAAGTGCAGATGAACACAGAAATCAAAGAGAAGTTCTCGGTTTGTCATATCAGCTCAGTGTCAGCATTTCACACAGACAGCATCTACTCTGAATAAACTCTTCCCATTATACATGAACTAGACATTTATGAGCAGTGCTGATTTAAGTTATCCAAAGAGAACATGAGTCAAAAGCTAAGAACATTAATGCCACCCTGGGTAATGCTTTAGTATGTGCCCATCTTGCTATGTCAGCAAAGGTAAGTGCAGGTCACACCTCACAGTGTAAACAAAGCAGATATTCATTATCCCTTGCTCAAGAAGTTTAGTAAAATATGTCCAATAATTCAGTAACACTTTTTGAAAGAAAGGAAGACAGAAGGGGATATAGTTTAACCTCTAATGTGTCTCTTTGTCCATCTAGCTACCTCGTGCACTGCTGTCACCTCATTTATGTGAGTACAGCTTCTCTTAACTATAGCTTGTCTAGAGCACTAAAACTTCCAGGCTTTTGATTAAAGTCAGTTAATAAATCTCAAATTTTGATACCAACTACTAACATTTGAGATGAAAATGTACCAATCCTGTCATATTTTGTTTGAAAAGTTACTTAAATAGGTGAATTCAACCTTGCCATTTTTACCTTCATAACGAAACCTAAACCAGACAAAACAATGACTTCTATTGGGGATAATTAAATAAATTAGTTGGTATATAGTCATTAAAAATAGGAAAGAGTTGGCATTTTAATTTGAGATTAATTTAAGACTTTGTTAAAATTCAGATGCTCGTGAAATACACTAAAATACAGGTATTCTTATTCAATGGAAATTCTGTTTTCACAACCAAAGCCCGCATGAACACCAGCCTGAAAGCTTTCAGCAAGTGAAACGTAAGAAGCTGGACAGATAAAGGGACAGTTCTGAGAAATGATGCTTTTGAAAGAAAGTCATTAAGTTGTTATAAGGAAGAACAGTTGGTGCGGGGGCCAGAGTGAAGATGATCATGGGCATGGTCATTGTGGTCCGACATGAACTTTGCTGTTCTACTTATGTCCTGCTTGTTTGGTTAGGGATCCAAGCTTACAGAAACCTTATGTTTATTTAAAAACAAAAGTAATTTAAAGGTAAGTATACATTGATATGTATGTATATAGCTCTTCACAGATGGGCATCTAAGAGGCCTGTGTTGCTGCGTGATTGGACACAGATGTCTTCAGAGCAAATACAGTTTTATTCTGGAATAGCTCTAAAGAAGTCACAATTATAGGAACATTATTAGCTGAAAGGATGAGGCATAATTTACTTCATTGTTGTGAAATATCTCTGAGACTGCAGTGACCTAAAAAAAAAAGTTTAGCAGTTCTGTTCCTGAAGCTTAGATTTAACATTAAACCAGTTTTTCTTCTCCAAGTGGGATTCTTTATTACAGAGTGAAAAATAATTTTCCTCACCCAGAAGATCTTTTCCTTGATGTATTCAGAGTTATAAAATCTCATTTTGATTTGGTAGAGTGCAAAGGTGGCTTTAAAACTGTCTTTTTTTTTCTAGAGCACTTTAACAGCAAAAGTTGTGGTCCTAACAGTTTCTAGGACATTATTAATTTATCTGAGGAGGAGTCATGAAAGTTCAAACTGAGGTCCCATATATAATAAGTCTCAGGACTGCTAGATAATTCCTAGTAGACATTCATGAATGTTATTAATGAGGCCCCATTAATAGTTAAGAAAACCCTTAGCTGAACTCCACTTGCAGTTCCATTCATTAATTGCAGCAATTAACAATAAGGACCGAAAAAGCCTAAAAAACAGCTTTTCTGTTAATACATACAATATGTATAGTGAAATCAGGTACTTACAGAGCAATAACTGTGCAGTAAATTTGAAGCAAGAGCAGCTTTCAAATAGCACACAAAACTTGTAGATTATCCTTTGGTGCTGACAGAGGAGGAAATTATAAGTTGAACACCGAGGACATTTCCTATCACATTGCTAGCACGGCAAAGTTTAGCTCGTTCAATCTGCCTCACCTATTTATCTATCACCTATCTATCTATCTCCACCATTATGGCTTTTTTGGTAATATAGTATGTAAGCTTCTGGGGCAACTTGTATGTCCTTCATTTCAGCAAATAATCACAGTAATGATAATAATTATAATATGAATTGGATTCATCATCATTTGAACAGAATGCAAAGCCAGGGCAGAAAATAGGTCAGCTAAGCATAAAAGAATAAGTTATTACAGAGGTTAAGCAAAACTCTTAAGACAGATGTGGAAAGAATTAATGCAGAGTATCTTATCAGTTTTCATTATATTAAAAAGCAAAGAAAAATGAATCTATGAATCTCCGATTGGACCCAAACCAGATTAAAAGAAGCATTAGTCTATGTTTTCTAATAGAACCTACAAAACTTGGAAATAGTCCACCATGGGAAATGATGGAAACAGGTAGAATTACCACCAGCAAAATAAGAGCAGAGTTTCATACTGTTTGTCTCTTGCTTGAGAAATGCATGAGAATATGATTATAGAACCTGTAGGCTGGTATTAGTAGATCAAATTTAGAAAATAGGCTAGTGGGAGTGGATATTCAAGCTATTAATCAGTCCATATTTCTTCCTAGGTGGGAGGGACCTATGAAGTTGATTTATTTCCATGAAAACAACACAAAGTCCTGATATAGCAAGTCTCTTTCAGGTAGTTCTACTTTGTTCTGTAGCACATAGAACCCACCACTTTCTTTAGAAAAATACATCTATTAATTGTAAGATCCATATCCAATTGCAGCTGGATAATTGCATTTTGTCTAGTTATATTATGTCTAGCTTCAAAAGCTGCATTCAAAAAAGCATTCAAAAAATATTCAACTGCTCTTTTAATCTATTGTGTACTTTTCCTAGATATTCTTTGCACATGTATGTGTAAAATGCTTTGATCCCTTAGAATACTTAACTGTAAGGTTTTAATTAATTCATCATTCTGACAAATATTTATCTAGCCCTTTGGAATTTTAGATAGTTTAGAAATGCGAGGAAGAACTTTCCTGTGAGGGTAGCAGAGCCCTGGCACAGGCTGCCCAGAGAGGCTGTGGAGTCTCCTTCTCTGGAGATCTTCCAAACCCGCCTGGATGCCACCCTGTGCCACGTGCTCTGGGTGTCCCTGCTGGAGCAGGGGGTTGGACTAGATGATCTCTAGAGGTGCCTTCCAACCTCGACCATTCTGTGATTCTGTGAAAGTGGAATCTTTTCATTTTCTAAAAATACAAGTAGGATACCATATGCAGTAGTAATTTGTAGGTAGATCCCAGCTACTGATGAAAGAATTAAGTATATTCTCTTGCTTTTATTCAGTTTCTGTGAAGAAAATGTGGAGAAAAAACTACTCTTATCTCCCTTTAGCTCTAAAAACACTGCTTAATACAAAGACATAGCATATTTTATTCCATTAAAATAACATGTTTTTCCTTTAAGCCTGGAGGTTAAATATTTCCAGATCATCATATCAAAAGAAAAAAAAAGGTCTATTTTTCATTAAAATTGATTCAAAAAGTGACAGAATATAATATCATAAAATCGTATTTTCACTACTCTCTAGAGAACATTGTGTTGTGGCCCTTGCAGGCAGCTTTGTCTTTTTACCTTGATACAGCTACCTAGAAATCATGTAATTAAGTGAAGCACTTTTTTGCCATTCAGAAATCTTATTGACTGTAAATAAGTAGATATAAATAGGCCATAGAAACCAACAGTCCAGCTTGATAAAGTCATTATTAGATTATTAATGCTTCATCTAAGTATTAATCATCTCTATTATTCCTGTGTATGGATTACTATCAATAAGGGCAATATTGTTCCTTCTTAAATTTTGCTGTTAGAATAGTGTTTTAAATAGTGATGATATTAGCAACAGAATTCTATTTCCCTGCCAAAGTCTTGTGAAAAGCTAGATAAAGGTTTTTGTGCTGGGAGAATCATGACCATGATCTGGAACTGGGTTACATCTAATTTCAGTACAGGAACAAGAATTCAAATTAAAGCACATGAAATGAAAAGTTCCTCTCATTACTGCCTCAGGCAATACCATGATTTAGGATAAGCTGAATTTTTTTTCTGGTGATACATGACAGCTTTGCCTTGGGCCAGCCCATGGTCCCGATAAATCTCCTGTGCTCTGCACAGTGTGGGCATAACCCAGCACTAGCCTCTTCCCCAGGTAAATGAAAAGCTCTATGGGCTTGTGAACTACTCTCATTTGTTGGTCTTGGCCACAGAAAAAGGTCTCAGAATCTCTCTGTTGGTATGAAGTTGGGACAGTGCTCAGAGTCCTGGGACCAGGATCACGTGCATGGTGAGTGACTGAACAAGTTGCCTCAGTCTGTTTCATTCATTGTCTATCACCTCTCTAGATTATTTCAGTTGTAAAATGAGCAAATGCTTAACACTTTTTCCCATGCTTATGTCAAGACCACAGCACAGCAGAGGGCTCTGAGAGTGCCTGGTGGTTGTCTAAAACAAATACAAGTGTCATACGACAATGCCATTCTGTGAAATAACTGTAGTTATAACTGCATTTCGTCTCCCTCTTCTGAGCTTCATATCAGGCTTCTCATCTCATGAGGAATAGAAGATTAGAGTCATGCAGGAAAACACATCTTGTAACCCAGAAGAATCAAGAAGAAGAATCAAGTCTTGTGAGATTCTTCCATTCCTTAATGCTTTTCGTATTTTGCTAGGGTTGACCAAACAGCTGATCAAGAACAGTGGCACTTCCTGGGAGCTAGGCGTGCATAGCGCTATTTTACTCCAAAAGTTTTATGGAGCTGTGTTTACTTTATCTCCTACTTTTATTTCCTCTTCTTTAACAGCTTCTATTCACATGTGAGTTTCTGGCAGTTTCAATATGTTAAAACCCATTTAGACAACATTAAAACTGAGAATTCTCCACTGTATAAATTTAATTCCAATTACTCTTATTCCCTTGTTATCTGTTGGTTATAATATGAAGTACTTTCAAAATTGGTATATTAAAGAAGCTATAATTTGCTCAACAGCTGTAGAAACTGTGATAATTAAAGGAGAAATTAATTGGTTTTATTCTGATGTTTCTTTTATTATATTGCAAGTATGAGAATTTTCTTTTCAAGGTAGGAAGACATCATTTCTCATCTGTAACTCAGCATTAGATCTCTGAATATCTTCTAAAAATTAAAGCAGGGAAATAATCTTTATCTCTTTCTTTTTCCCTCATCCTGAAAAAGAAAGAGATTAACAGATTTTAGAGTCAACGAGGACTACTTGCATATTTAGTAGGACATCCTGGACCAAGGATTACTTCTAGATATACTTTTATTGAGCACAAGGATGTGGTTTAAATTCAGGCAATTACAGACAGGCTTCCAATTTTGATATGAAGGCTTCAAGAAATGAAAAATTCAGCACTTACTCCAGCAGTTTGTTCCAAAGTCTGTTAAGCACCTGTCAGTCCTCTTTCTAGTTTTAACTTCTAGCTACTAGGTGTTACAGTGTCTTTCTCAAGTAGATTAGAGGATTCTTTAGTACTAAGTTTTTGCTGTTCACAATGGCATGCATACCATTGAATCAAGGCTTATCTTGGTATCCTCTGGATAAATTAACTAGATTTAAAGCTCTAGGATTTCCATTGTAAGAGATTTTCTTTCAGTCCTCAGGTAATTTGCATTCAATTTTCTTACATCCTTTCTCTAAACTGAGCTTCAGAACTCAACTCAGCAGTTTGGGATGGGTATGACTAATACCAGGTGAAGCAGTAAAATCACTCTCCATCTCTTAATCACAGCATCCTTGTTTGTACATCCAAAGAGCACGAGGCCTTTGCCATAACTTTACACTGAGAACTGTTTAGTCAGCATGACTGAATCCTAAAATGTTCAGCAGTCTATCCCTTCTGCCCCTTCCTGAATAGAAATTTTACTGCTAGAGGACAGTTTTCTAATAGTACAGACAGTAACTTCTGGTAAAAGAAGGGGAAAATATATATATATATAAAGGTAGCTATGGAGGACATGTCAGTTCTGACAAGATCTTTGTCTGGAGATATCACAGAGGCAAGCATGGAGTGACTGTGTGACTAGATTCATGGCTGGAGCAGAAGGCTGGTTCACCTTAATTTTTTTAAAGTAAATAGTATTGAGTCCTCCAAACTTAAAGAGTTAATCTTGCATATATTGACCTGAGTGTTTCTGTTCCTTAAACCTTGAAACAATATAATGAGTAAACAAATATTTAAGTACTTTACATTAAAAGCTAACTTCATGTACTTCCACAATTAATTATTATTAATCTGCTTAAGCAAATATCTTTTAAGATTACACAAAATAAACAGAATCGGTCATTCCTACACAGTGCAAGTTGGACAATTATTTCAATTCTATTTAAACAAGATGTACCTTGTACCTCCAAGTATTTAGAGAACTTTCTGATCTTTTTCTACTTCGGTCTGCATTTTACTTCGCCTCTGGCCATCCATTAGAAAGAGGAATTGGGTTATCGTGACTAGACACCATTGCTCCAGCACTGCAATGAGCTATCTGTTGCTGCACTGCACCGTTTCAGTTCTGGCTGTGTATTGACTTTCGCTAAGTTTCTGAGCAGATCCTTGCGATTACTTGCAAAATGATTGTGCTGCCAAAAGTAGGCCTGGGCCTGGAAATGGTGCGAGGAAGCTGTCTCGGCACATCAGCAGCCCGGCAGTGTCGTGAAGGTGACGCGAGGCCAGAGGGCAATGAGGGGCTTCTGCGCTCGACGTGCTCTCCGATGGCCCGTACCGAGCCACAGTGCGACTGCTGCAGTGTGGAGCACATCCTGCCCTCTGCAGCACGGCCACAGTGGTGGCCACATGTGAACGAGTGCGATAAGGAAAGCAGAAAGGCTCCCGGACAGCCAACTGGGGAACACCAGAATTGGGAATTAGACTGCACCAAGTGTAGCAAGGGGTAAGGTGGAAACACAGTTGCCAAAAGAGAAGCTTTATCCTGTGTGACTATTGAAACTGCATTAACCTTGGTGAGATATACCTTTTGATGAACGAAAAACTACAGGTATCTAACATATTACAGGCTAAATTTTCCTTCCCAAACTGCCCTGTCAATTAATAGCATATAGAAGAAAAGTTGTACACAGGAATGAATGATTCTTAGTGTCCTAGGTAGAAAGTAGAAAGAAAACAGTAGAAAGAAAAAAAATGGAAAATCCGGATATGTCTTTCTCCAGACTGTGGTTTATTGGAAGCTTAGTAGCCGTCCAAAATCTCAGTCCAGGCTGATAGATTCTACCTAGAAGAAATACCAGCAGTGACTGAAACCCAGTGCAAACACGGTTAGTATCTTTTTACCACCTGGTTATGTATCCTTAAGGGGTAAGGAAAGAGTGCTAATAATTTCTGAGCATGCCTAAATTACAGCAAAGCAAATATAACTTCCATTTTTTTAGCTACTGCAGATAGATAAGATCCAAGAGAATTAATCTGTGAAGAAACTTACGAAAATCTCACCTTCCAAAGGCAATTACTTCCACTGAGAAAAGATGGTATAAGAAAAGCTTTCTATTTTTGAAGTGTGAAATCAGCCTCCAACTGTACATACCTGCAAAGGAAAAATAAAACCAGTCATTAAATTGCCCAATTGATATTACTGATTTAATATAAAAATAATTGATACTGATTTAATATAAAAATAATTCAAACAGCTTAGGATCACTTCTATAGTTAATAATAAAGTCTCATTTCAGGTGTTGAGTAAATGGTTTATCCATTGCACAGCCTGACAAAATCAAAGCAAACAATAGTTGTTAGGTCCAGTACAATTCATAGGTGTTGAAGACTCCTCTCAGCTATTTCAGTGAAGTTTTAGATATCATTTTATATAGCGCACTTGGAAATCAAGGTTTGGTCACAAAGCAAAAAAATGTCATTAAGAAACCAAGTTATTTTCTTGATGACTGTGCAGCCTTTAGCAGCCTTTTCTGGAGGCTTGCACACAAGCCTTGGAAGCTTTCTTTTAGCAGGATCCTTCTTTGCTGCAAGGTATTGGTATTAAGGTATTAAGAGTAATAAAAATGATGCATTGGCATGGGAACACCATACATTCTTTCCATTTTGTAACTGCCAATTTTTTGCAGTACCGATTTTTTCTATTGTTGCAATACGCAAAGAAGAAGATGCAGTCAGGCTGCTCAGACGACTGTGGGAACCAGGTCGTCATCATCCCAGCATGCTATGTCCTTTGACTTGTTTCAAACAAACTGCAAATGGCTGTAAAGCCGTTTCACTCCTACCAGTATTATCACACACTGATCTTAACTTCCCTTTACACTTTGACTATTTAAAGTGTAAAGGGAAAGGACCAAAGCAGGACCATAGAGTTAATGTCCTAGAACTTTATTTTCACTGTTCATCTTCTTCAATATAGAAAAAAAATGCCAAAATATGCTGTGAGAAAAAGAAGGTTCTGTGGAATTCTGAGGTGGGAGCTTTATACTGAACAGCTCTAAAAAAGTTCATAGGTGGTTAACCTGGAGTTCTCTGAAAACGGCTGATTGAAATATTGCCTTTGAGCATCTGAATTAACTAGTTGTAGGTCCAGAGGCAGATAGCACAAGAAAGTGAGGTTTCTTCTGTAATTACATGCACAGTTGAAAGGGAAATAGTTAACATTTTTTTATTTTTGATTTTCAGGAAAGGATGAGATTTTTACATTAAAATTCTGAAGCCAAGGTTCCATTTCTGGTTTTTTTTTTGCTTATTTTTGTTTGTATTTTTAAAATCGCAGTTTTTGCTGAAGTCTCATTGGCTTCTCTTTGAGTGAATCTGTTTACCAGTAATGTACTATACCTTCAAGTATTTACAGTCAGTTCAAAAGCATTAGTGGCCAGAAGGCACATTTATACCCTTTCAGTCCAGCATATCTCATGAAACAAATCAAACTGATGTAGTAGACTTTGCAAAAAAGTGAAAAAATAGAGGGAATTTTTACTCATTAGTACAAAAGAAACCACTTCTGACATATAAAAGCACCATTTTTGTGCCTCTTGCTTAAGATGTGTAAACAATAAAGTAATGCTGAATTGTACACTGTTTCTCTTAGGAATGAAAGCCAAGTGGCCAATTTCAGTTATTTTCTGTCTTTCAGATGAATAGCTGTGAGGAACATCCTTTGAGGCAGACAAATGATCTGAGACAGTTCCCAAAAGGTATGATTATATATAAGCACCTGCTTGCTGTTATGATGATTCAGTCAAGAACAATTGCAAATGCTTTTCTGAGTTCTGCAAAGCCATTAACCTTGGTAGAGTGGAAAACAGTCTTTTCCTTAAGCGTCGTGGATTCTGTAAACCTCCAACACCTCTCAGGCATAACATGATGAGCAAGTCTCCATTTATTGGCCCACCTAGTCCAAAAGGACAAACTTCAAACTGTTAACCCAGAAGGAAAGCATAACCAGTGAACTGTAAGTGGATGAAACTATTTGGAAACTGAAATGAGTCTAAATCCAATTACTATCAGGCCTATGAAAGACCTTTTCTAGTGCTAATCTAGGTTATCTGAACTGGTAAAACAGCTTGGCTACAGCTTCTGGCAGATGCTCTTCTTAATCATCTCAGGATTCAGATTCAGCTTTGCAGATTTCTGCTGCAAAGTGGACAAGGACTAAATAGTACTAAATCCAGAGTGACATCAGCCATAGACTCAGGAGTAAAAATAAGGGAAAAAAAACACACAATGAGATTAATGTTAAATCAAGGGAAATGTGAAGGAAAAACATGTGTTTGTAAGGCCATGCCAGTTAAATATATAGAGAATATGAAATCCAGGGAGATCCAGGAGAAAGCAAATATTATTAACGCTTCTATTCAAGATGGACAACTAGGAGGTCTTAAATGCCACTTCCTCATTTTGATTGTGTCTCTCTTTTAAAAAACAAATACATAAGAAGGGAAAATAGCATTGTGCATATAGGCATGAATAATGGACCTTTACATATTGTGAAGACAAAGGTTATGAGGTGCCACAACCTTGGAGTACCTTAACAGAAGACACTTAGGAAATGCATGTGTCTTAGTAACAGTTCACATAAAAATACATGTGACAAGGTTTATACAAAATAGTTGTGCATAAAAGTCTTACTATGATTTTTATTCAATAATGCACTTGCTGCAAAGCCAGGAAGCAGACAAAAAGTGGGATTTCACTACATGTAGCTCTGGTCCATCATGAGTCAGGTTCCACCATCAACAGAATTGCTGAGAATGGGGAATATATGCTGTGCTACACTATACTTAACTGAAGAGGAAAATAGTGAGCTCCTGTTCTGTGATCACTGATTCCCAGATTTATTCTGAAATTTTGTAGGGCTTCAGATGTCAAACATATGTATAGGGATGATTTATGCATATGCATGCAGTTGTATTTCTTTGTTTCAGGGATTGTCAGGACTATTAATGTGGTGGACAGCATACCTCTAAATACTCGCCTATGTTACAATAAAACATTTTTCCTGTTTGGGCTGCGTAACTGATGGATATGCATGCATATTAAATTTTCAGTTAAAAATAGTTGTTTTTTTTCTTCATAGGCCTCACCAAAACAAAATAAAACAAAACAAGCGATCTACAAAACAGTGTATCCTAAGTGGCCATAGAATTAATACAGAACAACACTTCCATCCATCTTTCTTACTACAGTCTTAATACATTGATAAAGCAGGTTTTGGTTCAGTAATGTCCACCTGGTCTCCCGGTCATACTGAATGAGTGAAGAGTGATTAGCAGAAACATACATTTGATGTCTTCCCGTTTCACTCATCTGCCTCTTTGGCTTCATTTTGCAGCAGCTGAAGCTGAAGTTTGTACAGCCATGGCCCCTTTTTTCCCACCTTCATTTCTTCTACCTCTCTTTTCAACTTGGTAGGACAAAGACTGGTACTAGCATCATCCAAACCAGTGATACTGTTCAAAGGGATTGAGTCGAGCATGCAAAATTCCTCCCGTCAGGCTGCAGTTTGTAGCATTCATAACCTTGATTGACTATGTGAAGTGGTTTGGTGAGCTGTGATCAACTAGGGATTAGTCTGATCTTGGATTTCATGCACAGATGAAGGGGTTGGATATGGGATTTTTTTTTTCTGATTATTTGTGCTTTTTATGAGTTGAAATATTCATTTTGTTTGAAAAAGCTGTTGGCAGAGATCTGGATATTGTCATCTTTTCCCCAGTTTTATATGTATAGAAGAAAATGTTTTAATTGCTTGTGGTTTGCTGTTCTTCCAGTCTGGGGCTGTACTTGGCTGCTGTATTAACCCAGACACATACCTGAATTAGGTCTCTTCAGCCACCAACTCTTCACACACAAAACCCATGCACTTAGAGCATGTGCTCACCATGACAGAAGTTTGATTACAAGATGAGTAAATATACCAAATTATTTAACTTTATTATTTAACTTTACCAAGTTTTAACATCGCTAGTTCATGTACCGGTGCAAGGAAGATGCAACACACAGTTTGCTTCCAAGCAAGATCTCACTCTCTGGCAGACTTGTGCTGAATTTCATTGTTGAAATTCATTCCACCATCTCTTCATTTATTGGCCAATGTAGTTAAATTGAATTTAGTTTGGAGTTTTGCCTAATAGCAACACATTCATTAGCCCCATTGCGAAGTAAGTTCACTGCTGCAGGGTGAAGCACTTTCAACCTGAGCAACTGGTTCAACTGAGGCGTTTGTAACTGCAGTACACAGGGAAGAAATAATCCACCAACTTGGCACAGCCTAAACCTTTTGTTCATTGATATTTTCCTGGTACCATAATTTCTTCAGTGGATACAAAAGAAAAATTACATTTTTCTAAAAACTGCAGAGAAAATATCTCAGAATTTCTCAATTTAACAAGTGCTAAGAACTGCTGGACATGCCTTAAAAGACTCACAAGAATGATACAGCATCACTACGGATACGGCTGATTTGGTTTATTTGGTACAGTATGCAAAAACTTTTCTGTAGACCTACTTACTTTGTTAGGATTAGGTCACAAATTCCTGTCTAAGGTCAGGCTTTACTAAACGATGTGTGTACAGAGTTGGTGAAGTATCACCCTGAAAAAATATTTTTTCATTGGAAATTTTTGATTTATTAATATGTTTGAAAAAACATATTCAACTAAAAACACCAAGAAATATTTTAAACACATGATATCTGCTTAAAAGAAAGTTCTGGTTTCAGGTTTTTGCCAGTAACTCTGTCCTAACAACCAAGCTATTTTGCAGATGGTATTTCTCCAACATCTTTTGCAAAATGCGAAGAGGAAAAACACGTTTGAAATCACAATAATCTTCATAGGCTATGAGGTCCCTATTAAATATGGAACATAAGTCAGTGCAAAAAGGTTTGAGGGGTTTATCACAGCTGATTTATCATTTTTTTCATTTTTCATTTGGATACTATTTTGGGGTACACTAATTCTAAATAATTCCTTTTTTTTTTACATTCCCATAACCTTTTTCTCTTTTTTAAGGGAATAGTGTAATTGAAGTTATTCAGTCAACTTTATTCTGTACATACAAGCTTTAACCTTCACTGTATTGGCTGAATGGGTTGGCCGTGACTCATCGACATAATCTCTTCAAAGTCTGCCAGCCTGGGTGCCTTCCCTAATGATATTGCTTGTTTTGTGCATTGATACAGTGACAGTTGAGAAAAATGCTTATTCTCTGAAAGGTCAGTGTACAGCTTAATCTACATCAGAGCAATCACTTTCTGCAAAGCTTATTGCCGAAACACAGATTTTAACCTTTTTACATCTCAGCTTTTCAATTTTCTTTCATTTACTGTGCTCTGGACTGACACACTAGCTATTTGACTTTAAAGTTGAGATTCTTCTCTCCAAATGCTAAGTTTGGTAAGGTCAGACATATATCCATTCTTCCATATCCTCAAGAGTGTTTTACTGAAAGACAGGCATTACACAGCTCAGTGCTAAAAGGATTATAGAAACTGCAGAGCGCAGCATTCCCAGCTCTGTTTTATGAGGAGAATCAAAGCCAGAAGTGGTCTGATTTTTTCACTACAAACAACTTCTGCCTCCCTTCATCACTGGACAGAAGCTCGCGAGGTCTCTCTGGCTGTTCACCTGCTATGTTGTCTTGCTGACATTTCCCATCAAGCTGTGGTCAATAGGCAACTCAGCAGAGAAGAGAATTTCTTCAGTGCAGAGAATACCACCAGCATGGAAAGCTACAACATTTAATTAACATTTCAATGCCTCGAGGCCTTCAAAATACTATTGTGCTTTTGAGAGTGTTCCCTGCAACATAGACACACACAGAAAGAATATATAGTGCTGGAAAAAGTCTTTTGCAATTGCAAGGTTTTTTAAGACAACTAGAGAAATTATTTAGTGGGTTGGATGTAGATGTGCAAATAGCTAATGAGAAAATTGGCAGAAAAGCAGCGAACCAAATAGAAATTTACCATGTGACTCTACTTGAAATTTATCTTGTGAATTAAATAATACAGTTCAAAACCTTTTTACTTCACTTTGCTGTTCTCCCTTGGCACAAGAGTATGAATTAGACAGCTGTCACCTTGTCTGTAAATAATGTTCAAAGCTAATTTCTTTGAAGAAGTTCCTTTATGTGTATTTCAGTAAGATGAATGTAGATAATTAAATATTAAGATATTTAAATCAAGCTGAATATAGTCAGAAGCCAAAGTAAATTACTTCCTTATACTGAATCTTTATCACATGAATCCTTATGTTTTGTTTTGCTCTTACTCTACTCGGAAAGCAATACCAAGTCACTAGTTCTAGGCACAGCGTTCATATGACATCCTCTTCTCTGATACAGAGGGCCAATTTTTTCCCAACTTGTACCTTGCCTAACAGAGCCTAAGGTGCAGGATGTGAGGGTCCTAGGCCTCAATGTGAAAATGTATTCTCGGCTTTGTGACCAAAGTAAAATACTGAGCAAAGTATTAAGCAAAGCCACTTCTGAGGGGAAACAACCAGCAGACAACTTCACTAGCAAACAAGGGCAAGGAAAAAGATCACAGCAAGCCTGAAGGGAAACACCAAATACTTAAAAAGCTCAAACAATTTTTAATGCCCATGGAGAGGCAATCTGCATGTAGGTGTTTACTACCCCAATTCTTCACCAGAATCAAAGAGAGCAGTGTCACTGGGCTTTGGCTCCCCAGGCACAATATGGATTTCCCTTAGCAGGAGCCAGGGCCAAGTTAGTCACACCGGGACCTAAACCTGCGCCTCCAGCTTGATGTGTTAACTGAGTTCACCAGATTTATCACTCAGCCGTGTCAAAAATGTATGTCACATGACAGGCAACATGAAATGTTAACTGATAGTGCCATGTTTCAGTGTGAACTCAGTATAGAAATATGGTTTCTTTTTTACTGTATGAATTTTATGCTATGCACTTAAGCATTCCCAGACTAGGATACTTCAGAGCCACAACTCATTGATAGCCATCATCCACAGCCTATGAATGTGACCTAACTTTACAGGAAACCAGGGGCCTCTCACTAACTAAAATAAATTTTAATTCATATTTATTGATCCTAATATTGAAAGGGGAGGTGGGGTGAAGGGAAAGGTGGGCATGTCTGCAAGCTTTCAACAGAAGCAGAGCTACACAAGATGTTGTGTGCACCATACACTGCTATGTCAAGCCATCCCACATGCAATTCAGTTTGGTTTGAGCTTTAAGAGTCTCACACACTCTGCATGAGGAGAACATTGCCAAAGAAACCCCACAAAGCTGTCTAACAGTGACAGGAATTAGACGCTTCAATTTAAACATCCCTTCAGCTGCCTGCAGCTGAAGTAATGGTCAGACTATCCCACAGATTCATGGAGGGAGAGGAATGCGAATCATACAAGCGGATGTGAAAAATAAAGGCATGTATGGAAACAAGAAATTGGCTGGATTCCTTAGAAGTTAATTTCAAACATTATAATAATATATTTTTAAGCATATACTGTTCCTTTAAAGAAGCTCTAGCCTTTGTTTGGAACAGTACTCTCTGCTGCAGAACATTTGCAATCTTTATATTTCACTAATTAATTTATTTATGGGAAGATTACTCTTAAATTCCCCCCAAGCTGGCAGTAAAGAAAAATGTATACACAGACAGTGCATGAGTGATTTATAGGGACTGGTCTCCTTTAAGTTATGCAGCAAAATAATGATTCCTTCAGGTTAGATGGCTAGTTTTAGTGACATGTATACTAAACAGTTGCCATATAATACCTCCCTGTAAACTGATACATTGCAAGTTGTCATTGCTATTTGCAGTGTAAAAATTGTGACAAACAGTGGGAAAAAAATGATCTGTTTTCTCTTTGACTGACTGTTTTTTCAGGATTGTGAGGGGAATAGCAAGCATATTTGTAATTAAAGATAGCACACGGTTGCTCTGCGTTATCATTCTACTTACAAAACCCAAGGGCAAAACAGCTTTAGCATGAGAAGAAACACAGAGAGAACAGCTCACGGGAGTATGGCTTAGAGAGAGCAAAAATTTTGAGCATGTATTGCCAAAATAGAAAAAAAATAAGAATCCTTGACTTCCGTCAGTCTGCTCAGTATCCCGATAAAATATCTATCTCCTAATCAAGTGCTTGGACTATCTTCACCTCCTGCTTTTACCCATGAAGAGAAGTCTGTCTCTAATAACCATTGCAGTGGTCACTGAAACCTCTTAGTGTCTGGAGCTGTTAAGGATTCCCCTTACACAAACGAAGTGGGCCAGGGCCAAGGCAGTGAGAAGCCTTCTGCTGGCTCTTATGGAACCACAGAGATGACAGATCCAATGTGTGCTTTTATGAAAATGTCATATTCAGTCTCTCAAAACATGAAAATTAGGCTTGAAAAGCTGCCCTGAGATGTTGATGTCTTTCAGAGAGAGAAGGAAAAAGCTATATGCAATATGAAGAAATTTTGACTGAATATGCCTAAAGAGAAATTTACTTTTTCACAGAAACTGACAAAAACTTTAAAATTCTTAAGTATTTTTTCAGCACATCCTCCTGCCGCAGCCACGGCCAGCTCCTGAGGAGTTGCAGAAGTCAAACAGGCTCAGAAGCCCGTCCCGCCAGAGCTGACTGTGAGGGCAGGCCATCACCCAAAAGCTGACCAGACCTGAGGGGAGTCTTGTGACATGACACATGTCTTCAGTACCAAGATCAGAGCATGGACTAGTTCTTATAAATTAGGATCTTCTAACACCACTGACTACTAACACCACTGACATTTCCTGTATTAGATAATCATAGCTTTCCCTTCTGGCTTTTAAATCTACTTGCTTATCACACTGGACTTTTCGAAGGTTTAGGAATATTTAGATCAAGGATTTTTCTGATCTGTCTTTCAATTTAAGGCAAACACAATTTTGCCAGCTATGTCAGCTGGCAACCCCCACACCTGTACTTGGATTGGAACAACTTAGCACCAGTTCATCTCACTCCAATTTATTAATATGCCTAGATAAGTCCCAAAGGGAACCATGCCTGTATTTTAACAGAAATAATGAAAAACATTTGAGAAACAATGACAATCTGATATGTGGCATCCTTTAGACACTACAATGGAAAAGATTGTGGAAATTTTATGTGGCCTTTATGGAAAATAATGAAGTACAGAAAACGTATGAATAGAGCACTGCCAGTGAAGCTCTGCAATCAGATTATTTTTCCACCAGGTTCTAACTCCTACTTCATGATGCATAGCGTATATCACAACCTAGTATTTCCCAGTAGAGCCCATAACAGTGAGAACTATTGATTAAATGTTAACCCCTTGACTCGGAAAGTTGAAATTTCACAAAATGCATCCCATTGCCAGCAACAGTAATATGTCAAGAAAGATCAACAATTCCAAACAGTGGCTGTAATATGATTTTCTTTTTAACCAGGGGAATTTAAATTAAAGTAGTTCAAATCTTTTTTAATGGTGTATAATTCTAAAACATGTACATACCAGAATAAAATATTGTATAGTGTATATGTAAGCAATGCAAATACATATATTTATAGTAGTAGTATATATAGCAGTAATAAAATATTTTTTTCAAGTTAGCAAATAGAGATATAAATACGAATTTGCATTTATAATTCAATATACAGTTATGATAAAATACACATGTATATTTTCAGCTACTCATCATATCCAGATTAGCAGTTTTAATAACCAGGAATTGCACACTCTCTATAGGTATCCAAATGTATGTACAATGTATTTTTTTAACTTAGTTTCATTTATTCTGATTTTTTTCTTTTTCTTTTTGAAATTCACTTTTTATTAGCAATTTTTCACTAAAACCTTGACATCTTATCTGTAAGACAAGCTCACATATTTTCATTTTTCTGATGAAATATTTATGAGAAGAAGGATTTTCTTTATCTGAAGAAAATATACAAGTCAGAAAATGTTCAACCCCTACAAGCATAATTGGCAAATTTAGAAACAGGCAATTCTCAGAATATTCATTCAGATGAAAATCTCTGAGGTTCACACAGCAGAGCAAAACCTCAAGGTGAAAAATCCTGGAATTCTCTATAACACTTTCTCTGGGTGGATACTTTTTACTCACATGAAACAATAATGACTTTATTCACGGTGACTTATATTAAAATGCTGTTAATAGAGATAGCTTTAAGCCAAAAAACATTAAGCTTTGGAAATTATAGAACTGGGTCAAAACTTTTTGGTTTGGTCCAATCACTTGGGGTTTTGGTTGTTGTTTTCTTTGCTGCACAGGAAAAGGCCATGGAACGCAGGAATTGCTATTAGCCTTAGTAGTGCTCTAGGCACCAGCTCTTCAAAACACGTAGGTGCCAGCTTTTGCCAGAAGTTACCTCTTCAGTGCATTAGAAAAGATAGGTGTTTACATTTTAGTGCCACTGAATCAAGAATAATAAGTTGGTGTGTAAAACACTGCTGTATTTGCCTCGGAAGGATGTGCAGGACAACCCCAAGACATCTTCTGCAACATAGTGTCACTGTCAGAGGCTCTGAACACTGAACCCGTGTTCATCTCGTAACCTGCAAGGTGACTCCTTCTCAGCAAGGTGTAGTCGTCTGCGACAACATTCGTCCGGAACTGTGCAAAATGCAGGCACTTTACCTAGGTAGGATCTTGCTTGGAGGTAGGAACCTCCAAGTGGTCCCACGGAGTTTCACTTTTATGGGATTCATTAGAGGGGAAATCTGCAGGAGAGCAGTTTATGAACTTTTGTTTTCATATAGTGTGCTTTGGATTTCTTATTTTTTCATCTAACGTATTCAATTAGTTAATTTACTCTCTGTGCAGGCTCCTAGCTGTTGTGTGGCAACTTGCAAACAGTTAACAGAAATATTCAGCATTAGACTAGAGGGTACCTTGAAATGCTTTCTGGGATCTTCTGTTCCCTCTCGTCCCTGTCATTGTTGGGAATTTGGAGTGCTATTTTATTTTTGACAGCACACAGGAAGCAGGAATTAATGGTCAGAGGTTCTTTTCACTTTTAGATTTCTCCATACGTTGTTCAGAAGTGTAATTATCGTCTACAAAGGTGCCGTTTAATTGATAGACAAGTTACAAGGCATATCAAATCTAGGAAAAATAATCTGATTTTACTGTGCAAATCCATTGCCCAGAGGCTGTCAGCTTAGTGTTTCTTATTGGATTGCTTTAAAACCTAGATGGTCAGCACTGCACAAGGTGGGGAAACTGGGCAACCGGTGCTACAGTTCTCTGCTCTGCTTTTGCTCTCCGTACTGGGCAATGAATCCCACTTTTTCTCCCCAGGACAACACACTAGGCAAAAAGGACAGGTCAAAGGCCAGGTATGGGAATGAAGTTGCTCTGTGCATTTCCCCATGTTGGGACACTTCCATGGCCTGAGCCTGGGCAATCTGCCTTGTTGAACCACATCTGTGTAAGGAGCAGAATCACACCAGTGCCCTGCCTCTCCCTCTCTTTGGCTGGACTGCCCCCAAAGTTGTCATGGCTTAACAGAAGTGAGCGAAGAAAAAGCATGAGAGGCTAAAATGGTCCCAAAATGAACGTGCCCAAAATAATAACTCATCTCAGAGCATGCGCCACGCATCGAGGACACAGGGCTTCACACAGAGCAAGGCAGCAGCAGCTTCCTCTCCGTAACATGGCCAGTGGGCAAGCCACATCCATCTCTGTCCCTCTGTGCAATAAGTAAGGGTTAAGGGACGTACAGGAGAAGTGGGTGCTCTGGGTTTCCAGTCTTTTCTCAGCCATAGGGTTTTGAAACCCGCTTCTTTCCATTTGCCCGGCAAGTGCCCAGAGCAGAAGGCTGTGACTCAGGTTGCCTGTTTGGTTCTCCCTCTGAAGAGGTGGCTCGTTCTGCAAAACTGCAGGATTGATGGAACTGGAAAGAGATGCAGCATGTGGGAAGGAGCTGGATTCTCCGAACAAGCTGGTGTTGTGCTGAAGAGAGCAAAAATAAAAATGTGTTCCACAAAGAGTTAGAGCACTGTATGCAAGAGGAATACCAGGTATGAGGGGAGCAGTTCGACTTATGATAGGCCTTAGGGCTTCTGTTTTGCTTGTAAATGTGCCAGTACGTGCCATTTTGGCTACCTGTAGTTGTGATGTGTGTGTTTCTCATAGGGATGGAGGACAATAGTCATTTAGCAGATTCCAATACAGAGACCAGATGACAGATGATAATGACTTCTAGTCACAGGTGACATAAAGGTGATGGTCTCCATATCTCATTATACAGTCACTTAAAGTTGCCCGGTAATCCCAAGTACTGCTTGGCCACATTTTTTTTTTTCTTCTTAAGAAAAGCATTCTACCACACAATATTTCTCTCTCTTTGCCAAACACTTCCTTTAGGACAGGAAAAAGCACAGGCTTTTCAGGTCTGAGATACTGTGTTTGGAAGGTTATTTTCAAAGTCTGCTTGCAAGGTCTGAAGCAAGCATCCCTGGTCCCAAGCACACAGAGCTCTAATTGAAACCGTTCCCAGCAGCTATGTATCTACATATACACATCCTGATTATGACAAAGCTCATGAATAATCACTGGTATGAACTTGTTCCTCATTGTCACAAGTTCAGGAAAGCAATGGGGATCCAATTGCATCACCCCATCCCTCTGCATGGCAAAGATGACAAAGTTCCCATTTTCTAAAAATAATTACATAGCCCAGTGTGAATTTGTGCTGCAAAGGACGCCAGGATGACTCACAAGCACAGAGATTATGAAAATGTATTCATGCTGCAGCATTAGGATTAAGACTGAGCGAAGTTGTAAATATGCAGCTTTACCTCAGGTTTCACCTCAGCTCTTCAAATTTCTGCCTAACCCCATTTGCTGAATTATCTCTGCACTGCTGTTTCTTTAAGCACCTGAAAACAGTCACTTCTGAAAGCTTTTGCATGTGATACAGCAAATTCTCCTAGTGCTGTGCTATCCCCCGCTTTTTAACATCTGTGTTTTTTGAAGAGGTAAAGTATAAGCTATGCAATTTCTGTTTTCTGACCCCATGAATCTAAAATGAGATGGTTTCATTGTGTTCCTTGATCCACACTGTAATTGCAGTTCCCCGTGTATTTCCAGAATGCACCTCTCTAGGGGTCCAGACACAATCATGGGTTATTAGAATATTTCAGTGCTTTTTTTTTTCTTCATGGCTCTTGCAGTGCTTTTCTTTTGTATTCCTGATCATCACTGGTATGTCCTGGAGTACCTTCACTGAAGTCAACAAAATGTCATTTATTTGTACTAACTGTGACCTTTAACTTGGGGGTGGATCACAGCCTAAAAAGTTTGCTCAGTATTTGGTCTTTTGAAGAGAATAAAAAATATATTTCATATCTGCAATTTAAGATTGTATATCAAATACTCAACACTTACTTATGTGGAAGAATGGCCTGAAAAAGGGGAAACTTAGAGAAAAACTAGGGCCTAAGAGAAGTTTGGGCATTACAGCAGCTTGTTTGGAGTGATACACAGCTGCTGCTTCCAGAATGGTTGGTACCCACGGCCCCTGCTCCTCCCCGGTTCCCTGGGCAGCAAAATCTGCCCTCCTCGCAGCTGCAAAGGGGAATAACGGAGGGTGGAGCGGAGTGAAGACACCGCGGCCAAACTCTGTTGCACTCCCTGTGCTGGGCCGCTGATCGGATGAACTTTGCTTGAACTTTGCTCGTTATAAGCTCATTATAATGTCAACACACAGCTCCATCCCAAAAGTTACCCACCTTCGAGGTACGACCACTCCTCTCTGAGCATGCGCTCTAGATTTTCGATTGACTCTACCTTTAAATGAAAGCGAGAATGTTTTTCACCAATCAATAACAATAATAAGTATGACTATAGTCACTCAAGATCCACCTGAATGTAAAGAAAGGTATAAAAGGTGAACTAAGCATGAGAAGAGAGAGAGATTTTGGATCAGTTGGCGAGCTGAACCCCCTTTCCTCCCCTCGGGTCGGGACGCTGCCTGAGGAGACTCAAGACTGAGAGTCCTCTCCCATCTTCTGCGGTGAGTGATAATTGCACAACTGTACATCAGAACTAGCTAAAAACCCCACGCTGTAGTAGAGAATTTCTGGTTCTTACACCCAAAATCTGCTTTGTAAATGTTGCATTTGAATAAATCCTGCTGTTTGCGAACTCGACTACTTGTTTAGGGGGGTAATCGGACCTCCAGTCCACAGACTGTTCGTGAATCCAATACTGCCATAGTCGAGCTTATAGTTGATCACACTATTTGGGAAATCAATTTGCTCCTAGGAAGGCGACCGGACCTACAGTCCACAGACTGTGAATCCGATACTGATTTGATATCTCCTTCCCCTCCCCTCACCCAACTACAGCTTCCAAACTGCAACATTTTCACAACTTATTATGCAAAAATAAAGAAAATATTAATAATGCTAAGGAAATTAATTGCAATGTCCTAATTAGACCCAGAACAGTGAAAAATTAAAAAAAAAAAATCTTGAAATACCATGATATGATGCAGATCAAGATCAGTAAAATTCATATTACCTTTTAAGAAAACTGAGGTCTTTTCTATTGATTTTTCTGGTTTTCTAGATCAAAAGATTAGAAAACACTGGTTGGTAGCATTTAGAGTTAGGTCTGGTCAAACTCGACCTATTTTATTACGAATTGGATTTTTTTTTTCTATTTTCAGTAGGAAAAAGAAAATGTTTTGGTAGTACTGCTAAACTGCAAAAATTCTCACCTTGAAAATGCTATTTAGACAAACGGTGATTCCTATTGCAAAATAAAGTATATATTCCAAAATGTTTTTGCTCTTATCTACTCATTATACTATTATAATTTTACATAACTTCATTTTATGAAACTCTGTAGTAGTTCTGTGTAAATGTCACATCATGTCATGCCTATTCCTGATATGCTATGGAGAAGCAAAGCACAGAGCTACGCAAGCAATATTTCAAAATACAATTCTGATCTTTTCCAATTATTGTAATTCCAAAACAAAATGCATTTAACTGCATTTTTCCCCTACAATGGTTTTCGTCAAAATGAGTACACTCTGCAAAAAGCCCAGGTGCATCTGCATGATATTTTCCAACTAACTGCTTTAACAAAAACTTCTGGACAGTCTGTTCTTCTAAAAGGAGAAGAAGCTTTTGAAGAAGTAACAAAAAGTATTTCTGTGGTCTCTGCTGTTTGAAGGACGTCAGTGAACGGGCAAACACGGCCAAGGAGGACAGGATTAGGGAACCAGCTCGCCCAGTGGGAACAGCGATGGCCCCAGGGCGCCGAGTGCAGTGATGGACAGCACCAGGATCTTCGCTGTGGTGTGCGTGGGAGGGCAGGGGAGATTGGAGTGACTTTTGGGCCTCCAAAAGTTCCTTCCAACCTAAATTATCCTCTAATCCTAGGAGATGTGAGCTATGGTATAGGGCTACTCATCATTTCCAGTGTAAGGAAGGAGTCAGAGTGCCACAAATCAGAGTGCTTGAACACCTATTTTTGCATAGTCACTGAACATACCGTAAGTCATTGCCTGCTACTTCTTTAGTAGAGCCCCTATCAGGAGCTGCTTTAACTAGACGGATGTATTAGTTACACTCTTCTGGGAAAGGTATAAACTCAAGTTGGAAGCCAGCTACAGCTTCTAGCATGGAAAACCTACCAGGTGGCTGAAGTATTATGGATATTGTGTATGTGATCTACAGCAGGGATACTGAAGGCTCAGGAAGTAAATGAGATGGGGGATATATCATTAGGGAGCAGGAACAGGCAAATTCAGTAACTACTGGTGTGGTACTGCTCTCACTGAATCAGATTCTTCGGACCTATAGATCAATCTGTAGTAATATATCCTTCCAAAGCTAGGCTCACTCACAGGTTTGTAATATTAAATGTTTAAAGTCATAAAAAAAGCTCCACGAATTTGTTATTTTCAGTTTCACACATATTAAGCTCTGTGTGAGCTATATTATCTAAAATATATGTCAGCATCACAGGAACACCTTTGGCATTATTAGATGTACTACAATTAATGTGCCAAAATAAATACAGAACAATATAAACCAGAGCTGGAAAAGCAGGCATCTCTACAGATAAACTGCTTTATCTCCTCAGCCTTTTGCTTTCAGCTGAATTCTCAGAAGCCTAGGATAAAAGATGAACTTTATGCTCTGCCTGCTCTTAGAAGCACCACATTTGGGTACTCTGAAATACTGCCTGCACCCTGCAGACTTTCACCTTTCTATTCCGTTGCAATCTGATTACTTACAGGCCTTTCTAAAGCTCAGGGTAAAAGTGGAAGTACCATGAATAGCAGCATCACCTCTACCTGTGGGTCTTGGAGAGCTCAGATCCAGCCTTTGGCTTCTTGACTGCAGGCCTGCAAATACTCACCATGGGCTCTTTCCTCTTTGAATCTCACTTTGGCCTGGTCTGAGCCCAGACATTCCAGTGTCAGCTTGTTCTCTTTCCTGGTTATAGGAAAATGGGAAGAGTGAATATTGTGGTCACTTGCAGAGAAAACAAGCAAACTTGTTATAATAATGATATTTGAACTGGAAGTCATCTGTATGGTGGGCAAAAATATGCCTTTTTTGCAGAAAGTAGTATGGAAATGGGTCAAATATTCCAGAACAGCTATAGCTAATAATCAGCAGAAAACTGAAGAGAAAGATGCTGGTTCAGTGAAGGAATCCCTGGGATTTGCTGGCCTTAGTGACCACCCCTGATATTCCAGGTCAATGGACTTGGCAGTTTCATAACTTGTACATAATTTTGGTTACAGAATAGCATGAATAGTAACAATTAAATATTACAGTAACAGTATTCGGTATTATTCCCAAACATAATCATGGCCCTGTTACACCTTGTGCTACAAACATAGATGCAGATGAATACTTTGTGCCTCAAGAATCTAGAGACTGTGGAGCGGTTATCACAATTAGTTGAGGACTTAAAAAATCATGGGTGTACCCACTGGAGATTTCAAAAGCAAAGAAGGATGGAAAACATTGCCTTTAATTTCAACTGTCTAAAACCTAAATGTCTTTCCAAAACTAGTTCTCTAGACCTGTTTTCTTCTCATCATGGAGTGCCATTTTGCACTGACTGAAGGCCAGAGAGAGGCAAGATTCGCTGCATCCTACACTGAGCAGCATGAATCACAGCTTCTCAGTGTGCGAGTATTTGAACTATGAAGTCAGTTCCAGGAAATATTTCTCTTGATTTTGGAAGAAAAACATGTAAAATTAAACTTTAATTTAAAAATTGACATAGAACAAAATATTCATATTAAATTTTGTATTAGCAGAGGCAGAAATTCTTCTTTCATATCCTTTTAACCTTTTCTTTATTCTTTTGTGAAATTTCTTAATAGAAGAAGTGAAATATAGGAATTTTCTTTATTTAAATTTATTTCTTTTTTTTGGCTTTCCAGGATTTTTAGAACTGCCTAGAGTTTTAAGTGCTCCAAAAGCATAACATTTGGAATGTATTGTTGGACTTTATTGCAGTGCTCACAAGTGCATTCGGAGGAGAACAATTTCAAAAGAAAAGGGTGTGAGAGCGAGGGTGAGGGGGAGATTAACAAAGAAAAGGGAAATATGCACATTATTCCCACAAACAGAAGTGATGAAATGCCACTCATTCCAATTTGTTACATAAAAGAAAAGAAGAAAGAGGGGAAAACTTTGAATATTATAGAATATTTCACTGCAAAGCTTTTTGTTTTCATTTCAGGTCTGATGATATTAGACTAATCTTTCTTTCTCTCTTTTTTTTATTTCTACCCAGCTTTCAACCATAATTCATTTGATCACTATTTTTGGGGGGAAAAATATGTATCTAAAATGAGATGATTCTAAGCATTTACAAAAATCACTAAGAAATCTTCCCCTTAAAAAGGGGGCAATTCAAGGAGGTATACAGAATCTTAGAAACCTGGCCAACAACACTCCACCTGCAGGCTGCCAGCAAACCTCTACCACAAAACCAAAAAATCAGGAGAGCAATCCAGCCTCACACTGCTATTGATCTACATTCTAAAACTCTCATGTGTTTCACAAGTGTCTTTTCAGGAAAATAAACCACAATTATGGTATCTAATTGGATATTTAGATCAAGGCACTATCCCCAGCTTTGACAAGTGTCACCACCACTTGCCATTTTTGATGGTCTTGTGTAACCCTTGACAATTGAGTAACTAAGGTGGTGTTCAAACCCACAACTAGGGGTTAGAAACGAGCAGGATACATCTCTGAGAAAAGAGCAGAGCATAATTGGAGTTAATTTGTAATGGACTCTGCAGCAAGAAGAGCGAATTTCAAAGCCTGGATAAGCCATGGAAAGGGCAGTGTGAGGGAGACATGAGAAGAAGGGATCTCAAGCGCTATAAAGTCCTCTGAGATTTGAACTGAAGGAAAATGAGGCCCTTGACTCTAGCAGCTGTTTTCTGCCTTTTGTTCTGCTGTGCACCCTCTCACGCTCTTACTTAAGAAAGTAATAATGCTGATATATCAGGTGCAGCACAAGGAGTCCTCACAGTCTAAAGGGCAACTAAGATAAATCAGCACCTGTACATATACGAGTTGCTGAAAATTGCTAGACTGAGGCATTCAGTTTAAATGTGTGCCTTATTCCTTTCACCTCGGTGCAGATTGAGTGCTCATCAAGGCACTGTTTATTGACCTGCTTGTGCTCACATATGGAACTAAAGCACTGTATTATTGCAGATTTTTTCTTTCCTTTACTTTGCATTTAATACATTTTGAGAAGTCCACGTCTAAGCTTCATAAGAGACTATAATGCTGAAATACACTGTAAGGAGAGGGGAAAAAAATCATATAAACACACCATTCAAGACCTGCAAAACTGAGACCATTACCAAAGAACTCATCTTAAAAATACATTTTAGATATCACAAAAAAAGCTTGTATCACGTTGTTTCTTGCTCTGAATAAAGGTAATAAAAATTCTGACTTTACATCCATTTAAATAAAGCACAATTCTAATATCATAGTCCACTGAGTTCTATAACACCTTCTCGTATTGATTTCTAATGTCCCACATTTAATACTCATCCCGTTTGTTCTAGTGGGTAATAGGAATAGTATTTATGGGCCAGAAATGCTTTGAACAGCTCCTGTCCTTGAGAAGCCATTCACTGCACTTGTATTCCTTATATCCTATGCTCTATCATATTTAAGAAGCTCCTCACATGTACAGTATTGTGTCTTCAATTCCAGGGGCAAAAAGGTTCTATTTTCCAAACCAGAAAACACAGTATATCTATATATTCCCTTATAATTGCCATAAAATTTCTGTTGCGTAGTTCTCTTGAGTGCACAGCACAGCACACCTCCCAGCATCGGACAAAAATGCAATAGATGTTTAAGGGAGCAGGGAAATGTGTTATAGCAAACAGTAGTTTGTACAAAGATATAAACCAGAAAAAGTCTAATTTTTTATGCCATTTTTAATGGGGATTTTGTGGTTTTGGTGATGTCATGCAACTAAACACAATGTGGATAATTACTCTACTGTCAAGAGAGAGTGTTTCTGTCATCTGAGTGGTATCAATGCATGAATCGCATCCTGATATGTTTGACCTAAGTCAAAGCCTCATTCTGTGGGGACCACCTTGGCTATTTTGCCTTTAGCTTTTTATTTGCATGCTGTTGAACCTGTTTGTTTTCCCTGAGTTTGGATAACATGGTATCAGACTCGGATGGAGTATAGTGTATGTATATATATAGTATAGTCCAAGAAAATTAGGGTATGGCATGAGAGAAATCAAAACTTAGTTGAATGGTTGAATCATGGTGGAAAATATTCAGAACTTTGGAACTTTATGTCCCTAACATTGTCCCTCTTTACCTCATCTTTCTGTCATAGCATTAGACAGAGTGCTGCTTTTATGGTAGTCTGAATATTTTTAAATCTTCCCATAGTCTTTTGAAAACGTTTCAGTTTTGCCTGCCCATTTTTACAAAGTTCCTCCACAACCAGTTAACTCATGCGGAATGAGAATGGGAATGAATCCTCTGCACACAGTCATGCAAGAAAAGAGGGCAATGCCACCCTCCCTGAAAGGGTCTCCTTTGCTCAGTTTAGCCTGCATTTCTCTGGGAATTCCTACCATTCCCCATCACCATTTTGAGAAAACTCCAAAAATTGCAGATACTGCTGTAACCAAACATCCCCCTGCACACACCTTTCCTTTTCTTTGCATGGAATGAGAAGGACGAAAGCTCTGTAAGGGAGCTTACCCTGCAGAGGGCAACCCCTCAGTCTTCGTCCAACAGACCCATGAATCTGTCCAGATCAGATGAAGATTTTTGTTGGTGCAAAAAGATCAGAAATTAGAGTTTTGTCCTTCCAATATTATGGAAAAATCCTTGCAGGAAGCTAAGAATAGAACAGGCAAGGTCAGATAAGCCTAAAGCAAGCAGCTAAATACCCCAGTAGAAGGGCCATCGCTTATAGAGTAAATTCCATTAAAATACAGATTTTATCAGAGATGAGATGTAGCTTTGTACTTTAAAACCTGCCTATTGTGCAGAAGGTATTAGGCTTATATCAGTCTAGCTGAGATTTTTATGGCAATTTAGATGATGGCAAATTATTAATGTAGAAGTACCTGTTTTACTGAGAATATCACTTTGCTTTTTGTCTGATTTTCATCATGTGCCATATGTACAGCAGTTGATCAAAGGCTGTGAATGCATTATCTCTTGCCTCACTTATCATTTCTCAGAAAAGATGAGAAGGAGGAGAAGGGAGGGACAGAAGATGATGATCAGAAACAGACAAGTTTCAAAGTAGATCAAATAAGGCTGCCCATAATAGTTTCCCTTTAATGAAAGTCATCGTTAATCAGTTGTAATGGTGGCTGGGTGTTGGTGAAACAGTACGTAAGCTGAAATAGCAGTATCCAAGAACAAGCACATACTGCATTGCAGCAGACGTGCTTCTCATTAGTTTAACTCAAATGTCACTAGTTAACGGGGAAAGTGATTTAACAGCTGTCCTACATGGTTACACTCTAGCTTCTTCATCAGCCTCTCTTCAAGCACCTAACATGTGCAACATCAAAACAGTGAATGTATATTTTTTATGAATACTTTTCACACCTTTCCCCCACCAAAAAAGGGGGGGAATACCCAGAGCGATAGTACAGCCTATAAATGAAAAATTGCCTTGCTTGAAACCACGCTAGAAGGACTTAGCCAGATTTAGATTTGTCTTCCAGCCAGGGAATATCTGGAAGACAAACAGATCGATAGTATTGATAACATTGGTACTTCAAACATCTGCTTGGCACGGGGTCGAAGCCTACATAATGTGCATTACAGTGCATTTTTCTCCCAGGCTGTTGTAGTCTGTTCTGCCACCCAAAACCTTGGCACCCATCTAGCTTATTTTCTTTCTTTAAGAAGAGACTGCCAGAACTGTTAAGCAGAGAAACTGTTTTACCTTTTCCTCAGTTTCTTTAGAAAGTTCCTATAATTAACCTCCTCTTCAATGTTCCATGTATATATATATCTGTGGTAAAGGTGTCGCATCANAGCCTACATAATGTGCATTACACTGCATTTTTCTCCCAGGCTGTTGTAGTCTGTTCTGCCACCCAAAACCCTGGCACCCATCTAGCTTATTTTCTTTCTTTAAGAAGAGATTGCCAGAACTGTTAAGCAGAGAAACTGTTTTACCTTTTCCTCAGTTTCTTTAGAAAGTTCCTATAATTAACCTCCTCTTCAATGTTCCATGTATATATATATCTGTGGTAAAGGTGTCGCATCATCCTCCTCTGCTGTTTTGCAGAGATGGACCATAAAGATGTTAATTAATAATCTGTCCTGTGATTCCAATGTGGGCCAGAGGAGAAAGCTGGAGGCGGAACAGAAGCTCCAGGAGAGCAGACCGAGGGTTCCGAAAAGGCCCTTAAAACAAGACTAAGGGATCAGAGACTGAAAAGCCCTTGAAGCTCTCCTAATTCTACTTCTTCTGATGCCAAGAAACAGGACCCGAAAGGAACCTCTGCTCCTCTAAGCCTTCCCAGAACTTTCTTTTCTCAAATCTCTCCCATATCTTCTGCATTCACAAAGCCCGTAACAACAATAAGAAAATTATCATATAAACATTACCACAAAAACCAGGTATTTAAATTATAGAAATAAAAACACTAACAAGTATTTTATCAGGAAAATTTAATAATTTCAAAAATTACAATAGCACAATAGTAGGAAACATTCAATACAAAAGTTCTCTTAACAAGACCTAATTTCACCCAGTCAGCAATATTAAATTGTCATATAAGGATCAGGTTAAAACACAACAAATACAAATGAAACTATCTTGAAAAGTAAACTTAAAACTGTGCTGACAGAGGAAATTGAATGGTGACTGTTGTTCACCCAAACACATGTGCCTTTTAAGACACACAGAAAAGCCTTAAAGAGCACTGAAGATTAAATAAAAAAAGAGAAATAGTGACAAATTGAGCTCTGACTTACAAAATGTCTGGCTTTGCTCCACTGTTGGAATTTTTTAGAAATTTTTCACATAGAGGGGAAGGACACTATTTCTGAGAAGAATTAACACTGGATATTAACAGAAGTTCTAGCAAAAACAGGAGGATTTCCTCAAATCCAGAGCCTTAATTCTGAATATATCACTTTGCAGACATAAGAAAAGAATGAAAGAAAGGCTTGAAGCTTGATCAATATACTAATTGACAGGCATAAATGGGATCTTTTCAGTCCTTCTTTTAGCAACATAAGTTGCTTTTAATGATACTAAGACTGAAAAGACCAAAGGGGTCTTCTGGACGAACCTAGAACTATGGTATAATGAAAGACTAGAGAGAAAGGAGAAGGATACCTGGATACTCTGCCCTGTTTTCCCTCAAAGCTTGCAGAAATCCTGGGCTTCCTGAGCCAGATGTTTTATCTGACTCTGTTTTAACAGTCCTTAAGGATCTTTTTTTCCCCATGGATCTGGGTAATTGTTTTCTGAATCCACTGACACTTTTAGTATGCACAATGCCCTGTGGCAAAAATGTCCCCACATTCACTGCATGTATGTAAAAAAATGACTTCACATTGCTTGTTCTAAATCCTTGTTACCTGTTACAAAGCAGGTAGCAAAACTGTGAGAAATGGTAAATAATCAATCCCTATTTGATTTTTCTGTACCTTTCACAGTTCTATAAGTTCCTGTCATCTTCCCTTTGCTCACCTCTTTTCAAAGTTGTGTCATGATAATCTGCTCTCCCCTCACATCAAATCAGGTACCTTTACCAGAATGGCTTGCTGATCTTGTGTGATATTGCCATTTGTCTGCAGATTTCTAGGAAACATGGGAGTAATCAGCTGCACTATTTTTGTCCTATGGCTTTGTTCACAGAAATTCTCCCCTTAATTCTGTGTCACATCAGGTTTTACCAAAAAAGAAGAGGAAAATGAGAAGAGTGATTTGTCATGCCAGATCTCCACAGCTGCCCATCATGCCCTGGAGTGCCTGTTCTTTGACAGGGACCTTGTGGATGCTGCAGCAAAATGTAAGTCTCAAACAAGCAGTCCACAGAGCCGCTTATGTTTAACATAAGGAATAATCATCTTCAGCAGCTCATTAGCAAATTTCTCATGTACTTTTTAGAGGCACTTTACTTAAAGGCCAAATAAGCTGCAGGTCTAGCAGCCCCAACAGATATTTCAGATTGCCGACCAAGCTCTGCTACAAGAAGGAGCTCTGCTAGAACTGTAAATCGGCTCAGACTAGGGCATTTCATGTGCCAAAGCAAAAAACATACCCTTTCACCTCCAGCACTAGGGAACAGTTGGTTTTCACAGAAAACAAGCCAAAAGTCACGCCCTGCTGATTTGGTTTACTAACTGCAGGACTAAAAATATTCCTTTTGGCTTGACAGATTAGTTGATCTTGTAATTCACTTCAAGATCCAAGTGACCTGGATAAAAAAATATATACACATTTGTGTGCCTGCTTTGTTTTATACCTAAGCCATCTCAACAGCCAGTGCACTGCAGAAATGAAGAAAATAATCTGATTGAACTGCATCTGGACAATATGTGTTGTTCCCTCCCCATTCATTGCATATATGAAAATGTGCCTATGCACATGTGCCTATTTGCAGGCAGCACCAAATTTTGTGATGTGCAAAATGCATGTAACAATTGGGAGCTTCTGCCTGCCTACAGGACAATCATCAGACTCTCCAAGTCTCTCAGAAATTGAGACCAAACTGCTTGCACTCGGCTATCTGACTTTATCTGGCAGCATACTTTCTGCAGCCCTCAGCAAAAACTCTGGAGAAATATTTACAGTATGTCAAATAAAAGAGATTCATACTCTTCTTCAAAAAGGCCGACGGATAATTTTTACCTCTGCCTAACCTTGTATCTTGCTACCTATGAGAACTGGTAGTGAGCACCAGCACTAGCTTTAGAAGCAAATATGTACTAAGTCAGTCACACAAAGCTGAAATCTGATAAAAGGAGATGTTAAGCTTTCCACCAGGATCAGGAGCAGGGCTGCTACTGGAAGCATCAGTGATGGTAACCTGGCTCTACTTGCCTGTTCAATTCATCACATCAATGAGTGATGTTAAAGGCTTCAAAAGAGCAATGTTATGTTAGGCTGAAACATAATAATGCTATGTATTAAAACTGTATTAAAACAATGCCCAGCTGGTCTGAGTCTTCCCCTGAGATGTTGCTATTGGAGTTAGTAGAATGTTATTTCCAAAGAGAGGTGATGAAGTAAAGCTGAAATTATATACCCATGGTAAGAGAAGAGTTGCATTCACGCCTGGAAATAGCTTATTATGCATACTCGGGCAAAAGAGGACCCACTGAGCACTGGAAGCACTCAATACATCAGATACTGGCCAGTATTCTTATGCCTTTTTATTCTGAGTGAGGTTTCATTTTCTTTGTATTTGGTCTGGACCAACTATCAAGAAAAGGAGAAGTTAAAATGACAAAGCAAGGGACTTGAAATCAAAACTGCTGTAGTAATAGTTATTGGCAAACACAGAACAGAGACATCTTAGAAACTTTTAAATAGCAGCATATTATCAACCAAATACACTAGCTTTGCTATGGGATATTAAGCAATAACCACCTTCGATTAGTGCCTGCTAGTGCTCTTTGCACTTTGAACTTCCATCAATTGTCTGTGTCTTCCATCTGAACTTTCATCATTCCCGTGTCCGTCTGTCTTCCAGCTGCCCCAGTGGAGCTAAGGGTATATCCAAGAGTCAATCCAAGCTGCAAAGTAACCAGCTCTGCAGCATACAGTTCAATTTAGTTCTTCTAATAAAGGAGATTGTTTGTTTGTTTGCTTAATTTGGTAAATTCAATACTAGCAGCGTCATCTGGCAGAGATACAGCTGAAAGGTGGACATTTCCATTCAAACACTTTAAATGCTATGTACAGGCAGCTCACACTTACCTAGATGTTTGCCTGTATCTTTTGCTGTTGGGAAGGGGAGGGATGCTTAGTTCTTTCAGTTTATGGTGGAAGAGTGAAAAAGACGCAGTAACAAAAATATTCAAATCAGATCACCATCATGAGCTCTGCCATCTCAGAAGAGAGAAAAAAAAATCTTGCCTGCAGGTGGGCAAAATTCAATGCTGCCAAGAAAAAATGCAAGCAAAATTGCTTTACCTCTAAGAAAAGTGTCTCCAGCTGCCGCATTATGGTACCAAATAAGTTGCACATGTCATATGAGGAATGCAGTGTGGTGCTGAAGAAAAGAAATGGCAGGCACCATCTGTATTCTTATAAATACTGTAGTTGCCTAGAGAGTTGTTGCCACTGAAAGAAGCACGATTACTTCTCTGCTATTAATAAGTAAAATTGAAAAGACTGAAAAGGATTTGAAGGAGCTGTCCTTAGAAAGGTTTGCGTTCCATAGCATCTTCCAGCACTGAAACATGTAGGTACTCACCATCTTGTGACAGATTGCCAACAATTTTTTCAGTAAGTACAGCGTGGATCTTGAAGAAGAAAGGGCTGGGGCAGCTGATCTGCATATTTTTAAACCACTTTGAGGCACTGCTTGGGTCTCACTACTCATGAAAGCTTCAGAGCAGCTCCAGAAGTGAATAGGGGAGGCACCACATTTATACTGGACAGCTCTGCAGGACTCAGCCTTGAAATGGAGAAAGACTTGCTCTATGGCCTTGATGTCAACATGTGTGGGAAGCTCTTCCAAGGTAAGGTCCACCTGTCTGTGTTCACTCTCCTGTGGTTGATGGGAAGTAGCATAAAAAGCAGAAAGGATTAAAGGGATCACTCAGAAAGTCTGCATCAACTACAGGAAGCAGCATTTTGCATTTGTAAATATGTTTGCTTGGAGAAGTAGGAAGGGGGCTGAGTGGCATTTGATGAACTCTGGGGCTTGCACGTGCCTGTGCTGCCAGCCTTCCGAAATGCTGCTGCCTTCTTTAAGCATCGCATGGTGTGAAAGTTACCAAACTTCTGCATCGGGGCATGGGTGAATATGCCAAGCAGCTCATTCGCATAGGGGTGGTGCATTGCTCCTTGTGAAGGTGCCAGTTCCCATTTGCACCTGCAGCGTATGCAAAAGGCAGGTAAACAGTTAATGAATGCAGTTCTTTGAATCAAGCAGCTGAATCTGTGCTGAAGTTTTAAATCTTTTATAGCAGTGATATTTCAGAGTCCTAAAAATGAATCAGAACATCTGACAGGTATGCCATGAAGCTCTATATACAAGCAGTTTCAAGATTTAGCACTGAGCATTTACCTTCTGATATGCTGACAAAGGGAAAATGGTTTATGCAGAGTCTGTGGACTGTTTTGCACCTGAAAGAAACTGGTAAAATTGAGCTTTCCACTGTTTCTTTACTCAGAGAAAAAATGCATCAAAATACATAGAATTGTTTCCCAGTACAACCACAAAGAAAAGATTACTTCGTCAATAAAATAATGTTGGTGCTCAAAGGCTTAATCTATACATTACCAAGAAGACAGGTTCAAGGTCGATATTGAAATACAGCCAGCAATGTCCCAAATGTTAGAATAATCCTCTCTACTTGCATTACCCAGTTCAACTTGAAACGCCTTCCCGGTTAGACAAAAAAGGGAACAATATAACTAGGCTGAATTCTAGCTCCTATTGCAGTGAAGTCCCTTCGGGACATCTATTTGCCATCGTGCAGTAAAACTGCACTCTTTTGTTAATCAGAAAATCACACGGATTTTGGACAAGAAGTAGTAAGAATTCCAAAGAATTTCCTGAGCCAATGAAAAATGAGAAGGAAATGTGATAAAAACAGCAACTGTGATATAAAAATATTGTGATATAAAGCATGGTGATATAAAAGAACAATGCTGTTTAGGTTTCTGCTTTTTGCTTTCCAGACTGTTAGGGCTGTGGGTCAATCTGTTGGTGGCATCCTCATTCTCAGGACTTTCGCTGCACCTTTCCCCGCTCTCTTCCCATACTTGCTTATGGATATTATAAGCATTTTCAGGACCTCACAGCTGAGTCAGCTTTAAGACGACCGTTGGGGACCTCCTGGAAAGTCCCTGGAAAAAGACAGACAAGGGACCTCCTGAGGTTCTTCCAGGCCAAGTTGTCCCATGATCCTAAACCAGCATGGATAGCCTTTGATGTTACAGTGTAGCCAAGGGAGTAAGGAAGTGCACAAAGAGCAACTGCTGTAGGATGGCTTTGCCTTTAGGATTCTTAACTGAGAGCAACTGGCAAAAATTGCCACTCCAAAGCTTAACTTCTGGTTATTCAGGCAGTAGATTTTTTTTTTTAATTCCTCTCTAGAATATTATCACAGGCAGAAAAAATGGTAATGATGCTGCTGGTAATGATGCACCCGCACTGTGATAAGACAGGACATGAGAATTTTTTTCCATATATATCCCATGAATGTGTCTTGTAATGTCTCATCTAGCCATCTTTAATTGCATCATAAGTCCTGCAATAAGAGTCTTTTTTGACCATGAATGAACATAGTCATTCTGACTATGAGGCAGCTGTTTCTGTTCAAGCCTAGATCCATAAGAAGTTTTCATAAGAAAAAAAAAAGAGATTCACAACGCAAATCTGGCAGAGAGAAAATAAATATTTCTGCCCCTTCCTTGATTTGAGTTAATGTACACAGAGAAGCAATTAAAAAAGGCTTAACTTAAATTGGTTTTCCAGATGAACAATGGTTTGGATAGCAGTTGTTGAGTATATAACATTTATCCCTTGGGTTAATGAGACTCTCTTCCAATTCTCTTTAATCTCATTACAAAGTTAATAAATATTTCTTTTGTCCCAACACTCTTCTGCAGCATTGTTTAGAAAAAATGAGAAAAGAGAAGAGAAGGAAAAGCAAACAGAAGAGAAAAGAAGAAAAAAAAAAAAGAAAATAAGAGAAAGGAGAAAAGAAAGGGCTAAAGTTAGAATTTGAGCTTGAGGAAGTTGCTGTCTCTGGAAAACCTTTGTATTAAAACAACTCATCTGTTCCCAAGCTTCTTCTTTCAGTGCCATTTCAGCATTTACTCAAAAAATCCTCATAACCCATATGGACATGTTATGCCTCACTGAGGGTCTCCTGACACAGGAGACCTAACAACATATAGCAAAAATCCCAGTAGTGTCCTCTGCATCCCATCACCATACAAATATAATACATATTTGGAGCTATTAAAGCTTCTAAATGTAGGCTTCCTAACACTGTATTATAATATACAAAAATATTCCAGTCTTCTGAAGATCTCCAGATCTTCTTTGATGAATGAAGGACTTTGGAATTTGTCAGAAAAAAAAACGTGGTTATTAGCTGCATTTCTTGGACCTCTTTTATTTATATATGTATACAGACACATATATACATATACACACACATAGGCTTTTTTCAAAAACACATACTAATATCTTAATTATGTAAATTATTAAGTCAAGTCCTTTGAAGCCATAATTACAGCACATAAACAAGAATTAGGCCATCACAAACACAGCAGGATGTTTTGGAGAGATGAATTTTGGTCTTACCTCTTTTAATTCAAAGATCTTGATGCCTTTTGCTGTTTCATTGTATTTAGACCATTTAGAAAATATCTGCCCCAAACAGAACAGACAACTATTTTGAACATTTTTTTAAGAATACCTCTCTTAAAATACCATCAGGGCAGAATCTGCTTTTGTTACACTCCTTGACAGTCAACAAAGCTTTCTTTGTTCTTTGAACTGAGCTTATCAGCTAAACCACAAGTGGGAAGCACAACAAATGCTCCAGAACAATGCCATCAGATACAGAAACCTTGTGATCTCTCCTGTCCTAACCAGCTCTTTATGAAGACTGCAGGTTAAAAAAGATTAAAAATCTACATCAACTGGATTCATTTTTTAATAAAAAAGGAAAAAGGGGACAGGGAGCTTTGGGAGGATAAGCAGAACAGATGAGCTGTCTAGAGAAACACTGGTTATGTATCATTAACTCCACTGAAGCTATTCATAGTTAAAGCTAAAATGCCCAAGTTGACGTTCCTTCCTCCCATGCTGTCAGTGGGGAGGCCAGACGCAAGATTTTCCACTTCATCTCCCAGTTCCTTTTATATACAGACTCTCAGCAAACTGCTTATGTTGCCTCAACAGAGACCTTGAACCTTCAAAGCTATCTACAGAGGCCTCGATCAATAGGACTCCACAAAGAGACACAGGCCGCCCACACAGATCCCTTTGCAGGACTGACACGTAAATTTTCAGTGACTGAATTTACTTTTTGTAAAAGGGCAGAATGTCACTGTCAATATGGTGTCTGCAAAGTGAGCGGAAAAAGTCTCATTTTCATAGAACAGCGAGGATGTGCAGACGCTTCATTTTCAGCCCGTCAGTGCTGTGGCAGTGAAGAGTCTCCGCACATCCACTCTAAATCCTTTTCAGAATCAGGAAATAAGTCATAGCTAATGACAGAGGAGGTGATTTTTCACCAGAAGAGCTAGTTCTTCATTGGGTCCGGTCTGAATAATAACACTCATGACCTACAAGAGAATAAGCTATACTAGTCCTCTTTTTTTTCCCCTAATATTGCTAAGTAGTTTCAAAAGACATAGCAATTGATAGCAATTCAGAGCATGAACAGAGAGCAACAAAATCAAATCTACCTGAAAACATGTTATTCAAGAGAATGATCATTCATTCTGCAGACAGTAAGAAGGAATGGAACCCTGAAAAGCATAACCCTGAGAAAAAAAAAAACACACTGAAAGGTGGAGTCAAACACAACTAAGACACCTATAAACTATGCTTAAAACTGAAGATGCTTGGTGGGAATGTTACCATCAGCATTTTCATCATATACTTTTAAAGATCTAAAATTCAAAAAATGTGACCTGTTCTACAGCTGTTAGAAAAACTTGGGATGGAAGGTGGGAAGGAAAGAAGAGCAAACACAGATCCAGAGATGATACTGAAATTTTAGAGTTCAAAAAAGCGTGACTATGTAATAGGAAAATGGGGAAAGACAGAGCAGAAGCCAAAAGGACCAGCTGCATAGAGCAGCTCAGGCAACTTTGAGTGTGGAAGACTGTCATTTAAGTCCAGCACCACCTCCAAGCTCTGCTGTGTGGCCCAGCTTGTGGCCCAACTAGCTTGTTTAGATGCCAGCTATCATTTGTTTAGGGACACCTGTTCGTATTGCTTAGGGGATTGCTTTTTATTTTTTTTTATACAGCAGTCGACAGCATCTTCCTCTAAGCCAAGTCTCTGCCTAACACATACCAATGCGTAAAGGTATCCTTGGAAGATGAAGGTGTCCTTTTTAGAAATGATATTTGAGTTGAGGAGTTCGTGGTATTTCCATGATGTTTTGCTTTCAAGTCACTCAGGTCCTGAGGGTTTGCCTACACTTCATATTCAAGGAAGATGTAAACTTGTTCTGGAGAGGGTGTTGATAGGACTGACTCCCACAGAGGAGCTGCCCGTATTAAATATGTTATAGGCTGACTAACAAAGATCCGCAGGGAATATAAGAGTGTTTCAATAACTAGTATGTAACAACAAATAAGGAGGAGGAATGTAGGTACTATTCCTCGCGGAATAGTACTTCCCTAAGGTCTAGCAACCCCGCATCAGTACTGAAGTGCTGATGGGTATGGGGGGAACATATGGGGTCAGTATCCTCATGATAAAAGCAAAATACAAATCAAATACAAATCGGCCTACACAACAAGGCCTGTGTTTTGCTTCATGAAAATCACTCCTTTGTTGATTAGTCAAATAATAGGCAAGCAGTTGAAAACTGTAAGTGTAAGAACAAAACCTCTAAAACAGAACAGAGACAAAACACAGATCTGTTTTCCTCAGACTCTGGGGATAAGGCATCTCTGTGCAGTGCGTGACACCATCTCATGTGAAGGGGACACAGGGCTCGATCAAGACCACACTTCTATTCTTAGTACTTGGAAAGTAAATTTAGATTATGTCTAGCTGCTAGCACCGATTGTAGGGAGGATGGGGCCAGGCTCTTCTCCGTGGTGGCCGGTGACAGGACGAGTGGTAACGGGTGTAAGTTGAAACACAGGAAGTTCCACCTCCACGTGAGGAAGAACTTCTTTCCTGTGAGGGTGACAGAGCCCTGGCACAGGCTGCCCAGAGAGGCTGTGGAGTCTCCTTCTCTGGAGATCTTCCAAACCCGCCTGGATGCCACCCTGTGCCCCGTGCTCTGGGTGTCCCTGCTGGAGCAGGGGGTTGGACTGGATGATCTCTAGAGGTGCCTTCCAACCTCAACCATTCTGTGATTCTGTGATAAATTAATTTCTGGACAATTCTCTCTGCAAAGATCTCCTTACGTTTCCTTCCCAGGCGATTTACACACGCACACACAGAACTGGGGGCCTGTTAACCAGGCAAACCGAGTTTTGGAAACCTGATGGAAAGGAAGGGGAGGCCTCTCTCTTGTGTCCAGTAGCAGATCCCTGAACCTAGACTCAATTGAAACATCCTGCAGAGAGAGGGATGGCTTAGTCTTCACAGTCAGTTCCAAGAGGCCAGAGATTCACTTGGGACATGGGAGATTTCTTACCATGTTTTCTTGCCTGGTGGAGGGACACCCCTCGCTCCTACAACGGCACAGCACTCGTGGGTGTCACATTAAAAACACCCTCAGTGTCTGAGCTGCTGCAGTAATGGTGTCAGCTGGCTAAATGCTCCAGATGCACCAGAGAAGGAAGTGACCTTCATTTTACATGAAGCATCACAAACTCGTTACATTTTCTTAAATTTTTGTTCTATTTTTGTTATAATTTACATGAATGCACAAACTGTAGCATTCTTGGTGATGTCTTACAATGAAGCTTTCTTTAGCATCTTTTGTTGTGGCTCTTCCCAGGTAGTCACTAATCTTTTTTAAAACAGGCCTTGAGCTCACTCAAGAGTATAAGTATATATATTTCTTTTTCTTTTTCTCTTTCTTTTTTTTTTCTTCTTCTTTTTTTTTCCTTTTTCTTAAGGGAGAAATGCAGATGATCTCCTTCCAGGTAGAGATCAAACATCTTTAAAGAAAATCTGTATTGGATTGTTCCTTCTTTTTGCTTGTTTTACCTTTGAAATAAGAATAGAACATCTTGGTTTGAATGTTACTTCAGAGGTTGTATCATTAAAACCACAACTCAGTAACTAAGGAAAAAGAAGGCAGGTGAGAAGATAGATTTTCAAATAGAAAAGGAGTAAGGTTGGTCATGTTTTCACTAGCAAGGAAGTACAGAAGAAATTTCAGGAAAAAAAAAGAAAAGGAAAATCCCCTTTTCACTGGGAGTCTTTTCCCTTCCTTTTAGGAAGCAGTCTGAAGTCTCAGACAAGACCTTCAGAGCACCACTTGTAGGCTGTACCCATTCCTATTCCATGTTGTGTTTTTTTTCAACTAATGACACAGGTGTCAGTCCTACTCTGACTCTGAAGTCATATAAGCATTTTCATCACAGCTACAGTAGAGTAAGCATGGAGAGCAAAAAGTCTCCTACGGACAAAAAAAGACATGATAAAGATTTCCATTGACTTAAACACTAGCTTGAAAAATGCCAGAACTAACCTTGATTATGTAGAATCTCCCCTTTCTCATTTCATGTATTTGCAAAATTCATTATCTGATGTCAATTTTACCCCAGTATTTGCGGGAATAAGAAGGTGTTGCATATCAATAGTTTTTTCACTATTTCTCTTCTTATATTTCTTATATAGTTTTCCAACATGCTCTTTTTTTGTGGTCAATGATGCATAAATTGAGCATAATGAATTCTGAAGCCTATGTCAGACACACATCCCTTTCCCCTTTCTTCCACTCTCACTGATTCTTAAGCCTTACAGCATTCATCATTTGGGCTTTATGCCCACGACTTGTCAAACCTTAATACCAGGCATCAGTGTGTTTTACACAGCATTATTTCTCAAGTTTTTCTAGAACAGCCATATTGCTCTATTGCAAACAATCCTCACATTCATAGAGAAAAAGAGAGCTGGAGAACTTGAAGAGCTATCTGCCAAATAGGTCTATCTGATATAAGAATAGCAGGACAGAATCCTTGATTCCTGAGGCTTTCAGTTGTCTTAGCTAAATATTGGCATTTAGGTGCCATTTATCAGTGCACTATGCACTTACCCAGTAGGTTGTCTACAGACTGCAAACCTCAGCTCTCCAATAGATCAGAAGGCTGCTACAAATAGGCAGACATGCTGGCAGGAAATGGTAAATTTCCCTGAGACATTTTCCATCATTAACTGCATCTTCAGCTGACCAGCACCAACAAGTAAACATGCAGTAGGAGTCCAGATTTAATCTTCTACATATGCCATATGGAAAACCTGTGAAATTTATAGAAGTAGGTCTTCTTGTGTTAAACTGAACCAGGTGGGTGTTGAAATGACTACACTCAGTCTAGGATTCAGTCTTGTAGTGCAACAAACATTCCCGGCAAACTATCATTGCTATATGTCAGGGGAGCTCCTCCATGAATGCCAGATGGAGGCTCTGGGCAGACCAAAGAGCCCAGCCATCCCTGTGGACATACTAGATGATCCCAGCACAGCAAGCAGGGAGCAGCAGGGACACTTCTGCACTGAGCTTCAGTCCTGGCGCCATGTACAGTCCTTTCATTTTTTTTGTAGAGCAGCCCCAAAACTGAATGTTTTGCCTTTGCACCCAACAGCTGTGCTGCAATCACCCAGCTCTACCTGCTTTTGGACTGGCTTGTTCGTCATTTCACTGGATGAAGGATCTTATTCCCTTCCATCAGCCCGTACCATTTCTAGCAGCTCGGTGCTCTCCCCTGCTGACCTCTTTGTCCCAACGTTCTTGAAGCCAATTTCATTATGCAACTTTCCAAAGCTCTTGGGCAATCTGCTTTCATTCTCCTGCTCTCCTTTCCTTATCAGTATTTATACTCCTAACTCCAGTACCTCATTCTTTACACATGGCATGTTCCTCTTTCTAATGCTTGATTACTTTTTGCACTCACTTATTCAGAGTGACCTTTTTCACTCCTAGTGTATTTATCGCTAGATGGCTCTCATAACCCTTGGGCATATTGTCATTTATCTCTCAGTCCATTCCATTCCCTTCCCTTGCAATTTAGCTCTGCTTAGTATCTCTTTTGTTTCCCCAAATGCTGTGCTGCTGAAAGCAAAGCATTTTAAATACTTTTTTTTTTTTTTTTGCTTAGCTGCTTCCATTATATTATGTTTCCAGTTGTTGCATTTCCATAGAGAAAGAGCAGCCAGAGGCTTTCAATATGAATGACTTACTTCAGATTAAGGAAAATAACAGAAAGGGAGGAATTCAAGAATGACACAGCAAACAGTGGGCACATCTCCTGGAGGAGCTCTCAGGACAACTCGGATGCATCCTTTGCAAGCCAGCCACGAGGGCAGAGACCAGACACTGCAGTAAACAGCACAGAAGTGACAAAAATCATCAAGCTGCAATTGATCCACCTATCACATCTTCTCTGAGCAAGAAGCAAGTCAAGAACTGAATAAATCTAGAGAAAGTCTGAGCACAACCTCTGGATCTTAATTACATTTTGAATCACAAACACATTTTTGAATCACAAACACAATCAGCGCAAACCTTAATTCCAATCGTCACTTCTCTTCCTATGTGTTATGAAGGGAATCAGTCATACATTAGGCTGGAATCCATATGGTTTAGTTCTTCACTATAACTTTTGTTCCATTTAAACTTAGCTAAACTGCTACTCACATGCTGCTTTCAAAGTGACTTCAAGGAAAATTGCTTGTAGGGATTGGGCAAGCATCATTTGCACCAGAAATATAGTCCCAGAGACTAACTATCTGGTGGTTCAGTGCCTTCAGTATTTTTCTGGTGAGACCAGACAATATTTTTTGAGCCCTTTCAGTTGCAAAGGCTGATTGGAGGATGGCTGGTTACAAGAAATGGCTATCTTCTTGCTTGTATGCAGACAAGTCATTCAAATTTGCCTCTCTTTCTCTACAAAGACCTAAAATGAATTTTCTCTTCTTCACACACTTATAAGATACAACATACCTGGAGCAGTCAGTTACTAAGAATTTTGGTGGTTATCCAACAGGTTATCAAGAGGTTATGCAAAATGAAAGCTAAGACCAGGGTTATTTCTAATGTGGACTGAACTGTGCTGCACTAACCTATCCATTGCACAGAAAATGCATTTTCAGCACTGGTAAATGGCACAGTCTCAAAGCATCCATCATCTTGAAATCACTTAATGAATTTTAATCCCTGAAAGAAAGTCTTAAAAATTAAGACACACAATAAAAAAGACACTCTAGCACAGTGAATGACATCCATTGCCAGAATTTAGTCTACATGGGCGGTAAAGGGAAGATCTGTGAAGAACGCATTTCCACACTATGGCAGGTCAAGAAACAGTTCTGCAATCACTTACCTAAAAAAATGGCTGTACTTATGTGCAGATTTTGTTGCTCCTTAACACCCTATTTACTGAGGAGGTGAGGCAGTGCAAAAGTTTTATGCTGCATCGTGGGTCTGCGTTTCCCTTAGAGAGGTGAGGAGGGCAGCACATGGCATTTGACCTCTTCCCACCCTGGTGCCAGAGCCTGCCACCGCTGCCGGGGCAGCAGCGGGGACATCACCCTTCCTTGCTGCAGGCAACTGCTGGGAGGTTTTTGGCTTTAGCCTAAGCAACGCCCATTGGTGTAAGCCTTCTCCTCTCTAGTTCAGCAGGGTTGGTGCTAATAGAGCTTCACAGAACACTGAGTGGGAGAATTTAGCACTTCAGCCACTTGTGTGCACTTTCCAAAGCTTTTGTTTCATGCAGTCTGCAGACTCAGGCACGCACCAGCTTGAGATTGCGTTCATAATATCAAGTTTCCCCTTGCAATTATGGCTGACAGAACTAAATAAATAGTGATGGAAGCTCAGCCATAGCTTTGAGTTTTGAGCATAGACATGTAGCACCCGTAGTTTAACCAGCAGATGTAGTCTGCAGTTCAGCTCTGTAACATACAGACAGCAGCAAGTCGCAGGCTAGCAGGGCTGCTAGTTCCATTTGCCTTTTCTTGACCTAATCTAACCATTTTGCTATAATCAGACAGTGGCAGAGGAATTCACATGACATTTTCCTTAAAGCACAATGAACAATAGCATGCTTTTCCATTAGATTGCAACTCTGGATGAAATATTTTAGCTGTTCTATAAATATATTTATTTGCCAACTCCTTGTCACTCTCAACAAAATATCAGAGTAAAGAAAATCAGAGTATTGAAAGTAATGAACTATCAATATCCTGTTTGGAAACTGTGTCGTTCAATCAGCATTACACTCATCCACTGAGTTACACACAAAGAATCTGGTATCCCTGCATGAACTGGTTCCATTCTCTCAGTATGTCCTGACTTCTTTTGGGTGACAGAAATTATTCTCCATCAACATCCATTGCCCTTGGTCATGGACTGATGAGGTAGGTAGGTTAGCCTAATGGAGAAAACACTATGCCTTCGCTTCTTCTGCTTGGTTGTTCATTTACTTTGTGCTTTTCAGAAACCTTCTCACTATGGTCAATTAGAATTTTAGTTCATACAGCTATTGTTTTATTTCTGGAAAAAAAAAGTATTATTGGGATAAAAGATCTTGTATTACTGGGATAAAACAGGAAACACTGGTAAGAAGCAGTTACCCAAAATCAAGAGAGGCAGCCGATCTTACAGCTCTCATGGAGCGCAGCAGGAGCTGCTAAGCACCCAGCACTTCGGCCAAGATTTAGGCACCTAAATGCAGGTGTAAGGGTCAAACAGCAGTGGAGCGCAGAGCCAGCGGCCCCGCGGCTGGCCGTGTTTCTGTGCTCATCTGCCCACCCTGCCATGGTGGCTGTGCTTCTCCGCAGGGCAGTTCCGCTGGCTCTGTGCGCCCACACAACCATCTGCACACCAAGACATGCACCACAGACACCAGATCTCCTCGCCTCCAGGAAAATCCCTGGATCACAAGGACCGAGAGTGGCAGGTGCATGGACATAAGCACAGTGGCACAGCAGAGGTTAAACGAGGACCTGAAGCAATTCAAATTTCAAAAATCTGGAGGGTTTTCTGGTGTGTTTTAAATGTAAACTTCATTAGGAATTCCCAGGCTGTTTTTTAAAGGTTGGATTATTTAGAAAACGCAGTTTTCTCTTAAGGATTCTTCCCTTAATATTTGATAAATATTTATAACCTAGACTCACTCTTAATGAAGATTTTTGTATGGGAATAACAATTAGGAGTCTTTGCCAAAATCCCAGGTTGAAAATAACTGTCATTCAAATGTTATTGTTTTTGAATATGTGTAAAATATTGCCTTCCAAGATCCAAGGAAAAATCTTTGTTGGCAAGTTGTTTGAAACAATGCCTAACTAAATGTGAAGGGGCTTGTCTTAACAGCATACCAATGAGGTGTAACTGGCAATCAGGTGTGACTTGTTTAACAAATTAACAATATGTTTCTCTAATAGGAAATTTGTTGCTGCATATTTTGCATTGAAGATTTGTAGCTACTTAAAAAATCTGCAGAGACTTCCAACATAATTAAGGTTAAATTTACTTTTGAAATTCATGACAGCCATATAAAAGCAAACTGGCAATATTGTACATCTTGAAAATCACACTTTCATGAAGTTCTGTAAGCCTTTTGTGATAAGAAACTCATTTTTACCTTAAAAAAATGGATGAAAATCCATCAAACTACTAGTAAGAGCTATATTTAATTCCGAGGTCTCTGTTTAAAACTATCAGATGTCATAATCCTATTCTTATTTGATTTGTAAATGCTTCTGAAGACAAGAGGAAAAGGACTTTGAGGCTATACTGATAACCATTACTCATTTCATGCCGAGCTACTGATCGGTTCTTGTCTGCCATTTGCACAAATCACTGCAGCAAATTATCAGCTTGCTGCATGGGGCCATTTCCTGTATAGCCTAATCAGAGTTTTCTACACTTTCTTGCCTCAGTAAACAGGCTTCTCTCCTTATCCAAGCAGCTGAGATGTGATGGCCTCCTTGTCAATAGGTTTCTTGCTTCTATAGCGTATTCAAAAGTTTCCCAAAGATGAAGAGATATTTGATGAAGGACTATAAAATGGAAGAGGTTTTTCACCGTCTTCCTGAAAAAGGCTTTTCCTGCTCCTACTGCCGCTGTCACCTTATCTCCAAATATTGATGTGCTATTTGGTTTTGAAAATATATGAAAATAGCTATTTTTCTTACAAATATTTATAAAAGACCATCTTCAAACCTAATTTCAGAACCTAACAGTAATAAATTTCATCTCTTTACATAGAAAAACTATTTATGAAATTAATATAGATTTCAGAAAAGGACACTTCTATTTTGACCAGTGTTTTATTTGCTTTTTATAGCTACGCAATACAGCTTGTAAGAAATACTTGCAGGATCCACGTTGTGGTGGAGAATACTAAGGCATGATCAAATAAAACTCAAAGCAAACCCCACTTCTGAGCACACTAATGATGGACCTCCTGAGGGGGAGAGAATTTCTCATGATGAATGCATCCTCTACTAAATAGGAAAGTCTTAGAAATACATTTTTATCAGTGATCATTTTTGTTTTGTTTTCTTTACACAGAAAATCACAGACTAGTAATGGAATTCAACCCCTCCTCTGGGCTGTCTGGGTTTTTTTCCAGATGACTTGTACTTCTAAAACTCCAAAGCAACAGGCCTACTATAACTCCCTGTGGGAAGCTATTCTCATCCTATATTTATTTTCTACAGTCTGGAAGCTTTTCATGAATTTTTCCTGAATGTTCCTTTCCCTCACTGAACCCTCTCCTCCTCTTATACTCTTCAGATACCTGCAGAGTCCCAGTCCCAGTCCCACACAGTTTAGTACTTCAGCTCCTACTTCTCTTTGTAAAGCCTTCCCTCAGTGCCCTTTTCTATATATTCAGCAACCAGGGGGTCATATTCATCTCGGCTACCTAGAACATTTTCCAAGTGAGACACCCATCTGAGGATCCTTCTGCACCACGTGGATGGGCATTTCCTGGGGCAACTCATCCTTTCCTCCATCTTACCTGGTGGGGATCGGTCCCGGGAAGAGGTTGCCACCCTCTGCTAAGAATAGCTGGAGATTTACCGAGCAGCTAAAACTAGATCACTGCGATTAAGGCCATAAAAGCTGGATAAATTACTCTCAGCACAGGTGGCCAAAAAGGAGAACAGCATCATTAGCACAGCTGCCTGGGCCTTCCTTTTAATAAGATGTAACTTGGTATATTTAGTTCACATTGCAGAAGCTTGCATATCATAGTGTATTTAATAACAGTTCTATTTTATGTGGGTGATTTTTTTTCAGGAGTGAAAGACGGTATAATACCTTCATTGGCTCAGCATGAAACGTGCAGAAAAAAATAAGAATTGCGGGAAATGTGGCCCATTTTTAACTTTTCCACAAAACTAGAAAAATTAGGTCTTTTTAAATCAGATATTCACTAAGATTCATATGAGTTTTCTTTTGGATTAAACTGTGTTTCAAGGGTTTTTTTAGACTTACATACCCTATGAATATATCACAAAGCATAAAATACACACAACATATCAAAATTTAAAACCAAAGTATCCCTTATTGGTCATACACTGCATCCCAGTAGCAGTACAAGATGCTACTCAGATGTCAGAGGAGACGTCTGCACACATATGCACAAAATACTTAACCCACAGAGGCGAAACAAACTCAGTGACACATCCTCACTTTCTCCGAATTATAGTCCTCTGCCACAAGTCTGATTTTTCACACTTCAAGCCTTGACAACCAGAGGCTTGATCTGATGTGGTTTCATGTAGTTCCATGCTGACGTTGTCTCAGCAGATACAAACTGACAAAGTTTTGTGTATCGCTGACATCTTAATATCTCCTCCATAAACTGGAAATGTAAATGGGCTCTTGACTTGTCATCTTAATGTAATTTTTATAGATTTACAGTGACAATTTTGTTTAATCAAAGCATCATTATGCCCTGTGATTTATAAGGCCAAAGCCATAAAATCAATTCGATATAAGCCCCATTAGAGAGTCTAGGGGAAAATGTGCTTGTATCCATGTGTGCATATAGGCACATGTATGTATGTGTCTCTGTACATATATGTATGTATAATTTAGCTACAATATAATTAGAATATTAATAAAAAGCTTCATACTCTCTAGTCTCCCTTTATGATCCTTCTTTCTGTGTTTGTGTGATTAGAATAATAAAGAACAGCTACTCTTTTTGCTCTGGAGGTTTTAATACACAAACTATAAAAGGTAATAAAACTGTTTTGCAAAACATGCCTCAGGTCTTCTTGAAGTAGACAGCTGCCAGCCTAACGGCAACCAAAATAAACACCAGGTTAACACGCAGCCCAACTGGATCCATCCTGCAAGATTGCCAAAGGTTGCCGATGTCACGAATCACTTAATCTTTATACATTTCAGTTAGAAAATCAGGGAGGAAAAAAGGATTCTTCACCNCAGGTTAACGCGCAGCCCAACTGCAAGATTGCCAAAGGTTGCGGATGTCACGAATCACTTAATCTTTATACACTTCAGTTAGAAAATCAGGGAGGAAAAAAGGATTCTTCACCTAAACACCACCTGTGGGAAACCCAATAGACAGTCATATGGTAGGTGAACAGACCAAGTGATTTAGGTCATACGGATCCCTGCTTGAGCAGGGAGGTTGGACTAGATGATCTCTAGAGGTCCCTTCCAACATCAATCATTTGGTGATCCCTAGATACATTAATAAAATGTACACAGCAAAATTTCAACCTCCTAACATCATAAGATAGGAAAAGATATTTGAGTTTTTTGTTCACTGATTATCTTAGTTATTTCTATCATCAGTTATTTCTACAGTGTTTGGATTTTGCCTAGTTTTTGCATCCTTTCCAGTTCATAGCACTTACACTGTTCAGATTTGAAAGATCAAAAACCTGACTTAGCAAGGAAAAAAGAAAAAAAGAAGACAGAGGAGCCTGAAAAATGAACTGACCATTTCTGTCTTTCTTCTGTCTGACACAGCACGGAGTGTGGCAATTCACAAATGTAGAGCATGCTGGTAAAAGACAAGATGTTAGTAATGAACCAAATGGATCCCTGGTGTGCCTGCATGCACTTCATTAGAGTTATCCCCAGGATAAATTTGTCCCAGCACTGAAGAGTCTAAAAGTTTTGAACCAAAGAGAATAGTAGTACAATGGAAAATCATGGTTCTAGCCCAAATATTTAAACTAGATTGTGCATTCAGTGAATCTGATTCCAAATTACGTTTGCAGCTTGGTTTTGATACAGTTTGTTGAATCGCTTTTACATTTCCAAAAAGTGTTGCACAATCCAGACAGCAACATGACGCATTAATAAGCAATGAGCTATGCAATCCTGTCAAAACAAGCTCATTAGTAAGTTGGCTGCTGCGTTTCTGCAACCACTAGCGAAACTTTGGCAACATAAACAGAGGCACCTACAGGGAGGTCCCACAAACTATCTGTATTCTTAAAGATTTAAGGATCTATTTTTAAATATATGAATAGGATGCAGCAACAATTCTCAGTAGTGCAGGTACAAAATAAGTTTCCAAAAGTCTCACAAAATTCTTTTTGCGGTGATTAGACAGAAATTTTCTTCTCGTATGTTTAAAAAGTATCCCATAATATAAAGCAAAAATAATACTTCCTGACATGATACTAAGCCTGTAAAACCGTGACTCCAGCTTTTCAATAGCCTACATAAAGTAAGGCGCTTTGATGCTCTGATGATTGCACAATAATTAGAAGGCCACACAAGTTCATAATATATATGAAGAGCCGTAAAACATTAAAAGCCCCTGTTTATGAATAGTTCACTGGCTGCTTCCCCCGTGACTCAACCAAAAATTGTCCATGAAAATTAAAGGATATCGTGTTTAGCCTTTCTTTGCAAGGCAGTAAGGACACACAGAGATCCCCTGGGCCAACACCACTAAGTCCCATCAGGCACTTCAGGTAACAAAGGGATGCTAGAAACCATGAAAACATTTGACTTTAAACAAATGCTTCCACTGGCAGAAGTAAGAATGTATTTGTCTCTGTAAATATATACACATTGTTAAAATTTCTTTATACTTGATCAAGGCAGTTATATTTCATCTATTTATCACCAGCTTTGGAATTTCACCAGGGTTGTCATTATCCGATTACATTCAAAGGCAGAGACAACCATGTCTGCATTTAAAGGTAGATTCCCAGCTCTTTATACATCACCAATGAGCATCGGTAAGCAGAGTGGTTTTCAACATAGTCTGCTTGCCCCAGAGATGTGTGATCATTTCTTTTGCCTGTGGACTCAGTCTTCCCAGCTGCACCTTTTCAACCTCAAGCCTGCAGTTGCAGCGCTTCACCTATAATCCCCTGGGAACAAGAGTGCTTTCCCAAAGACTTCATATCTTTGCTACATATCATACATATCACTTGCTTACATACAAGCTACATATCCTGCCATGGAGATGCGATACTTGTGCTCTGCAAATAGACATGGGATTTCCAAATATGTTCCCTTTGGCCTAGGAAGCTCTAATTAGTTTGTTATCTCTCTGACAAGGAAATCACCTCTTTCACCACTGCTTCAGTCTTATTATGTTCATTATACATGTTAGAATTGAATTTTTTTCCCATATGAACACCAGACATATTTACCTGCAATATGAAACCATTTGTGTTTGGACATGATAGCTTCCAGTTGATAACCTCTTCCCTGGACCATAGTCCACTCCTTGCTTCTACAGGTGCAGGACCATTTTTCCCCATACTCATCACTGATGCTAGAAGAACAGGCAAAAATGAGCAACAGCAGACTAAGACTCTGGCACTGCATCAAAATACATGCTATAGGTTACTACTAGCTCCTAGGATACTTAGTGGGATAAAAAGGAAGTGGTCCTTTCCACTTACTCCGAGGTATTCAGACTAAGAAGTAGTAACATTGACAACCAGCTACTATTAACAGTTCTTTCTAAATGCAATCCTGGCTGTAATAGCATGATGCCAGCAGTTCTTGCCCTCAGTCCAAACTTCTTATACTGTACATGTATATGTAATTTTTGATGACCAGTAATATAAAATTTTATTTTGTCCTATTATGTAAACTTTACCATTCTGGTGACAAGCAATTTATTGCAGCACTTCAATGGATTGTAATGGCTCTAGTAACCATGCAGTTAAGTGCTGTTTCTAAAAAGCAGAACTGGCAAAATATTTAATGAAGCATTTGGCTTTCCACGAGATGAGATGAGAGCACCCTGTTGTATGCCAAATCAATCTGATTTTGTACAATATATCCATTCAGGCAGCAATTCTGGAGGCTGGAGAGCCAGGGAAGCTAGGAGACTAGATTTTCTAGTCTGTGGAGAAACTACTGCTTCCAGATGTAGTTTCCAAGTATTTAGAAGTGCCATTTACTTAGGGAGACATGGTTTTGCAGTGATTTGGACAAATTCTGTGGAAGTTCTTCAACTTTTTCTAAGAGGTTGCATGTTTTTTTTCACTATTTATACTGCTACTATGGATTTAACATTGTGATATCAATATTTAATATTGCTAATTTCCTAGAAAATGTATATACCAGAATAATGATTCACAGTGATGCACACATATCAGATATAGATGGTGGAAGTCAACAGCTAGCTCCATATTATTTTTGCAAGGCTCATAAGTCTTTTTTTTTAAATTGAAGTCTGCTCCTACACTGGCATACTTTCACTCCATGCTCAACTTGGAGGCAATTTATTTCAGTGCATTTCAGGAGTATAGATCTTGACAGCGGTAATCTTTCATCTATCATCGTTAAGTAAAAATATTACAATTATCATTTCATTCAGACAGCAAAAATCTTTTTGATAAATAGTGGTAAGAATCAGTAGAGTATCATTTAAATAGTGGTAAGAATCAGTAGAGTATCATTAAAATCTTAGCACATGCCATCCTGATAAAATAAAAGGTGATTCCAACGGGTTCTGCATCACTCAATTGTCAGATTTCTGGCCTCTCTGAAGGAGTTCGTCCATTCTGCCTTAGCAACCAGGGCATTTGTCTTATGCTGTCTATGCTGTGCGGTGCAACATGCAACAATGATGGCCCATACGGGTGCAACCAAGATGAGCGTGCCCAATAGGGTTAGCGAGCTCAGGCTGATGCTTTGCCAAAGTTGATATACTACTGACTGTCTCAATGCCTTCTGTGATGCTAGATTTTTTTTTGTTGACTCAAACATACAACGTCTCCAGTTCGGAGACTGGAAACGTAAAAAAATCTCTACACCTTGAAACAAAAAGTCAGCCTTCACTGCTGCTGGAGCAAGCAGAGTCATATCCACTGGCATGAGAGCACTGGGGAGGCTAAGCAGAGGCCAAAATGGCAATTTAGAAGATTTAGTATAGAAATTTAGAAACTGTAATTTCTCAATTGTATGTGTGGAATACATTATACTATGGAAAGCGTTAACATAGGAGAGCAGCAGCCACCAAAACTACAGCGATGTGAGTGGGCAATCTAAAGTCTTCCTCATCTGCAGGCGCAACCAATAGAGGAAAGGAAGCACTAGGCACAGATGGGAATCCATGCAGCCTTCTCCCCTTCACAAAGGCAGAAATGATCGTGCTCCTGTCAGCCAGCTATGCTGCTAACTTCATACATTTTTCTTAGAGTATAAAATGTGGCAAAGGCTGTTTGAGGCCACCCAGAGCTGAAGTTATATGACCTTCTCCAAGGAAGTTTAGAAGCAGAAAGATGCTACACTCTGTTGCTTTTCAGCTTCAGAGAACCAGGAGAACATGATTTGGGACAAAAAGGTTGGGTAGAGATAACAGTGCCCACAGTGCCACAAGCCTCTTCAAGCAAGCAGAGTGATCCCAGGTTTGCTTAGTGCTGCTCCCTCTTGCTCTTTCACAGTTCTTAGGATCCCTTTTTGTTGGTGTTGGTTTTCTTTTAATTGGAAGAGAACTGGTATTTTTCATAGACTCATAAATTTTTAAATAACCCCTGTGCTTAATAAACTCCCTTCTTCTGTTCCATGTTCATAACACCTGCATTTAATCAACCAAACTCTCCTTTTTCTATTCCTTTTTTTTCCCTTTATTTCTTTTTTTTTTCTTCTTTTTTTGTATGGCTCCTGGATATTTTCCAAAGGATTTGGGGTCCTATTCCTTTGATTCACACTTCTGCAACTTTTTCTTATAGTCACTAAGATTAAAAATGTTTCTAGATTTGAACTCTCATAAACCAACCATTCAAGATGTGCCTATTCCAAAAAGGATGAATCGTCTGGAAAGCAGAAGATAAAATACAAAATGGTCTGAAATAATTAATCTTTAGTTTTGTTGCAGAAAAGTCATGGAATTAAAAAGAAATCAAACATTCTTTTTAATGCTTGCCTGCTTTTGAATCCAATTAACTATATTTTCTAAAAGTTTTAGTATTCTGCTGCATTCTGAAAAATAATTATAAACACAGCTTACAGAAATAAGTCAAAACTGCTCCATCAATTCTACAAGTAACCTTTTTTGAACATTACTGGGGAACAATAATTTTGCTCCATAAAGAATATGCTACAGGTATCAAAGAAATATCATTATAAACAAACTGTAGCAAAGAATTGGGCAAAGAATAAGTTTCAGAAATAAAAGGTGAGGGAGGTTGATCATCTACTACAATTCAAAATATTTTTACTAAGGTATTTTACATATTGAAGGAGATATCAAAAGTAGAGAAGCATGAGATTCAGGAGATAATTGCCCAGGGAGGCAGCTCATTCCCTCTACCAGAAAAAAATTCAGCAGGTAAGTTAGATTTAGCACAATAAATCTACCAGTGGATGTCACATCACTGAAAATGAGACAAATAATGAGTCCCTAGAGAAAGAAGATCAAAAAGAAGCAAAAAATGTAAAGGACTGTAAGAATTAAAATTTGATCCTCTCTAAAAAAATGAATAGAAGTGAAAACCTGAAACTCAGTGCTACAAGTTAGTTGCTGTGTTGTTTGCTACAGTCATGAAGTCACAAAGCTCAGATATCCCTGGAAAAAGTATCAGTCCAAACTGAGGAAGTAAAACAATCTGAAAGGTACAAAAGAGTTGCATAAAAAATAAATTGAAAGTATTTGTCTATCTGTGGATAATCCCTTTTGGTCCCTGTCCCCCAAACAAGATGTTTCTCAAGTCACAGTGGACTATTGACAGCAAGGCTCTTTTTTGTTTGTTTTGGTTTGGTTTTTTTTGAAAATATGCACAGTTCTCCGTATACATCCAGTTAAGGTACGAAGTTACCTCTAAGAAATGCAAACATTTCAGTGGGAACAAAATGAGTAAAAATGAAAGGACAAATGTTAGGAGAAGCATCATAAAAAACACTGTACAGTGCTTCTTCAGTCTTACTTCATATAGGGCAGCTCAGACAACTGAGTTGTTAAACTCAGACTTGCCTTACTTGAAATCAGTAGATTGAATAAGGAATAAAGTGCTCCTCAACATGATTGAATGTCTCTGGTTTTGACTTTTATGTTTTGCTTCCAGCACCTAACAACCTATGTCTGCAGTAACAACAGATTTCTCACAAATACAATTAAAGAGCTTTACAAATTTGTTTGGTAACTGAATGAAGTGTTATTGTATAAAACAAATGACTCATTCCTGTACATTCTCACATTTTTCTCAATCACACCTTTAAGCATTGGCATCTCTCAGTTTAAGACTAATAATGTAATAAATCATCACAAGAAAGATCCAGGACTGTTCTAATTTGCAAGCCGTTTTCTCCAGGTTGTCTTTTTTTTTTTTTAGTAATCATATAGAAAAAAACATTTGATTGAAAGGAAGACTGCGAGATGTGAATAAAAGAGATTTAAAACCTTTCTCATTTTCTGCTGCAAGCGCACATCGTCTGATTTGGATTTCACACTGGTTTAACTTGTGTAGTTCCCATTGAATCATGATCTACTCTGGTCTGAAATCAAAGCAGGCCTGTAATAGGTAGCATAGCCAGAGGGAAGTAGCTAAACTTTAAAACCTTAATATCCATTGTTCATTTCAGTTCATCACTTGCATTATTAGCAGCAGCTGTTCTACTACAAATCACATTTTCCTACCCTTTGGGTATGCAGTGCTGCATCTCTAAATAGCTGTGAAATGTTGATCTAGCCTGTTGAGAAAAGTGACTGCCACCTAGGGCTGCTGAGGAACCTTGCTAGGATCATTTAGGGCTCTTTCTTGCAGAGGATGCTCTGTTTGAACTTTTACCACCTGTTTATTCATAAGTGACCTTAAAAATGCTTTTGTCAAATGTTAACAGAGCTGCTGCTTCACACCACAGCTCCAGTTAGAGCCCTGTTCCCTAACAGCATATTTTGCTTGGTGGCTCTTCACATCACATTTTCAAAAAAACATACCCTATCTGTTTATTCTCTATTACAGTCACTAGTAAAACCCATGCTGACCTACCTCAGCTAAAACATGGGTGTTCTTGGAGCTGTTTGCAGACAGAAAAGTTATTTTTCTGGATTATTGCACTATTTTCTCTAGAAAAGGTGGCACACAGAATAATAATGGGACCAAGAAAGGGAACTGTAAACCAAACCTTTTCTGGAGGACTCATGCATCCAAGGGACAAGAGAAAGGGAAACTGAATCCAACCCAGTTTTGAGATAAAGATTTGGCAGACCATTAGAAGACACTGCATTTGAATCATTCTGTTTTGTGCATCTGTAACCCAAGTATTTTCATCTCAGAAAAGAAAAAGGCTCCTTGTTTACTTGAGGCATTTCTATTTTCATTTCTATCCAAAGAAATATTATTCCCTAAGCCACAGATGAATTGTATCTAAAGCGAGTTTTAAAACTACAAACACCCCACAAACATTGGCTAATAATGTCACATATAATAATTACACACACAGACTGCACACAAAACCACACATCAAAACCCTTCTGTACCATTATGCAAACTAACATTTTCTTTCAACTTTTTTTCCTCCTCGATTGTCTTTCTCTTCCCTGGCAAAAAACCTTGCCTTACTAGCCCTCAAATTAAAAGTAACATTAGAGTGGAAGGAAACTCCCTAATCATCAAGTCAAAATTCTTGCTGTCATAGATACTAAGTCTGATAATCTCATTCATAAACTGTGCCAGCTCCACCTTATTCCAACTGGAAGGCCTTTCCAGAACCTCACAGCTCTAATGGTTAGAAATTCTCCTCTGATTTCCAGACTGAATTTTGATTCCTCTGTAGAGCCTTCCCACCCAGATGCATTTGCAGACAACATGCATATGTCACTTCTCAGTTTTCATCCCGTGAGGCCAAACAGGCCAAGCTCTGCATGTGCAAAATATCTCCATTCTTCTAATCATACTAAGAGGGCCATTTTAGACAAAACCTCCTTGACCTGTGTTTCCCACAGCTACATATTCTTTTTTTCTGAACATTTTATATCTTTTTCAAGTTCTAATGTCACTGGACTTCTGGCACTTTTCACACCAGCAGTCCTCACCCTGCAAAATCCAGGTTTATTTGTTCATAAGTTTTTCTCCACAAATAGGCTCTCCATTTCTTTCTAATATCCTCCAGAGTTGTAAGGACTGCTTTTTTCCTTAAAAATAGCTTTCGGACAGTTTGCATACTTTTGACAGAATGAAATTCCGTCTGCCATTCACAGCTAGTTCCTACCTTCCTCCGTCTGGGCTGACTGTGTTCTCTTCTTCCCTTACTGTACTGGGAAATTTCCTCTTGAAAGCAGGAGTATTCCCACTGTACTAAGCTTTTTGTTCACATCTAAATGATTGTGACCAAAATTGATTCCAAGACTTTGCAGTCTATCAATCACATGAGTAATTAAGATTACTAGTTTACTTCGAATATTTACTCTGAGTATCTATCCTCCTTGAGCAATGGCAAATATGAATACTGGCATTTCAGTCATGACTGCTACCCCAGCAGGTTTCTGTCACCTCTTTATGATCACATACATTTTGATAACATAAGTTTTTTCCATTTCGTTTCCCAAATTCTGACCTTTAATGTACATACATTTCACACATTTCAATCTTTTTTTTTCCCCTAACTATATCTATTACTGAAACTCATCATTCCTATTAGTTACTGACTGCCGAGCAATATTTCTTCCTGCTGTCTCCTAATCTCTAAACTGCTATTTTTCTTTCCCTGTGCAGATAAGTAAGGAAGAATGATAACGAATCTCTCCTAGCATTCTTCCCTCCATCTTTCCAGTTATCTAAGTTTTTCTTATCAGCTTCATTAGTCTTGATTCCAGAATCTAATTTCATCAGATTCTCAAGACAATGAGCCTGTTTTTCATGATGATTTTCTATGGAACACAGACACTACAAAATCTTCTTCTAGAATCGCAGCATTCATTGGTCCAAAGGTCTGCTTCAGTCTGACATCGCATTAGTCAAATATCCCAAGACTTTACAGTATCAGTCTTGAGACATCCGATAAACTGTTGTTTGCACATGTTCACCCTTTTCTGGGAACTAAAAAACACTTCAGCCATCACTTCCTGGCTCCAAAGAGCACCTGGTGGAGTCACTTGTCCTGACGTGAAGGTGAGTCATGAATTCTTCCCTGCTGCCTTCCACTCTTTTCTGAGCTGGTCTATACCTTGAACTCTCAGCCTTCAGAAGGAGCTGACATCCTCAGGATATGCTTCATTTCTTGGAATACAGAGCAAGCATCCCATCACCTGCCTTTGCTAGTACTAATACGCTGCATTCTCTTCACCCACTCTTCTCTCCATCTATATTTTATTCATCCTCATCTCACTCTCTCCAGTGCTCCTTTTCCTTTGTTATTTACAATTTCCACTCCTCTCTTACTGTGAAAGGTGCTTCTTTCCATCTTCTTTCATGCCATATTGTCTTCTCCTCCTGATTCTTTATCTTCTTCCCACTTCTTCAGTGCAGTCAAAATATTTTTCCTATTCCTCAACAGCCTCTTTTCCATCGTCCTTGTTCTGCTCATTGATCCTAAGGTGATGTACTTCTATAAAGGATCTCTTCCTTTGGGTGCCTAGTTCAGCAGATATCTGCAAAGCTGCACTTGGCTTGCAGTCTCCTCTTTCATTTTCCCTATGCTGCTTTCAAACCCCTTTGAATTCCACCATTATCAATCTTCTCTTCCAAGAACTCTTTCAGATGCCATTTAATAAAAAATAGTTTCATCAAGTCACCGCTCGAGGACAGTATTATTGTCCCACTTCTTTGCAAATCAATCTATGTTTTTTCTACATTCTTTCCAAGTCTGTTTCAACACTGTCTCAATGACCAGAATTATATTCCTTTTTCTTGTTCCTACATATACATGTATATGTTCATCTATGAATGAATGTATACACTTTTGCATATATATATATATATAAAAGTGTATATATATATATAACAATGAATACACACATTCCCAAGGAAATTCTGCAGTTCAGTACTCTTCAGCATACTCTGTCACTAGTCACTTCGCTTTTTAATACTTACAACTAAGTCATTCCTGCCTGCTTCAATAGTTAAATATCCATCAGTAGCAACTAACCACCAAAAACCTAACTCCCTTAAGAACAAGGCCATTGACTTCTCATCACATGCCAACATAAAACTACCTTTAAAACCTAAACACAAACCACCGGACCTTCAAATGATGAACTGCCACCTCATGGACCAAGCAACAGAAAGCACAGGTTTACTTAGCTTCCTCCCCATAACACCATCTGGACACCCCTAGTTACTGCTCTCTATGGGTTCTTCCATTCTTATAGCCTTGGAAATCCAAGGTGCAATAAGGATTGTTCAAAATCAGGGAGGGGGTGTTGAGATATCACTTCATTAGTGGGTACATCTATAGTTCTGCCTGTATTTCCTACGACATCTCAACAGTAAGCACAAAAGATACTGTGGACTTGGCAGTGCAATCACATGAGTCAGAGTACTAGGAAGACAGTGATACTGACTTTAATAGAAACCATGAGTTAAATGAGGACTGTGCTACAGTTAGGGAAAGAAAACAGGCAACTTTGGTAACATCCTTGCACATACAAATGAGAGAAATAACCCAAGGCCCATTTTGTTTATTTATTACAGCCATCAAAGCCATTATGAGATGCTCTGACTTTCCCTAACAAAGCCACATAGTGCAAATGTCATTAATTCCTCTTCCTTCCTAATCCAAAATTAAGGACATTAAAATGCATTAAATTCAAGACATTATAATTTAAAGGGAGATTTTATAAAGGCTCTTTGGTAGTCAAGGCTATATTGGTATTTCCATTCTATTTTTTAAGTGCTTATAAATCAGCCATAAATGCTGCTCATTTTGGAATCTGCTATCCAAGTTTTCAGGCCACAACCAATTACTCATTATATCTTTTCCTGAAAATGTGATTGAGCCGGGTGAGGTGAGTTTTTGGATGCCAGCAAATCTGAAGCAGTGTGCCAGAAGGATAGAGAAATGCATTATAATGAAGTTTTAATGTAAAACAGAACTCTTGCTGATTTAAAGTAATGCTTTTTGTAGTCTATAAGAAAACAAAAGCAGAATTTGAATAAATTACTAGTTTCTCAAACTATAATATACGTTTGTAGCTTTGGAAAACAAATTAAGAGCCAAGCCAGTAAGATGCTGAGAGCATCTTTTGGTTGCAGAGGTATTTCTCAGGTGCTATAGCTCAAACAGAGTGATCTGCAGAGGCTGAGGACCTTTAGACTGCCTTTGTTTTGCACTATGTTGTCCTGTATTTAACACAGCAATGAACTCAGTGGCGAGTCATTTCCTAACGGTCTTCTTCTCCCCGTTTTGGGGCACTCTGCAAGCGACACAAAAATTTTCCGAACATGCCAATTGCTGCAGAGCCAGGGGTGCCTGAAGCTGAGGCAGACGCATTCCAAGACTCTGCTTTCCAGTTGCAGCCTGGAGAGAAGAGGATTAGGACCAGCTGCATCACCCTCTTTGGTTTGTCTCCATCTTTATCGTGCTGCCTATAGTCATGCACGGCCATGTGGGAAAAGGTATCTTACTGGTATTTTAAAAATAAAAGCCACTGAATCCACAGATATATCTGCAGCTGGAATGATGACATTCACATCGTCCAGTTCAGCATAGAGAGAGACTCTACAGTTTCCTAAGCATGCTAATTCATGGGGTATTCTGTTCAGTTCTTACAATGGACTTCAGGTCAAGATCACAGGGCAAAAAATAGACTGAAATCAGTATCTTCTGTCTCACTAAAAAAGGTCTGCTTATTAATATTCATTCTGTAATTATTGTGTATTGCTATTGGAATAAAGAGGCCTCCAAATGAATTTGGTCTTCTCTGCATAAATATAATGAAAATATGGGCCATGGCCAAAGAGCTTACATTTCAAATTCACTGATCAAAGTATATACTAGCAACAATACTCAAACTTTCAAGGCTTATTAACATCAGAAACAAGAAATTAAAAACCCTTCCAAACTGAGCAAAACGATCTTTTGACTCTGAATGTGGATTAGTGTTCTCTTTGGAAGGAGAAATATATTTTAATAAAGTCAAGAACACTTTCAGCTCTCTGTGAAGGCATGCATTGAAGAGATTAAAGAATGGCTCTGTGGGGTTGCTAGCTTTCACTGAATAGGTGAGGAATCTTATTCTGACATCTTTTGAAATGGAACAGCAGCTTGGATAAATTGATTTTATTTTTCAAAAAAGTATAAGACTGCAGTTTAAATTAACACACACAAAAGAGGAACCCCACGCATTAGAGTTTCAGGACAACCCTCAAACTTTTCTGATAAACTCCATTTTAAAATATCAGATTTGTTTTACAACTATATGGGCCCAATAAATGTTGAACTATATAGCTGGTCAAATTATTATTGATGATTGGCAACTTTAGACATCTTTATTTTCATATTTGCAGATTACTCTTTATAGCAGTTTTTCCTCAAGAAAGTCATTTTTCAGTAGACTGCTTTTTTTTTCAGAAAGAAAAAAATAAGTGTCTGTGAAAGGTGCAAGAGCTACTCTGAACACAGCATTCTCCTTCCATAAGGAAATTCTGAAATAATAAATCTACATTGAAACAAGACCTTAAGATAGGAAACAGGAACCCAAAAAGATGTCTGAAACAACCCTTTGCACTGTTTTTTGACATCTCAAAAGGAGAACGATGGGAAGCTCTTGGAGGTCAATGATACTGCTGCAAGGTTACCACTTTAAGGACAAGAGAAAAAACATGAAGGCAGGCTCTTGGTGCTCCAAGATCTTAATCATTGTGGCCTGTGGAAGTCAAGTATGGTGTCCCCTTTGTACTATGCTGACTGCTTCTAGCCCTTCATATGTTTGGAAACGGTTTCCATCAACTTCCCAAGGATGAAGGTGAGGTCATCCAAACTGTAGTTCACCAGATCCTTCTCGAAGATAGGAGTGACATTTGCTTTCTTTTAGTCCTCAGGAAACTCCCCCAATCTCCATAACCTTTCAAAGCTTATTGGAAGTGGCCTGGCAGTGACATCCGTCAGCTCCCTCAGCGCTCACAGGGGCATCCCATAAGGTCTCATGGACTTCTGTTTGCCAAGTTTGTTTAAATGTCCCCCAACCTGGACTTCCTCTAATTTTCCCCCTGGTCTCAGAGCTTGGAATTCCTGCAAGCTTATTTTACTGATAGTGATTGGGGCAAAAAAGGCTTTCAGTATCAATACTTCCCTCCAGGAGTGGTACTCCATGAGATCTTTCAAAGCATACCTCTGAACAGGCTAAAGTCTTCTCTCCTGAAGTTAAGGTGTGTGATCCTATTTTTTGCCTTGTTCCTTCCTTTCAAGATTCTAAATTGTGACATCCCATGGTCACTGCAGCCAAGGCTGTCTCCAGCCTTCACATCCCAAACAGTTATTTCTTGTCTGTATCGTCTGGCAGAACATTGCCCCTTGTCAGCTTCTTGAACACCTGCATCACGGAGTCGTCATCCATGCACTCCAGAAACCCCCTGGATTGCTCGTGCACTGCTGCATTGTTTCTCCAGCAGGTACCAGATTGGTTAAAATCTCCCATGAGGACCAGGGGAGCTCGTTCCAGCTGTCTGAGGTAGGCTTCACTTCTTCACTTCTTCCTGATCCAGCAGTCTGCAGCAGCCTGCCACCACAACTGTGTCCACCCTCCAAACCTAACCCATGTGCTCTCAGCTGGCTCTTCATCCATCCTGAGGCAGACCTCCCTGCATCCACACTGGTCTGTCACATAAAGGGACCTTCCTCTCCAGACCAATCCTTCCCAAAGAGCCTATGCCCATGAGAGCAGCACTGCACTCTCATGCTCTGGTTCACTCCAGATCTGCAGAAGGCAACACCTGGGTGAAAAGAGCTGTGCCTTTAAGCAACGGAGCCATTCCTGGGTTTAAGGCACCATAAATCTTTGTCTAAATTTTATGTTCCTTCATGAATTAGGGCAATTCGGACAGCAGGCAGTATTCTTGTGTCGATAGTTCATTTTCTCTCCTCTCTCCATTTTCTATCAGCAAACAACTTAGAGGCTTACCTGAAGGTCTCCCACAAGAAAACATAGTTAAAAGGAAAATTTCTCAAACAATAAATTCTAGGGAAAAAACAGGGAAGAAAGTGTGTTCCGCAGTCTATGTGTTTTGCAACGTGGTGTTGCAGAACATGAAGACAATGGGGAGGAAATTGTGCTGCTGTATAAGAACCCTCATTCTTTATCTTTCCTGGTCCTGGGCTATAGGCAGGTGGTGGAGTGAAATAATGGCTATTTACATGCATTTTCAGTCATGGATTGGGTCAGTTCTCAATTTCAGGATGGTTAGTGTTGTTTGCAAGTTGTTTAATTCACTGTTAGCTGAGAAATCACTATTTGTCTTTCTGATTTATACTTGAGCACAGCATGCACAGAAATGCAACCTGCCTACTGCCTACACCCACAAGGCACTGTATGGAATAAAGGCTCTGCTGACTTACTATTTCAAACACAGGGATCAAATTCTCAGAAATCTAGAGACAGCCTTTTGGGGGAGTTAAAAACAGCTGTTGCACAGTTAGGCCATCATTATTGACTATACCATCCCACTTATCATACACCAATAAGTCAGAAATAATTAATGAAAGGGCATATAAAAACACACACAAGTTCTCTACACACAAAGCTCTCTACACTCTGTCACCTTTTGGCTCACAGAGATGGACTGGACAACCTCCCTCACCACAACAGCAAGCCTACTGCAATCAGCAAGGAGGCGTCTTCTCGCCATCAGGAACAAGGGCAACTGCCTCCAGTCCTGCAGCCTTTGCAATTGTTTGCTACGCTAATAACCTCTCACACACACCTTTTTCTATGGCCTCTACTTTTTTGGATTACTCTACAGAAAATACACTGCCCTTACCTTTTGCTGTTGAAATACATGAAAATTCATCTGTTGCCATAAACAAGGAAACAAACAGGAATGCCACAGTGGAACAGATAATCTTTTCATTGATCCCAGCATCCAGTCATCTACTGCCACAAAGACATGGTGCTTCAGAGCGGAAAGACAACACTCTTTCTCCTTCCATAGAGCCTATTAACTTGCAAACCTAAAACCCTAAGTTTTATGGTCTTTCTCATCATGATTTGAGAAAACTTATTGCAAAAATCTTTAACTCTCTCGGTTTAGCATAAGAATTCTAATGGTGATATTGGTTGCAAGACTTCCAAAAAATATGTATTCCAAAGTTGCCCTGGACTCTCTTCAGCTGCCTATCTTTCCTTCTGAGGTTGATTTTAAAAGTAAACAGAAAACAGTGCTAAAATGCAAGCAACAAGTAATTTGTATACAATGTTGGCATGAAGTCTATCTAGTTACATAAATTACTTACAGAATAGTCCTATGAAGATAAGTCAAAACATGCAAAATAAATGTTTAATATTTCCTTATTAATGTCTACAGCTTCTCCTTGAGTGACTACAAAGAGATGCCATGTAAAGTGGATACATCCAATGAGCTCAACTCTGCAGCTCTGCTGGTTCCTTGTTCAGTGTGTAGTAGTCCTAAACTGCATTTTTTTTCTTGTTTGATCTTCAAGTTTCGAGCAAGCAACAAGATTATGAAAGCTTTTCCAAGCATTTTTGGTCTTTTAATTTAGTCACACTTTCTGCTCCCTGTGGTTTAAATTATTCATAGTAAGTTGTGCAGATACAGATGTCAGAAAGTCATCTGCTAAATAACAGATTGAAAAGGGACTCTGCAGCCGTTCCTATAATATATTAGAGGCACACACTGTACCTAGATAATAATGGTCATTCCTTTTCAAGTAACATTTACAGCTGAACACATCTCATTTTTAAATTACTTTAAAGCTACTTGATGCTTTAAATGTACAGGTATTCAATAGTCAAGTTCTCTCTAAAAATTTAGAGCATCTTATTAAATGGCATTCCTAACCAGTTAGCTGATGGATACATAGGACTTTTTACTCCAACAGTGCATTTTGTCAAAAAGACTTTTCAAAAGAAGTGGGAAAGAGTTTTCTGATTATGTCTCAGTTTTGTATGTTGAATTTCTTTCCTTTTTTTTTTTTACATCAAATTTAATCTAAACTAATCCCAGGGGCTAGACTGTGAACCTTCATGGAGTGGATGTTCAGACCACAAAGGACATTCTCCTTTCTGCATCCACTGTACTGGTCACTGCCTGGTAATCCCCAACCTCGTGTCCCCATGACAAACAAAAAGTGGCACAAGTGAAGAGATATTATGGACAGAAAGTTCAAACTGATAAAACAGCAGAGATTCTTCTCACTCCCCTCCCTGTAAAGGGACTTCGAGCATGGTGGCTGCATTGGGACAAGCTACAGGTGGTCCTGAGGCCACTCTTAGTACCAGCTATGTAGATGGTATGGCCAGAGGACACAACCAGCACAACATCCATATAGACAATGCCACCCACTGAGGATCCAGACAGCTCAGGATGCCCCTGACACCAGCTGGGTGTCTCCAGGCTGCCCTTAAGGTAACTGTGCAAAAAAGCATGCAAACATGCAGGTGGGCATGCAAAGCTCATGGCCGCTGGAGTCTCGTCTGCCTGAGAAGGGCAGTCACAAGTGTTTATAAAAGAAAAATATTTGAAAAAAATCTTCTTTGCAGAGATATTTATCAGTTAAGAGATTGGATGCACAATTCAGGGCTTCATGTTCTGGGGTAGGCTTGGAGGAAGAGGAGAGGATGTGAAACAAATACGGAAATACGGGCTAAAAAAAAAAAAGTATTTGCCATTGATCACTTTAACAGCATACAGTTACCACCTGTACATTCACATGTCATGGATACCTAATGCATTTCTCTAAATAAGGTATTTGTATGGGAACATCGCCAGCTAGAGAGCTACTTGGTCATCCGTGAATGAAAGTAGCTGATTTATGTGAGCACACCGGGCATTTATGCACATAAATTACACAATTATTCACACAGCTGTACGTATATGCACAGTTGCACATGCCTGGGTTTTAAAGCCCAGGTCCATGTTTGCAAAGAAAAGGGGAGTCCTCTGGGCAAATAATCTGTGAACAGTAAATCATTACATCAGTCTTCACACTCCTTTCCTTGCCTGATCGAGGATGTTGAGTGCAGCTGAACAAGGTCTACAGTCATCAAAGTAGCTCAGAGAGGATCTGGCCCAGAACAGTTTCCCAGTGTCTCCAATAAGACATGTAAGAGAAATGGAGTATCAGGCCTGCTCTGTTTACATGTCTCGTCCTATATCCGATAATCCTTGTTTTTCTCACAGCCTTCTCTCGTGTTTAAATAAAACACAAAATGATACCCAAAATTAGACGAATCAATGCACGGAAGGCACTCTAAGCACTCTGTCTGTGTCTGACCTGTGACTGAATACTCACCATTATATTTAGCTCAACCATTTGCGAGCCTGTGATGTTGAACAAACGCTCTACTTTCCACTAGTTTTGCAAAGTGCTCCTAAATTTAACTCTGAGTCAACACAGTACGACTGCACATTTAAGTTAACCTGCATAGTCAGCTTATAAATTTTTAAGGAGCTTTTCCTCTACTAGCAGTGAATGTAAATGCAAGCTGTTTGAACAAAGACACTAATTTATCAGTTATAACATTATAACAATGAATGCACCCCTTTGGCTACTCCTGGCTGCCTGAACCATACATTTTTCCATTAGATAAAATGGTGGTAGATGATTTTCTTTCTATATAAAATACAGAATAAAAGTAAGGTCAGAGAATAGTCTGGTAAATTGCCATACTTCCAGCAACTGCAGTGATGGTTATATTACTATTTATACTAGATGAAGACCTGCCTATTAGTTTTCAACTTCCCAAAGTACTTTTGCGATGCTTGATGCTTATAACCCCTTCACTTATTTCTGTGCTGACTTTGATTTGAAGCAATGATAATACATCTTTTATGCCTTCAATCTATCTGCAAATATGCCTCCTGTGCAGTAAACAAGAGTTTTGCACAGTGCTCATTAGCATTAGGAATTATTTATGGATCTTCATAAGCAGAGGCTTGTGTTAAAAAAGAGGAGGTGTGGTTGTTGCTTCTAGTCTTGACCTACACGGCAGACAGAAAGGCGGCAACAAATAGAAAGCAGTCAGGATCAATGGGAACATGAAGATCCTTTAGACACCCACAGAAAAGCATGATTTCAGGAAAAAAAAAAAAAAAGGCAGAATTCAGTAAATTAAATAATGGACATTTCTCCAAGCATCAAAGATCTGCATGAAATGAAAGGCAGAAATGCATGGAGGTAGAGAGAAAGTAAGGAGTAGTTTAGAGAAGTTGTGCCACACTTGTTTGCTATAATGGTTTACCCAGAGTGAATTAGCATATTTTTTTTACAAGGTCATATTCAGAATCACAGTAAAATGAGCAAACACTATATCTGTGAGAGCCTTCTCTCTTATAATAGTAATAGTAGCATTATGTACTGAGCAAGCTCATGGAAGCTCTGACACCACCAGTTAAGCCTCCACTGAATTTAGCACTGCATAAAAATGGCCCTACACCAGTTTACAATGAAAGAAACAAATAGATACTTCTAATTCCCAAATCTGAGCTCATAACTGATGGGATACAAAATCCACTATAGCCATTTTTTTCAACTTTTACACTTCCTGTTCTACTTTTAGAAAATGCTGGTTTCAACAACTACAACTGTAGACTCTGTCCTTGCCCTGAATCCTACTTCAAATAATTTTTCCTGTCAAATGCAATAAATGGATTGTTTTCTTCAAAGACAATATTACTCATCAACTGTCTCAACCACACCTATTTTTATCTTAAGTGCATGATTTTTCAATGAACTCCAGTCTTCCGTTTTTAAATTTACATTCACTGACAGAATTTAATTAAATCTTTTTTTTTTCTTAATTACATGCACAGTCCAAGATGACAGTCGCATGACAATGAATGAATGTGGACTCCAGCAATCCAGATTACTCCCAGATTTTGGAGTATGCAAAAATAGAGGAATAGCAAGTATATACTTATACGATTATTCAGAGCTCTTCTTCCTGTCCAAAATAATTCCTAAAGAATTCAAAAGGGCCCCAATCATCTCAAGGAGGAAGAAAGAACCATAGCATTCAACTGGTTCTCTGGTTCTGAGATGTTCTACTGAAGTAAGCGGAATATTGCACTCAGATACTCACATGATGGCAAACCTACATTACCTCCATTAGAATTTCTGAGGTGCACATTGAGAAAAAAAAAGAACTTGGGTGTCTTCAAAATGACTCATAGAATAAATGAAGGTTCACATTATTTTAATCCAGCAACCCAGGAAAACAGTAGGGATCCCACGTCTCCCATCTGGGAGTGCTTCCCACCTGAGGCACTATTATGACAGGTTAATTGGTAAGTGCCGGACACTTCTCCATCAGCCTTTTAATTCAGGACCAAAAGGGCCTTTTCAGGTCTCTCCATCATCCTCTCCTTAGCGTTACTTCAGTATGTACTGTGGCCTGTTGGAGCACACAAACCAGATTCCTTTCAGAGGAACTTAAACCTGAAGATATTCCCCAGCTCCTATGAGCATTCATCCTGCAGGACAAGGCTAGAGACAGCCTGAAGTCATGTTCCTGAAGCACATACAGTACAGAGGTCAGCACAGCTTGTTCCACTCTACAGTTCCTCTTGTCCTAGTCTGCACTGCTTGCTAACAGTCATGTCCAACCACTGTGCAAGAGGACAATGACAAGTGGGAGACAAGGCTGATTATAGTCATCCAGAATCAACTGACGAGCCCTAACAAGCACATGATGAAGTACAGCTAATGTAATTATCACCTTAGGGTCCACAGAGAAATGCACTGGTATAGCAGAAGACAAATAGGTTAGTAAGCAAGAGTTGAGTAAAAAGCACAGATTTAAAAAGTGAAAGCTATAATCAAGCCAGCTGTATGGTGAAACTCAGCATAAAAAAGTGCTGTAAATCAAAATGTAAGGTAATGCAGCCAACACAGGAATGTAAGAGAGAAGTCACTTCAGTAAGGAATTGAAAGTAGCCCTTAATAGTAGACACTATAGCTTCTAACTCGTTTGATATAAACAGCTATTAGCAGACCTAACTTCTCCTGTTTTCTGTCTTTCATGCCATTTTCATCATGCCAGCTGCAGGCTTTTTTTCTAGAACTCCCATAGCAGGGATGCTGGGTTTTGCTGCTGACATTACTAGGGAACCACACATCAATGTGTAACAGCTCCCATGGCCACAGGAGACCACATAGGAAACTACCCTTATGCAAACATCTTATTTTCTATTTTTCTTATTTTTCTGACGTCTGATACCATAAACCTGTTACTTTCCTCATGGATCAGTGATTTTTTGGGGAAAACTGAGCAGACAAGAATTTCTACAGAATGAAAAAAGGTTTCGTTTCTTATGAAGAACTGCATAGACTTTTCATGTCTTTCTTCGTAAAGAAGGCCAAAAAAAAACCCAAACCTCAAAGCACTGCATTTGTAGGTCACCTTTAAAGAGTAAATAACAAATAATTATACATAGTCCATCATACTGAATTCTGCATATCATACTGATGTTCCTCAGTTCATCTGTCTTTCATGCTGAGGGGACTCATCCATCAGCTAGTCATCAACAAGCCTGTCATATGAGGGTGATAGAAGTTATCTTCAAGGTAACTCACTGACACCACTTAATTAAATATCTTGAAATATTGCATATTATTTTGCTGTACCACCACTAGAGACAATGGTAATTACATGGTGATTCCCACAAACGCTATATGAATCTTCAATTATTGTGCTACTAGCCAGACTTGACATTATTACTACTAGATGGTAATGAATTATTTGCAGTTAAATATTTAAAAAATTCAACCACCTTTCCTGTTTATAAATTATCTGATTTTTTGCATATCAGTTTGTCAATGCTTGAAAGTCATCCAAATAGTTTTTGCAAAAAGACTCAATTGCTGGTTATTTGCATATTTCTTGATTATTTCAACTACTTGTTACCACTTTTGCCCTCTGACTGGATTATTTTCAAGGCAACAAAATCTTACAAAATGTCCCTAAACCACTACCACTGCAAGTACTCATAGACATATTTATATATATATAAAACCATTTATTTCCATTAAAATTTTTGTGCAAAGTGTGAACATATTCAGTGCAATTGAAAAACGTTCTTGATTTTCACTGTTTCTCCTCCCCTCAGGATATACAGATATCACAAGCCTTTTTTCAATCACACAAACTGCTAACTTCTTGCTCTGTCTACCAGTAGGTGTGCAGTAGTTCTTAGGGGTCCTTCAGGAGAGTCAAAAAATCTGGAAAAGACAATTTCTTTCAAGGACCAATGTGGTTCCTTTTTCTGCCAATCCAATTCTTTAAAGAAGTTGCAATGCAAACCTGAACCTTCTTCCAGGGAGCTGACAGCTGTGAAGCACTTTTGAAAAATACCCCAAATAATATTCTTGCACCACTGCAACTCTGAGCTTTGTTGAGCATTATTTAATGAGTCCATTACAGTTACTATGTCCTGGCTATTCTGGGCTACTACTTCTGACTGTGCAATCCGTTATTATTGTATTGCATTTGTTCCAAGTGGCCCTCCCTTGCAATGCTTGCAGGGTTTTCATCATGCTGTTTATTCCACTGGCCACTGTCATTCCTCACAGGCTGCACGACAGGCCAGGCATTTTCGGGGTGCTGCATTCTGGCAATGGTTTGAAGGACTTCGGGGAATGTTCGTAGACAAGGAAAACATACAACTTAAAAGTTTGGAAATAGTTCTTTGTTCAAAAAAAAAACCAAAAATCATATTTTATTCTCTTATTTTTACCTAATCATAATTGCAGGACATAAATCCACACTAGTGTCCCCCAGAGTCTCCTCCAGACTTTTGCTTCTGCATGCTGTGAGGCTATTTTCTCCTTTCAGTTTCCATCTCTGTTACTGTATGACTCCCACTATTTGCTCTATCACATCTCTGTTAAGCTCTAGGTCCCAATGGATTCTCCCCCTCCAGCTCTCTATTTGCTTTAATATGCTCCTTTCTTGAAAAAATGTTATCTGGTTTTCTTCACTTCCACTATTTTTTCTCCTCTTCATCCTAAACATCACTATTTCTTGAAGCATGCTCAACTGCCTGAATATTCAGCTGCCACTTTACAGCTTTACCTAAGTACTTCAGAGATTTTTCCATTCTCTTTTTCAAATAGTGTAATATTTTTCTCCTTTATATCTGAATTACTAGTTTAAATGCATCTCCCTTACTTGTGGCTCTAGCCAATGAGTATATTAAAATAAACCTTCTTTGCCCACAAGAACCATGTCAAAAATAATCATTTATCAGTATCTGCTTTTCTGAACAGAAATCCAGCTATCACGTTCCACCAAACTTTGAACAAAGTTTAAAAGGAAGCGATCTGAATTTATTAAGTATTGCCCACCTCTGCAATTCCTTAAGGGACAATAGACCTGTCTCTGAAAAAAATGTCTAGCTCAAATTCCTGTGCTAACCTGGTCACACTTCATGTTCCTAATCCTTATTCTTTTGCCACCACGTCTGTTCTCACTTTACATAGTGTACTGCATTTTACCTTCATAGACGACAGACAGGAACTACTTATCACCTGCAGAAGTGTTATGATCATTTCTTCCTGACATTTCATGCTGTCAAGAGGTACAAATTATGATGAAATGTCATCATTCAAATACAGTAGCAAAAGGAAACGAAGACCAAACATGAGCTGACTAAAAGTCCACAGAAAACACTCCCACTTTATCAACAAATAGTGCAAAAGTATTTGGTAATTTATGTTATAACATCCAAAGTCTCTGAAGTTATACATTATTCATGGAAAAAGTAATCTACTTTGTGTCTTTAAAGCAGAGACACTAAAAAGTACAATGTTAAAAATAGATGGCATTTTATTGGAGATCATAATTATTTTAAAAGTTGGCAACAGGGCTTTTTAGTTCCTAAAATGACCTTTCAAGATGAAATGCGGAAGAGAAAAGCTACTCTGAGGAGAAGCTGTGAAAAACTCCAGCACATGAAGAAGGAATTTAGCTTTAATCTGAATTTTAGTCAATTCTCCAGTGAGTAAGAGGCACAGAAAATTCTCATTTGGAAGTATTACTTAAATAGTAACATAGGTCTGTTGAATGACTTGGCATTTGCAGCCTCATTGTTACTGAAATGCCCAGTATATTTGTAATGCCAAAATTTGCTCATGAAATAAAGCAGAAACGTACAAATACTTTGGAGATCATCAACATAACAAGAAAACAACTCCAGAATACAATTTACATGTCTCAGTGTTGCTACATATATTATCAGTAAACAGACTGAGTTTCATTCCCCTTAATCAGTGCTCATTCTTCTGCTTACTTTCCTCCTAAGTAAAGACTGTGCAAAAATATTGACAGCGTTGCATTTTAAATCAACAGGAATAGTGTAATCAGAGCTGGACAAATAATTAAGCAAAATTATGCAGGAATATTTAGCAATGCTGAAGTACCTTTTCCCTTCCCTGCCTTTCGTTCTTCCTGCAACACACGATATACGGTGCTAGCCTTTGCACCGGTACATTTGCCGGGTCTGTGGCTGGGGTGGCCCCAGCTCTGTAAAGAGGACACGCCGTGGCCTTCCTCTTTCTTCAGCGCTCTGCAGTGAAAACCCAGCAAGAGAAAGTGAAAGAACCAAGGGAGAAAGCACCAGTTGGAGGCAACTAGGAGGTTATTCAAATATCTGGTGTCAACTGACTGCTTTACTCTCTGTGTCTTACCTGCCCACAGCCACCAGCACCTAGGCAGGTCCCCAAAAGTGTTACGGGAGAAGCAGGACTCAAAGAGCATTTGATAGGGGAATTAGAAAGCTTCCCTGGTAAGATCTACCCCAAGAATGTGTCCTTGTTCAGAAAGGATGTTAAGTGTCGTTAAATCCTCTTGAGGCCAGTGGGACCAAAAAAAAACCACCTTTAAGGTAAGCACAAAGCACAAATGCTTTCTAGACTCCAGCTTTTATTGCTTTTCTAACTAGTGCCTCATTCTTGGAGGTCATTTCATTCATTCCCAAGGGGCCGCACTGAGAGAGGCACAGGGCTGTTTACTCTGACAGGAGGGGATGGCTGGTGCTCAGGTGTGCTCCTCCGCAGGCTAGGCCAGTTCCAGTAGAGAAACCACATATTCTCTATTTCGTATTTATTTACATTTGTTCTCATTCTTATTTCAACAAATCTAAATCAATGCAATAATTAAGTAATCACTTTCCTTTTGGACAGTTGCCTCCTCTTTATATGGGACCCAAATGAGAAATATAAATTAATTAAAAAAAAAAATAAAAATAAAATAAAAAATAAAATAAATCAATCAATTATGAATGAGAGGAACATAGCTGCAAAGAAAATGCACAGCTTAAGAGAGCTGGCTTAACTATAAAACAACTGGATAGGTAAACTGGATAGGTAAAAATGGCTAGACTGTCTAGTGGATGCCTGATATAACTACTGAATGAACTAATCAGGTTGGCAAACTCTATGCAGGCAAGAGATACCGTAGGCACAGAGTAGATACAACATGCATGTCTACAAACAGGTATCACATCACTAAAATAATGTTTTTAATCTCTATTTCCAAAATAATTCCAAGAATTACCTATTTCACTGTTCATAGTAACCATTCTCCATGAAAAAGTATAAACATGGTTTTAATGCAACAATATTGCATTGGCAGCTCTTGGTAGTAGGTTAAATTTTACCTGAGAAAAGCCACAAAAACAAATCAGGCTTGTTGTGTCCCTTTGCTTTCTTACGGTTACAAATGAGACTTCCAGCAGTTTGAAGTCCAATGTACGGTGGCTGCACATAGAATCATTAATTACCTAAGTAGGTATCAGTCTATCTCCCATCTTGTTAAAAAAAGTAAATCAGATTGCAAGCTTGAGATGAGGTTTGTATCTTTTTAAGGAAATCCCATCTGCTAGTTTCTGCTCCAGAACATGAAGAAATGCCTGTCTGAAAGGGAAAAAAAAAAAAAAAAAAAAAAAGAGAAAAGAAAAGATAAAAAAAAAAAACTAAATGAAAATGCTGTAGTAGGAGATGGACTTACCTCCCACTGTGTTTTAAATTCAATACTGCAGTTCTGGCCCGCAAACCCATCTTGTGCAGTGACAGGTCTGAGTTGCAATCTTTTAACTTCCACAGGTTTTGGGGAGCCAAAACCTTACATTCCTTAGTGAAGGTCAGAGCACAGCTAAATAGGATACCTACAGGGAATGGTTAGGAGAAAAAGGCATATGAAAGTAAAAGGACACTTAAGCTTTATGTATCGTCAAAGCCTAATGTTCTTGTAAGGGAAAAGTTATAATGTTAGAACCAAGAGGGAAGGTTCTGTTTTTAATGTTAATGCCTGTGCTAGAGACTACTGAGTGTGCGAGGCTGCCTATGCACGAGATGGTCCCTTTCTTGGAAAGTTTTGAGTTCAAGGGTTTTCCTCTTCTGTCTTCCACAGACCTAGTAAAGCTATGGCTCCTCATTTAAAGGCAATGAAGTACTGTCTTACTAAATAAACAAAAAAGGTTGCTGTGTTTACTGTCCTTTTCAGAACATATTCTATAATTCACAATGATAAAGTATAATTTATGCATTTTTATTAAACTCTGCATTATTTTATAAACATCTGCAAGGATCAGATTGCAATATGCTCAGGGAGATCCTGTTTTGCCCTGTGTTCATAAATTTTTCAGTTAAATCTCCTTCCATAATTTCATCTGCAGTTACCAGATATTTTTTTATCCATTTTGCCAGTGGTAAGAGTTGACAAAGCTAGATAATTTGCCAAATTTTCACCCTATGTCTGTGAATAAATGTCTAAAGCAGTACAGAAGCAATCACCATGGAGCTTCTATTGTGTTCCTTTCTTAAATGTTGTATGTAAAAGGAGTACCAAGAAAGTCATTTTTTTTCACAGCTTTACACTTACTCTGCAAGTAGACCTCATCTGTCAGGATTGTACCCAACCATCAGCATCAAATCTCTCAGTGTCTTAAAAAAGGATTTCACATTGAAATATCGACTATTCCTTCCCTTCCCTCACAAGGTAAAGAACTGGACTAAACACTTGGGTCTATCTAGTTTAAGAGCAAATATGTGTATCATTTGACCCTTTCCAAATTACTGCCATATCAGAGCAGCTTCTCACATCTCCAGGCCTGAAAGCACATTTGCTCTTGGATGAATACTTTGAGCAGCAGCAAAACCTGAGTGGCGGCCAAGGTTGCTTTCTCAAAGAAAACCTTCCCAAGGCAAGAAGGAAGCCTTTTAGTTCCCAAGCAAAAATCACTACCCTCAGTCTGCTATCACAGGAAATGCCCGGGACTTAATTGATCCTTTCTCTGAAGCTGTCTTGTCTGAACTATGTAATGAATCTGCCTGGCTTTGCCTTCTCCTGCGTTAAAGGATCAAGAGATCCTCCAGAACTCTAACATCAAAGGGTTGCAGCATATGAGAGTAACAAGCCCTTTGTGCATTAGTACTGTCCGTTCTTGAGCAGTGCTGAGTCCTCTTTTCTGTGTCTAGGCAGACATTTTCGATTCAGGCACAGGAGTCACTGGCATTTTTAAAGGGGCCCCTTGCATGGTCTCACGCTCAAAGGGCACTCACCTTTTGCTCCGATCCCTCACTCCATTGCTAAAGTGACACTGCAGCAATCAGGAACGGCACTCGAGGGACTGGGTGTCGTCTCTGCACTAGTGTATATGCTTCGAATTTGCACACTGTAATTAAGGAAGGATTAACTGGTAGTTTGCACTAGCTACTGAGACAATTATAGAAAATAAGCCCTTTATTATAGAGGTAGTTAGAACAGCTGCCTTGCGTTGCAACTCATACACAAACACATATAGGAATTTCCATCGTTATACTAGAAACCCTGTAAATGCAGAATTAATGTTATCTTCAAGGAAGCTGTACTAGATATTTTTGAACCACTGGAAATATAAAAATGCTACATTTTCTTGCCCTTTAAAGCATGTATTCCACAGTGTGAAGCACATTTCTTTCATTCTTCCAAGTAATAAAAATGCACACATAAATATGTTTTTAAAGAGGTAATTCCATCCCTCGGTTCTAAGGCCTTTAAACCAAGACGACTTTGCTTTCCTTGTTACCAACATCTTATGATCAAGTTATATATGTTCAACTACGCCCAGTTGTATATGTGGTTAAGCCCTTTTAAAATGATTTGGGAGTAGGAAAATATATCTGGAATGTACTGCCAGTATCCAAAGATGTAAAGTTATAATATCCCACTGGTATAAACAACAGGAGAGCAGGAATTTATATGAGGCAGTATACTACAGAAGGGCCTTGCAGACAGGGAGCAGGAGTGAGTTCAAAAATAGAATAGTGCTAGGGGAGACCAAGGGAAAGATTAACCTATGTGTTGAACCTATGTATTGCCTAAGTCCCACTAATGCTGAATGGGGAAAGTGTTTTGCATCCAAGAGGATTTTAGTATTCCAAAATATATTTGCGCCCCTGTATTGCTTTTAGTTTTACACCATCGCGAAGAGGATGAGCCCAGGTCCAGTTTGACCTGCTAAGTGTTCCAGCTGCCTCAAAGACCTTTAGAAACATCCTTTAGGAGAACATAAGGACATCAAAGGAGAGGAGAAAAAAATGAACATATATACACATGTATATTCATACGGTTAGCAGTATCTGCGTGTGTGTAAACAACCTCCATTGTTTCTGATCTCACTCCTTTATTCCTACAATAAAAAAATTATAAGACCCAACTATTCATACAGCATTTCCAGAAATTTAATAGAGGAGATGGATTAAACTCCAAGGGCCAAGCTCTTGTGTCAACTACACCCAATGAAACCTCATCTGAGAACAGAATTTGGCTCAGATTCAGGAGACAAATGAAAGTTTTTTTCCATTTTCAGAAGAAACCCAAGTATGTAAAGTTTATAGGCACTAGTAGGAGAATAAATCAATTTAAGTCCATGTCACACCATTCTTTACAGTTTTGTAACAAGGTGTACTTTGTTAGATTTTAATCTGCATACATTTGAGACAGCAAAGCTCTTCAAAATCATCTTTTAATGGCATCGCAATTTATAGACAGTAACTAATTTCAAACTTCATAGCACTTGGCTTTTATGATTATTTCAAATCATTTAAATGCAAATGAATTTCCAGAGAGAGAAAACATCAAATGCCCTTGAGTAGCAACATGTAATAGAACTGCGAGCAGAAATCACAGTAGGAATTTGAAGCAGTCTGATAGGGTTTGACGGGAGGTCTGTATAAAAGTGTTTGCCTAAATCCAATTTACATTTCATTTCACATTATATTCTATTTACCCATTTTGTCATTTTAATATGACTTATTTACTTAATCCTACTCTGAAATCCAATCTTCTATCAAGAGCGAACACGGAATTCTGGTCAGGATAGGACTTACAGCTATTTTGCATTTTAGGACAATGGCAATATAGTCTCTAAAATAGAAGTAGCTCTCTTTTCCCCCGCAGTTAATAATGTTACAGCATCATGCAGCCAAAAACATTTGTGCATGCCTTAAATAATTACATTTCTTTCAAGCTAAGCAATTGTTTGCCTACTGACAGAGTAATATTTCCTGGGAGGCATTGCTAAGCTACAGCACATACAAAATATTTGGACAGAGAAAGATCTGAACTATTCTTCATGTGATTGCACTCACAAGGATGAGAACAGGCCTGGAACTCCCCATTCTGCAGCAGGCACAATGAAGCACCATGGGTTCATTTTTTCAGCAAGATGGGTTTCCAGCAGATGACAAAGCTGCCCTAACTCTAGCGCTCGTGTGCTCCTGAATAGGCAGTGCAAGGCCTAACTCTACCTCGGTCCTGTCCATCTTGGTGTTTCCTGTCACCCTCAGAGACGCCTGCAGCCCACGGGAACCCGAGCCAGCTGCGCAGCAGCTGAAGTGGGTCCTGGCCAGGTGGGAGCCAAAGCAGCTCACACAGACTCGCAAGGGGTTTCTCCATGGACCTAGGTTGTCCCATCCACACTGAGACCCGCACACTGAGAGTTGTGCTGGTTCCACTGTGGGCATGGAGGCTGTTGACTACGCTAGCACGGGCTGCACCCAGCCTTGATGGTGGGGAGCAAACAAGTCCTTTCCTCTGAAGAAAAACACGTTTTCTGAGCACTTGTAGTTGCAGCATTACCAAATCTATTCTGCTCTGCCCTATCCCAGTGCAAATCCTGCATTACAGGCTGAAGCAAGCTAAGCCATACCACGAAGCATCCGTGCAGAGGCCGAGCAAACTGGCATGACCCTGATATGAGCCAGACTTGCACAGGTAATCAAGGCAAATGTGTTGGCTCTGGACAAAGGCAAACTCCTACAATGAGGAGGGCCTAATTTCCCTGCGCCCTCAGTCTCCAGACTGCAAACTTCTTTATTACAGCACAGGTTTTGCAGAACAACCTGAAGACCTCTGAGTCTGCAGGACAGGGGCACAGAACAACACAGGAGCTGCTGCTGGCACCTATCTTCCAATTTTCTAGAGATGAATTGCAATACATGTGCATGTGCTTCCAAAAACTGTATTTCTTTTTAAAGGTAAGAGAAAAAACAATTTCAGATACTCAAGGGGTATTCATCATTCCCTGCCACACTTCCAGTATCGCACACATGGTTTGCAGAAATCCATGAATATTTTCCTTTCTTATCAGATATAAATTACTGATACAGCTGGTAGAATGTTGATTGGTGAAAAGTCCTATAGTTGAGTAAACCGAGTGAAGGATTTGAAGAAAAATAGCAGTGAAATATTGTGTTTGGAATAGAGATTACTAAAATTGTGCTATTCCAACAGCATCCAATTTCACAATCAAGATGTCTTTTCTATTGCAAAGGCAATTTTTATATGCCTTCTGCACATAAATGTCACTATTTTGTTTATTACGCATTTCTTTTTCATTTATTTCATTAATTTTGTGTACATTCTCTGTGAAGAGACTTGTAAGGAAGTACATTTGTCCTCTGCTTTGAGCAATTTGTCTTTTGCAAGGGCAATATAACTGAGTAAAGGCAATAATACATGGCCTTTTATCAAAAACCTATCAGCACCGCTCAAACCACTAGGCAGTTCGTTAGATTTGAATACGATAACTTCTGGGTTGATTTTGGACCTACAGCTTCTCATGTTAGCAGCTTGCTTCCCCCTCACTCCAAACTTCTTGGAAAGAATTATTCAATTGATCATTTGTGTCTTGACTAATAGAGATGAAATGCTAACAAAGCTCTAATAAAGACCTTGAGCCTTTATTATTACTGTGCACACCTCTGTCATCAACTAATTTAGCTCCCCAGTTGGCTCCCAGGTCTTGGTCCCTGGTCACCCGTATTTCATCAATGCAAGTTTGGTCTCACTTTCTGGGAAAAAAAGAGTTTGCCTTATGCACCCCGTGCCTCCTGCCATGCGCTGGGGCTCGCGTGTTTAAAGGTCTGGCCCTGAGCAGCACCAACTCGGGCTGCTCGGTGCCACCTCACCTAGGGGCCGAGTCTGCTGAGGGGGGAGGCAAAATTGAGCCCCATAGATGTAGCCGTTTTTGCCAAGATCAGCATATCTTAACTTGCTGAGATCGGCGAAGTGCCGAGCTCAGTGCAGGAAGGGAGGCATCGCTCCCTTAACCGTGAGATTACTTTGCAAAGAGGCCATAAAGGGCATCGCCGCAAGGATGCCACTGAACTCCGGCCTCAGCCTCGCGTGCTTTAAATAAAATCCAGTTTCACTTGATGTCACTGCTCTGCAGCGCCTTGCCGCCTGCACACCAATACCGCTCGGCTCACTGCAGGGGAGATGCCCCTGGTATTTGGCAGAGGCACAAAACCAGAGCCATATCAGACGTGTAAAGTTTCTCAATGGAGAACTGAAATCCAATTCAGTAAAGTTGCATAATAGCAGAAAATTATTTGTCTTAATAAATAAACTAGGTGGAACCTACATCAAAACCAAGATCTGTTAGGAGGTAGCCTAACTCACCTTTCCTTATTGACACACTATATTGAATTCCCTTTCTCAGTTACACACACAAACCCCTCTACCTTCTCTTTCCATGGAACATTGGGATGCTTTTAGTGATTCTGAAAGGCACTATTTAGATGTTCGTTTCCTTTTCCATAATGCAGGAAAGCTTTTTCTTCCTTGGACTGTTACTGTCGTTTTCTGAATTTAAATACAAGCATTATGCGATGAAAGAAATATTAGAAATTTTCACCATGAATTAGGGAAAGAAGAAAAGAAAAGAAATGAAAAGGAAAGAAAAGAAAAGAAAAAAANAAAAAGAAAATAAATGAAAAGGAAAGAAAAGAAAAAAGGAAAATAAAATAGAAAAGGACTCTGAGCAGCAGTACAGATAAAAGACAAGAAACACTAGTGTAATTGTAAGAAGGGCTGCTGTGCAGACATTTGCTAATTCTTTAAAACCTGCTGAGCACACATTTTTTATTCCTGTGTTTGTTAAGCACCCCTTGCCCTAGATATCTCAGTATCAATAGATCATTTTATGTGAGATGTAACGACTTTGAACAAGTTCTATATTTTTAAAGCAAGTACTTTAGCGGCTTTTGTATTACAGGAAAGGGAAAAAACACAACAGTAATGTAATTGAACTATAATCTTCAAAAAGTAGCATGGCCGGGGGACAAATGCACTCTCCGTTTTTATGACCGGACAAACAATAAAAAGAGAGGGAGAGATGTGACAGTCCCATTTCTATCCCACAGATTAAATATGATGTGTTGACAGCATAGATTGAAGGGATCTGTACTGCATCAAGGCCAGAAATGAGCAAGTGTTCTGTCTCACCACTGTGTGAGACCAAAAAGGGACAGATTGCCATGCACGACACATAAATGATACAGTGCACGTATGGGATTTGCATAACATATTCATCATCATTTCAAAATTCTCAAAAATGAAAATTATTAGCTTGAGTAAAATATCAGTTTGCTGCTCTTTATGCAGAGGAAACACTCATGAGGTCACGAACATCTCCCGAAAGTTATTTACCTTGAAAAATAGAATAATTAAGATTTTAAAAAATATTAATATCTAAAATCTATTTCTATGTGTATATATGTACAATTATACACACATAAAAGTAGCATTTGGGCTAAGAATTAATATTCAGCACCTAGCAAAATATTCCTGCATTTTCCTGCAGTATAATCATCTTTTTAAACATGTTAGGACCTTTTTGCAGGTCAGTCACAGTTTACAGACAAGCTGTAATTTAAATCAGTTCTATTCTCCATCTACTTGGATATTTCACTGAAGGAAAAAGAAAAAAAAAAAAAAAAAAGACTAACCACATTCTTTGCAACTCTTCTCCCTTCAGAAGCCAACCGCTGTCGTGCACACACATCACTAATCTCGGGGAAGAAACCTCACAGAAAAGAGAAAAGACCAGGGGGCGACAAAATAATTACCCACAGCAGGTAACTTCTACAGTTGCAAAAGACTTGCTCTCTGCTCAGGGTACCTCCATCCCACCCAAACTCCTCCTGCCCTGCGACTCGCTGCCACCATCAGCCTTCAGGCTAATCATGGGCAGGACGCTTCTCCCAGCGAGCAACAGAGAGGGTATCAGAGCTATCAGCTGTATCTGTACTTTTCCAGCAGCAAGATGACTCAGTCTGTTCATCAAAAGGGTCTCAGCTTGTTTAATCTCCTTCATCAGCCCTGCTCCCCTCTCAGGCTTGCAAAGACTTTTGCTCCTTAAATTGCTGCCTACATCTGAGCCAGTGTGGTGCATATTTCCCCCTTCCTCAAAATGCTTCAATGCCAGTGAGAGAGCAGGAGAGAGAGAGAAATAATCTTGGCACTCGTTCAGGTTGTTGTGGAGAAAAAGAAGGGGAGGAGGGGAGAAAAAAAACCCACAGTCTGCCAGTGGGGATTTCCTCTGTAATAAGCCAGATGGCATCATAGGATGCTTAGGGAGACTGTTTCTGTCTAATTCTCTTCAGTGGCAGAAACTGCCAAGACAAGCCTGGCTTTTGTGGTAAAAGCAGTGACTAGCTATTTTATATTCTTTCTATTTGCTATGCATGCTGTCCCCACCTGTCACTAATGCCTTTCTAATGCAGCAACTGCCCGATGCAAGCTCCTGCCTTCCTCTCACCCACTCGTAGACCCCAACTGGTATTTTCCACCATACACGAGCAACATGGCTGCAACGGTTGCTTTTCATTTCAGTTACTTAGAAAATAATTCCTTACTTCAAGTGCAGAATATTTCATGTAAAATGGGGAAAAATGTCTGTGCTGTTTTCTAAAGATTGCTAGCCTGGCTACAGCCCATACAGGGATGTATAGAACAAAATACAGAGCTGGTATTCTACAAAGTCATTCCGTACATTGAACAAGAAGAGAAACATCCACTTGACACCCTGATGAGGATTACAAGACATGACTCTATATATGTATATTTATATATTTACATATGCGCAAATACATGTGTATTTAAAACACATATGTATCTTAAAAACATTCGTGTTTCCTTTCAATTCTGAAAGGCAAGACTCAATCTCTTCATATACCACATGGACAGGAAAGACTGGGCATTCTAGAAACACACAGAAATCTGATAGAAAATCTGTACACGGCTGCTGCAGCTTCTTTGGTTCCCTGCAGTTGGATCTATAAGGCGTCTGCTTGCCTTAAAGGCATGCATCAATGTGCAGACTAAATTGCTTTTCCTTTCTGGAAGCAGTCCTAGCTAACATTCAGTCCAGAAAAGTTAAATGTTTTAAACTTAGTATTTGGTCAGTACAAAGTAGGATTTTTCCAGCACTTCCTCAAGCTGCTTCCTCCTTTCTGACACAGCTCTTTGTCACCTTGTAGCCATCACACACAGATGTCACAACAGCAGAGGAAAGAAACACTTCCCAGACTGTTCTTTGATATAGCCAATAAAGCTGTAAATGTCTTCTGTAGCAGAGGCACTAAGAAAACTTTGCAAGCAGCGTCCTGCTAGGAGGTGAAGAGCTAGTGCCATGATGTAGGCTGGGATACCGACAGCTGCTGGTCCATGAAAGCAGGACTACTAGAGCCAAGGAAATTGCAGCATTTATATAACCTGATAAGGAATGTGCTCACTGACATACTATCAACTTGGATAATCTAAAGAGAGTCAGACTATATTTGCTTTACCTCGCAGCAAAAATAAGCCTTACAAGTTTTTGTAAGGTATATTTCATGGGTTCTCAGGCATAAATCTATGCAGGTGGTTGTCTCACCTTGATGTCAGCAGGGATGCTTTTTTTTTTTCCTTTTTTCTCCTTTCTTTGATGGACGGGGAGAGGAAGATGGGAAGAATTAAAGCTGCATGTACAACTGGAAATACCAATCATATTTGACATTGACAATAGCAGCAATATCAAAAAAGTATTAGTTAAGTGGCATTACTCATTTTCATTTACAAAAGGAAGTTTGAGGATTGGCAACTGGAAAGTGAGGATCATTTTTTCCTTCTGGTCCTCCCAGGTGCTTTATGTGCCNCCTTTTTTCTCCTTTCTTTGATGGACGGGGAGAGGAAGATGGGAAGAATTAAAGCTGCATGTACAACTGGACATACCAATCATTTTTGACATTGACAATAGCAGCAATATCAAAAAAGTATTAGTTAAGTGGCATTACTCATTTTCATTTACAAAAGGAAGTTTGAGGATTGGCAACTGGAAAGTGAGGATCATTTTTTCCTTCTGGTCCTCCCAGGTGCTTTATGTGCCTCTGACAGCAGAGTCCAGGACCTGAGGACCTGCAGACTGGGTCTCAGGTACCTTCAAAGGACTCAGGTCAGTCTCCATCAGCATTATAGCCCAGACCAGGAGCACATTTGACAGAGAAGTCTGTTTCACCAGCATTTTCCCCTTTGCATTTTCCCCTTTGTATTTTCCCCTTTGGCTTTCTTTGCAGTAAGGTCTTCAGGTGCAACCTGGATGTCTCTTACGTGAAATTAAGCTAGACAATTGGCTCCCCACTGCAAAATATTCAGGGTCCAAAGCACCCCCACAAATGCTGCATGAAGTATGGACCCTGAATCCTCAGTACTGTTTTCCTCTGTGGATCTATTCCATTTATGCTGCATTACTTGCTAATGCAGGCATAGCCTTATAATCCCCTCTGAGGTGCTTGTGCTCCCCTCCTGCTTGGCCTTCCGCCTGCAGTGTAGCAGATTTTGGTTTCCAGAACTGCTCTCAGTGGCCAGGACTCACAAGAAAGGCAAATTTCTTGATGTTGCTCTGCCTAGCATTGGTAGGGAGGCCAGCCAGGCAGAACTGACAGGTCTAAAGACAGCTTAACACCATCTTCTGCTGAGCACCTTCCACAGCTACAACACGTTGCAAGCCAAGCATAGCCTGAAGTTTGATTCAATGCGTTTAAACGGGACAATAACAGAAGCATTTTCCCCCTCCTCACAGCTGCCTGATGGAGAGTTTCGTGTTTATGACCACGTCACTATTTGGATGGATTGCCCAGACCTGTTGCCTGCTGTGCTTATAGGAGTCCCCAAGGGCTGGTGTGAGCTGAGGCTGCCAAGAGCCTCTACGTGCCCCAAGGGTCTCTCATGCTTCCGTTGGCACCTTGGGCACATGGCCAAGGGCAAAGGGACACGCAGACCTTTCCCACAGCTTTTAAACCAAGATCTGCCTCTCTGGGCTAGGAGTTCATTGACTTTCTGGCACGACCATTCTCTCAAAAGTGAGGCTTAAGTTCACCTCAACTCCCCATTTACTCAGATTGGGAATTGGACATTCAGGTCAGATGGAACTTAAGTAGAAAGATACATTTGTTACTTATCACAGAGTCTTGGCTAATTAGGCAATGCCAGGTACTGTCCATAGTTAGGACAAGAGAAATATCTATAGCACAAAAAATAGTGGAATATTCTTGGGATACTGATGGAATAATATGCCAGTACCTGTGGTGGCTTAGAAATGCTATTTTACTTCTGAAAAAGAGATAATTTGATAATATCTATTTCTGATAATTATGCACATTTCTAACAGTGTCTCCATGCTATTTATTGCATTAAATATGACTTCACTTTTGTACTGTAGTTATCAGTGGGTTTTCATCTCTGTAAAAAAAAAGACTGTTTCAGAGTATGGGGGTCTACTAATGTTATGGGGGTTTCCCTTTCCATTACATGATTATAGAAAAAGAAGAGTTCTCAGCAAATGTGCAAGTATAATGTTTCTGAGCTAAGACTATCTGTGAAACAGCGGATTCTTGAAAAGGAGCATGAAAGGCAGACTCCATCTTCTGTTGTATTTTTGAGCTGGCGTTGCCTATGGATATCTATCCATTACAAGTATGTTCAGAAGAGCTCTGATCTTGATGGGGCTGCCAGATAACTGTGAAACACAAAAGAGGTGTCTCATACGAGGTCTAATGCAGCGATGGGAAGGAGCTGAGGACAAAGCTGCATTATCACAGCTTTTAAAGTGCGACCTCACCACCTCCAACAATGCACATAATTCTGGTGCATGAACATAGCACTGTGAGGCCTCTTTTCAAGATGATCACAGTGTAGAGGCAGTTTAAAAAACTTCAAAGCAGGCTGATTAATTTCCATAACTGTTGCCAACCCATAATCAGATGACCAAGAGTTCCCAGTTGCATAGATAAAAATTGATTATATTAATTTCTGTCCTCAGTTGAACCTAGCAATCCTACTGAAATCAGCAGTACCAACATATATTAATATGAGTCCTTTGTCTGCAAAAGCTGTCTTCCTGCCAGCTCACAGATTTAGGGATTTTCTTCATTTCTGTTTCAAAGAGTGAAATTAAAAGAGCAAAACATAAAACAAACTCAAAGGACTCCATGCCATTTAGACTGGAGTTATTTTCCTTTGGCAAGCCAAACTCTGTCTCTGATCTTTAAGTGACTTTCTCAAAAACGGTGTCTACAATTTCCTCTACTAAAATTCAAAGGTTGTGCTTACTCTTGAGACAATATATTCATACCCAGTTGCTTCTAAAGCAACTTTAGAAAGAATACTATATGATTTTTCCCAAATCTAGAACTGAACTTTTAATGACTTGTTCCCTCCCTGTAAGAACCCAAATCCAGACCCTCTGTCCACATTTTTCCCTCACCTTGACCGCCTCACTAGTGCAAGCCCTGAAATGGACATTTAGCATAACTGTACATCTTAAACTGGGAAATTTTTACACCATTACTACTCTGTAGGGAAAAAGAATGACTTTGGGATATCCAATTTAACTGAGATGACAGAAATATAAGAAAAAAAAAAGTTCTAAGCTTTCCTTGCAGAGATTATAAATATGATTCAGACGCTTATTTATAACGTCACCTAGATCTATTCTTCCTAGAAATTCAAAGGCCAGAAAGCCACCCTTGGCTAATTTTATCCTAGCTGAATAGAGCATTTACCAACTGCATTTGATATGGGAAAACATCTGCGAATGCAGGATGCATCTTCTTTATGAGTGAAATGAGAGTTATTTACTCTCATTTAGGCTTCATTTTTAATAATTCTTTGAGGGAAGAGTCAAAGCCAAGGTTTGCAGTTCCTTGCTTCCTTTCTGTATTGATACAAAGAGTTGATGAAGGCATTTCCATAAAGTCATGGCTCAAATGTCCAAATTAAATTTACATCCACAAATTTTGGAGGCAGGGAAGGAAAACTGACCTCATAGTATGAGCTCTAAGAAAGTTCAGGAGGGAGAAATTAAAAGAGTTAGCAGCAATTACTACCAAAGTCATGGCACTGAATAGGACAATTGTCTTCTTAGTATTGTAGTCATTTGCGCTGTTCTCTCATACAGCAGGATTCTCTTTCCTCTTGTATGAGCTCCTGATAAAGAAAGGTTCAGGGCAACAGTTTATGGCTTCTGAAGTCTTGAAATAAAATATTTTCATTCAGTCTCTCTTTAAAAGTAGTTTCTCTGTGTTCAAATGTCACTGTTTAAGTAAATAAGATTTTAAGAAACAAGCAAAACTGAGTTAATTAAGATTTACACGCAAACGTGGTGGAACAAGAACCAAGATTTCTATTCATTTTCCATCACTTAAGCTTTGCATACAATAGGAAAATGTGTGTGTTGTATTGATGGAAATAAGCATATGGAAACACATACAGTAAAAATAAATAATCACCTTTTATGTCATCACAACTTGCATAAGAACAACATCCACACAACTATATGCTAAAACTAGCTATCCTGCTAAGACTAAGAACGCATGTCCTAATTTTATGTTATGAACCACAGGGCTACATGGGATGCCAAGGAGTCATCTGCCTATTCTGAAGCATTTCTAAAGATACACGGAAACTTGAATTTGTTTCACATGGGATATTGAAGTTTTTAATACCAATATGAGAACACATCAGCACAAAGACATTTTGTTACTTCAAAATTCTTAATCAAAAAGTAAAAAAAGCAGCATTCTGAAGCAACTTTCTGAAGTTTATTTCTTAAAAAGTATAATTTCTTCAAGAAAAGTACTAAAATAATCTTCAGAAGGTAATATTAAAGTTATAAATTAAATTATTCTGCTCTAGAAAAATCATCATGAGTTATATCAACTCTAAACCATTTTCAAAACTGGAAATGTAATGCAAATCTGTTGTCTTATTGGACATTTCCTTTCAATGTCACAGTATTTTCTAGAGAACAGGTATTAGAAAGTGTACTGGCCTTTTAATTATTTCTTGCTTTAGCCAAGAGTGGTCATAGCATTTAAAAGAGTCTAGTGTGTTCTTTTATGTTATTTTTAATATAGAGATAAAAATAAAAATAAAAATAAGAAAGGAGTAATACAAGCTATTCCGTGTTGAATTAGCTAGTTGGAATGCTTGGGACAGACAGCAAACCTCTCCCTTTCTGCAGAGCACAGGCACAAACAGATGTTCTCCTACAGCTGCAGAAGTGCCAGCTGAATCTCCTGCACACCTCCTCCTGGAGGCCTGAGCCTCCCCTGCACTGTTGGCAGGGGAGTCCGTTAGAGCATTCTCTAATAGACTTCAGAAAAAAAAGGTCATTAAAGTTAACTTGGGATAATTGCCAAATTGCTGGGGACAGTAATAACCACTGCAGGCAGTGATGGGTACACAAGGACGGTGATTTCTTCCACAAATACCGTGGGCATCTCTCCATCACTTCATATCTGAGCCAAAACCCATTCAAGTCAACAAGAATTCCAGACTAAAAGTAGAGTCTAACCCTTGTTCAACCTTCATCTTCAAAATAGTGCTTCTCATAGCATTTATTTACTGTCTATTTCTGTATTTTTTTTACTGCACAAGCATTGTTGTGATTGAGTAACCTAGACTGAAAGAGAATGTCTTGATAAAGCCGACATTGCGTGCCTGAATCCATATTACAGAAAACAACAAATGTCACTCTGCTGCTTCTGCCACTTCAGCACAACTCCAAAGGTCACTAATTCCTCAGGAAGTTGCCATAAATAGTTTGCCTCTCATACAGAAATGTTCTGCCAAAATTTTAAACTCAGGGCTGCCTTGTATTTTCACCTTCAGTCATCAATACTTTTTGGCAGTTCTTTGCTAGAATACTCTTTCCTTTTTAACACCTTATTAATTCCATAGTTGTATCTGTGCCCATACTCCCACAGTAATTGCAAGACTCCCACTCACATTTCACTGACACTAAAAAGCATTTTCCACTATAACTAGAGAGGAAACCCTCCTAATAGAGGTGTAGCTCTTGTTGACAGAACTGCACTTCTGCCAGTTCTTCCCCAAATGTTAAACTATACCAAAGACACTTTTTTATCTTTTCTATGTTAGTTTAAACTGAATCCATGCTAGTGCTTTTGCCAGTACTGAAACAAGACAAGAAAAAAAGAGAAAAAAAAGTTATAACCAAAAACCACTTGCTTCGCAATAGGCATACACGGCCTCAGTTTAGTGGCATTTTGGCTCTGTACTTCTACTGCAGGCACTCTTGGTGTGAACCACATACCATATCTCCTATCCCTGTTTATACAATCAGGGGTCATCCCACCATAAAATAGTATCATTTGCCATGCACAACTGACCACGCACAGGACCAAACTGGAGAAGCTTCCTTCACTCATCTAGGTGCATTGCTGCAACATGTGGTGAATTGCTCTGTTCTGTGTATCAAAGGTTTCTGACCTCGAAGCCTGAAGACGACTATACCACAGCCAGCATAAGCCTCAGAAGACTATGGAAGTGGTGATTCTCAAAAAAAAGAGAAGGGAGGGAGGGAATATTACTGGGCAGCACAGAAAATATTGAAGGGATTTAGGGATTTTTTGCTTCAGGGAAAATATTGTGAATAAAGGCAAGGCAGATGAAAGCAGCTATTAAGAAACCTCATAATCAGATATACACAGTAACTTCGGAATATAATAAAAGAAGAACCTGAATCCTATATCCTGCCCCTCACTCAATCAAAAGTGAGATCTGTAGGTGCAGAAATCCAAAGATTTAAAAGGAATTAGAGGGTCTCACTGGATAGGTCAGGTATTAAGGCCAAATAATTATCCAGACGAAAGCACTGAAAAAGCTTCTTTGAAACGTTTCATACAGCCTCTTTGTGCTTGAAAACACTTTTGCCACTGGGAATAATCTAAGGAAAAGGACAAGACAACCCCCCTAAAAAGTGTATTACTCAAGGGATGAAAACTGTAATTACTTGTTGCAGTACTTAAAAATGTGCAGTCTACCTAGAATCAATAGGACTAACTCAGCAAGAAAAGAGCAAAATCTGTACCTTAATTTAAATAAGAAAATAAATTAAAAGGCTCCCATCAGCTAGCCTTCATTTTCTATAGCCTTTTTCAAGGTCCTTGTAATCTGCTTCAGACTTATCCTTGAATTCTTCATTTTCTTCTGCTACTAGGCAAAGTCTTGTCTCCCAATTGGCAGCTTTGAGCTGTTGCCTCAATGAATCATTGCAGCACCTTAAGCTGCAATGAAAACAGCAGGAGTCTAGGTGACAAGCAGTATATGAGCAAACAGTAAATGTATCATGCAATTTCTACTGTCACATCACCCCTCCCTGACTAAAGGCCCCTTTCCACACCCTTCACCCCACTATCATTGACATTTCCTTGTTGTTTCTATTTCTTCCAGGAATGTTGCTAAAGTACAATGTGCTTTGGGGGACAGCAAGATCACAGTGGAAATTTGCTGTTTGTTTCTGAAGACAACTGAGTCTATATTAAAATTATTCTCATATGTATTTTTTCAGCCTATATTTCTTTTCTTTTGAAGCTGTTTAATATGCTAGAAAAAAAAAATACAGGAAAGGTTTAATAAGTTTACTTGAAATCCATTCTTGTATTTGGTTTTGGCACCTGAGTTTTGCTAAGACAAGCTTGCGGATCAAACAGTTAATTTGAAACCCTTCAGCCATTGTTAGTCACAGGTAGTGGCATTTATTCAGTTGAGCTGGATCTCACTTACAAGGAAGTTGAAAGCATAGAAATCTCTATTCAGATTAGATCAAACAGCCCTAAGTTTGGCAGTTAACTTCATGTATGATATGGTGGATGCTTTAGTATGGACATCACAAGAAATACTTCTGCAGCTATTTCAGGTGCTAGAAAGTTATAAAGTGAAAGATATTTTAAATCTTACCTTCTCCTGGCCTGGCAGCACTGGCTTTTTTTTTTTTTTTGTAATTTAGAAGCTTTCATGTTTCCTTGCATGACTAGGGCAAGGTGGGAGTAGTTTCCCAGTTACTTGCACCACACACAGAAGATGGCCATGACTGGTGACGTATTCAGTACCTAAGTGCTCAGAGGATAACAAACTGAGAACATCCTACATGCTGCTGGATCTTCCAACAGCACAAGTTCAGCAGGAGGCAGGGACAGCGTTCCTGCCAGAGAGCTGCCTCTAAATCTCTCTCTTCAAAAAGCAGGCAAGGATCCTCCAAGGACGCCACGTAGGCTGTGCAGACATAGCTTAAATTTCTCCTTCCCCACATAAGTGCTTCTGAGAATCCAGGCCCAGTACTTGAGAACTGACCTGGAGCTCATTAGGGAACCAGCGAAATGCTGGCACGTGGACTGATGTGTTCTGAAAACTGCTGCAGAGCAAGCAGGCTGCTGCATCCTCAGCCAACTGCAGCCTTCTCAAGTCCTGCTTTCAAGCCAAGATTAATTTTGTTGTAACAATCCAGTATGCAGGCAGTAAAGACCTCCGACTAAGGCAGGTCTTAAGAGGAAAAGATGGGATGTGCTCCTTTCTGCAGGAGGGGGATCCAGGGTCAGCTGGGCAGACAGGCACCCTCCGCTCTCGCAGGCTGCTCTGAGAACAGCTTTCCTTGACTGGAGGGTACCTTACTGCAGTGAGAAAAACCATAGTGACCATTCAGCAAGGGATGATTTCATACATCACAGAGCAACTCTAACTGATCACTCGTGTTGGTGATGTTGAAATGGGATTTCTTCTAAGGATATACAGGTGCTTCATTTAAAGTGCAACATAGTTAATACCTCAAGTAAACTCGAATTCTGGTTGCACAGTATGAGGAGCGCGTCCAACTGGCAGAGAAAATAAATACTGCTCCGAACAGGCAGTAATCAGTTAACATTACGCTAAAACAAACATTGAGAAAGCACAGCACTTTAGCAATTAAAGGTCCAAATTTGCAAAATTAATTAGTGTTTCCCACAGCATAGCACTCTACTTATGAACAGCTCTATTGTCAATGTACGATGTTCTAATATGAAAAGAGAGCATTCTTATGTTAATTATCTAATTAACTAATCTGGGCACAATTAGCAGCTGAAACAGCACAGCATTACACTCTTCCTTCTTCCCTTCCGATTCAAGATTGCCTTTAAATATGTACTCAAGGGGCAGGGGACCCTGGTGATGGAGTTTGCCACCATGTTAACTGAAGCTCAGGGTCAGCAGAAGCTCCAATGAGAGGTGCGGACAGAGACAAAAGCAGCACAGATACCCTTGGCAAGGTGTTTAGAGAAATAGTTTCAGCTATTTGATGTCATCCCCACAGCTAGCCTGCCCTCCAGTGAAGCAGTCCTTGTCACTTCACAGAAAGTCAGCATGAAACGGCCATGAATACAGTGGTCTCTTTCTCTGCCCCCTTGGAAACCAAGCACCACTTAACAAGACCTCCCTGACACCAGTATTTTCCAAAGAATGGCTCAGTGGCTATTTCAGAGGTCTTAAAATAAAGAGTCTATTCACTTCCACTTCGCTGCCAGGATAGCTATTGACTTCACTAAAGTTTACTGTGGCATAAAGAGAAGAACTAGAGAAACTGCACAGTTCTCAAACAAAAACATATCAGAGAACTACATTTGATGAAAACAGTCTAAGTCTGCCTCAGAATGGCCTAGACAATATCTCAGGGTCTTGTCTCACCTTCTGTTACAATGATCCTAAATAAAAGGGGGACATTCAAAGGCAAACATTCACTCCAACACTTTAAAATTGGCACATTTTAAAATCTGCTTTAGATGGCATTTTTATTTAGTTATTGATCTTGGGTCTGGTAATTAAAAAGGGGACAAAAAGGTTACATGAACTGAATTGTACACCCTGAATTGTACGCAAAAGAAAAAGAAAAGGAGAAAAAGAGCGGAAAAAAAAGTCAATATAAAACACTGATGTTCTCTGGTTCCACTAAAACCACTTTGGGCAGATCTACAGTATGCCCCATCTCCCATTTTTTTCATTTCTGTTCAAGACAGACAGGGAGGTGCCATCACAAAAACAAACAAAGACAACAACAAATAACACAAACACACACTTAGGTTGGAAGGGACTGGCAAAGGTCATGCAGTCCCACTCTAGCATGTTGGACTGCACATCTAGCAACTAGATCAGCTTACTTGGCAATTCACAGCGCAAGCCCTGAGTGTCTCCACAGATCAAAACTCCCCAACCTCTCTGGGCAACATTCTAGAGCATTTGAGTACTCATACTAAAAAAAGCCATCTCTTAACAGTTCACTGGAATTTCCCATGTTCAAGTTCTGTCTATTGCCCTTTGCCCTTCCACTGTACATCAAGATTTTAAATCTGTCTTCTCTGCACCCTCCTGTTAGGTAGTTGCAGACAGTAGTAGGTCTCCCTTCATCCAGTCTTCTCCATGTTGAACACCCCAGCTCCCTCAGCCACTTAGTACTGTGCACCAGCTCCCTGACTATCCTGATGGTCCTCTAAAGCACTTGCTCCAGGATAGTACCCAGGTGATCTCCAGACACCCCTCCAGGCTAGATTAGCCTTCAGTTCTGCACTGCAGAGCTGCTGTATTCCTCAGTGCGCCCCACTGAGGACCACCTGTCTCCAGCACAGGAGCCAGTCTCTCTACTCAAGAGCTCAAAGAGCACATGGACCATGTCAGAGACACATTTAGACTTAACTCTGCATTCCCTGCATCATCCTGTGTCCCCAAGAGAGCAAGAATGCATCATCTCAGCCACAAGTTGTCCTCAAGACACACAGGCTAACAGAGCCAGGCACAAGCTGGCTCGCACGCAGTCAGACCCAAGAAGGGCCTGATAGAAGGTTCACTTTTGTCCAGACACATTCGACTAGGCATAGCCAAAGCCTAAAACTGTAGATGTCCCATGTTCAAGGCATGGGGAAGGGGACAGGCAAGGAAAAGACTGTTCCCAGGCACCTTTATTAGGTGAAGTACTCTCTAGCATACATTGGTTTTTTTTCTTTTTGTTTTTTTTTTGTCTTTTTTCAAGTTTTGCTTCTGTGAATATGTGCTTCTGGCATAACAACTAACTTCAAAAAGGACATGCTACATTGTATTTCCTTGTGGATGGAGCCTGATTATTCTGAGATTTTCAAATGTTGTGCTGGACACAACATTTTATTAAAACTTTTGCCAAAATGAACCACCATAGCTGGCTCTCGGTGACTCACAAATTAGCTATACAAATCATCGCATTCATTAATCTCTATTAGTCAAAAGAATAAGCTACTTCAACCATAGAAAAATCTTTTATACCAAGAGTGAACCATAACCTATTGCCATGATGGCAAAAGACTTCCTTCCTTTGATGTGGGGTAAATCAGGATACTTAATCCTCAGAATGACTTAATATACTTAACCCTACAGGATGACACCTTGTCTCCTATATTTAAGCCTTGCGTGATTTGCATAAATCCATAAAAAAACCACTGAAGCACTTCTGCTGCCCCAATAATGACACCCAATGAATACTCTGGGTACCATTACTGCACTCTATTAGATATTCCTCATGCTGAATTCTTGGGTTCAGAGAGCCTTTTCTTTGAAATCATAATGAGTCTGGCCACCTGCCAATTCTCCAGTAAAACAGAGATGCCAAAACAACCTAAACTCTGCAAGAGAACCAACTCTGCAAATGACAGTTCTTGTACAATGCAGAGGGCTCTGATGTTCACAGTGGTCTCCACACACTGCAGCACTAATCACTGTGTCCATACAGAACAAGTTACTCTACCAAGGATCCTGGAGAATGATTTATTTATTAGTCAGTCAAATTCATACCCCTTTGAGGGAAAAACTCAGCCACATATGCATGAAGGACAGTTCTCACTCACACATACAAGAACTGCAAAATCAAATTTTTAGGCTGGAGGTACTTAGTATGAACACCACTGCACACAGCCTTTTGAATTCCACTAAAGAATTAAAGGACTACATGGACACCAGTAAGAAACCCTGATTTTCATCTGGAAACATCCCTTTCTGTATTTCTTCTTGGTATTAAGTAATGAATTTTGCTATGCTGAGTCCATGAAATTATACATATAAAATAATTTATGCATAATACATGAGACAATCATGACCTGCTTATGGATACACCATCTGGAGAGAAAAAAACATCCTAACATAGAGGTAGTATTACAAACCCATGATTTTCTGGGTTATTTATTGAATATGAGTCTTACTTTTGGTGGAGTAAAGAACTTCTTAGTGAAAAGGAGCATGAAAGTACTGAAATTCATCCTCTTTGGGGACATTTTAGTGAGTGTTCCCAAATTCCTTACATTAGCACATCAATAGAGATGGTTACAAATATTGCTGGTTTGTGCCAGAAAGTTGTAACAAGGCGCTGGCTGGTTATCAAGCCACTAAACCTCTAGGCCTGACTTAGGGATAGTTCAGCACGTTATTTAATGAAAAAGAATATATGGCCTATGAAAAACTGGAAGACTTATTTCACATTGTGGCTTGCCTACCAATGATCTATTTTAGCAGCTCCATGCTCCCTAAAGGACAAGGGACCCCACCGAGGCAAACTATGCTGAAACCAGAGCATCCAAATCATTGATTCTTATTCGGCTCAGAGTGCCATAAATTTCATTCAGATTCTGTCTTAAAATAAAGGCAAACGGCATCCACAGGTACTACTCTTTACAAGGAGTGTAGTGGTGATGTTCTGCCCCCATTCAGCAACTAATTATGAAGGCCACAGGGTGCATTTTAGTGGTTGTGCTAAAGTTCTGGTAATGCTTACTGATACTTCACTTTAGGGTTGGGGTTTTCGCCTCTCTTCCCCCTAATAAGAAGAATATCATGCTTTCCTTCCCCATGTTTTTCATTCTAAAACACTTCCCCAGTTTGAACAAACAGGTTCACAGTAGATTTTTTGGAACCAGTCATGAGAATACAAGACCCTGCTTTGGAGCACACCATTCATATACTTCCACAGAGCATCACTGCTGTGTAATTGAGGCTGGGAAGCAATGGATATTGCCTCTACATGAAATTACAAAGGTAATTAAAATAACTAGACCATCAGGTTAATTAAAACCCCTTCCCTGAAGCAGGAACATTGCTAGTAAGAGCAAATAATCAGATCCATCTCAAGATCATACACATAAAGCACTTCATATATTAAGGGCATTGGTATGTTTTGCATTTAAAAAGAAAAAAAAAAACACAATAAGACCAATAGCTGCTCGCAATCCCTACAAGGTGTTTCTGGACTCAAAGGAGATTTTTGCACATGCTGATCCATCACTCAAGCTAATTGAATAACCTTCATTCAAATTAACATTTCTGTTAAAAATCTCTCTCTAAACTACCACTTTCTTCCCCATTCACAAGTGTTTCTCTGATTTAAAACCACAGCTGAGTTACTTGGAGAATTACCTTACAGCACAAAGCAAAATTAGTGCCAAGGACCTTATGCGTACTTAGAAAACTTGTTTGTTAGTGGTAAGCTATCATGTAATCACCCTAAAGAGGACATGTATTATGTTCTTTTCTCTCTCTGAGGACTGAGGTGTCCTTGGATTCTCCAGGAATTTACGGCACTTTAAAAAACCATCATATTAATTTTTCCTTAATGTATCTCTCACTTTTTATGTCAAGGACTTTTCTGATTGGCAACCTCTGCAAGCCTAACAAAACCTTTTTAGATACCTCTTTCAGACTTGACATATCAATCAGGGACCTCATATACTGAGATGAGCAAAATGACTACCAAGACCTCAAAGTACCTGACATTTACAGCACAGCAACCTTCAACAGCCAGAAGGGACAGACAGCAGCCCTCCTCCTCCTGCAATTCACATTCAGAGTAGCTACTAGCCCCTATTCTCACCTGCTCACATCAGATTCTCTGTTATTCTTGTAGTTTTGCTTGGTTATAGATAGCACTACAACTGACCCATGGAAATCTCCAGAGATATATACCAACATTTTACTTGTCTCTCACTAATTAGCACTGACACAACAGGTGAAGTCGTTCATGGAGTTGTGTTCTGCTTTATCTGTGCTTAAGGCATACTCTAATGGCAATCTTTTGCAATCAAAACATGGTAATAAGCAAGATAATATATTTCAGCTCATCTTTCAGCAGCATCCTTAAGTCCCTATTGGCACATGATAATACCTCTTGGAGGACAAGAGAAGCCTCTTTACAGTAATAAATTTTGCTCCTATCCTGTCCAGGTCTACTGCAGAGTATCTCCTCTTCTCTGGCAGCTACGTGAGGAGAACAAGGTATATTTTATGCCAGCATAAATGTGGGAGAGGACTTGGATGCCTGGGACAGGGTCCAAAATTTGCTGCGTGTGCAGATGACACTCTGCTTGCACGGTGGTGATTATCTGATCTGACTGCTTTGATTGATTCTCCTCCTCACCCTGGGCAATGGTGAGCTGAATTAATGCACTCAGGCAACTGTGCCAGGACTACAGAAAGGGCATCTCTTTCTCTTCCAGAGCTGCCCAGGCCCGTTATCACCTGAGATGAGGCCAGTCATAGCCCAAACAGTGAGACCAGGCTGTGAGGGAGAGGGTCTCTGCAGAACAAGACATGGTGCTGACTGAGGACATCGTCATCCCATGGAGAGGGGCACATTCTGGGTACAAGCACCATGAGCAGGCTCGCCTCAAGAGATGCTGCAAAAGCCCATTAAAATATGGTTGCAGGATTTATTAGGAAAGAAGGCTTGCTTTGTTGGAGGTGGAGAGAATTTTTTTTTTCAGAAAGATGGAAGAAAAACAAGGCAGCAGAGAGCATTTTGCTCACCAGAAGCCACCAGGCTGCAACTTGCAAAATAAGAGCAGGCTGTGAAAGCAGAAAATCAGCAGGATGAAGTCCAATGTATTAGTGCAAATGGGGAGACAGGCATCATGTAAGAAGTGTGAAAGATGCTAGCTTTAAAAGACATGTTACATCTTAGTCTGTGTCAGGTACTGTTTGGGGGTATTAACTCTCAGGAATGCTCTTTAATCCGTTTGCTTTGCGCTCTGAGCATTCATAGACCATTCAAATGTTACTTCTCCATCCTCTATTTAAAATCCACTGTTTTACTTAATATGAGAAGTTTGAAAATAGGCATCTGGTGTGACGCCAGTGTTCTTGGAGTTCAACCTGAGGCCACAGCAAAGAGGACAGGCATATGACACCTATGGCACATCAGCTGCACGAGGCTGTGCAAATAAGACATTTTCCCTACAATTTACTGGGGAGTGAAATGGAAAATTAGAATCTGAGACAATCAGTGGAAGTACTACTATAGGAACATCTTCCTGTACCAGAGTGGCACAGAACTCAGTAGAAACTCTGCATATCTCCATAGTTGTTTGCATTTTTATCTTCCACCCTCTCACCCCACCTCCCAAAAGGTAAGAGAAACCCCTTGAGCATAATAATGCCCCCAACCTATTTTAGCCAGTATCTCCAAAGAACTAGAAGCAGTTTATATAACGCATATCAACTCTGCAGTCTATCCTCATCCAGAGGAAAATTCCCCATATGGAAAAGTGAAAGTTAGAAACTTAGCTCACTCTTGAAGCAGCATGGATTATAGGGTACACATGCCACACACATCTTTACATTCTATTTAAAACAGTGCCTGAGACATAACTGTCCACGTCATTCTAACCAGGCATTTAAAGACAGAGTTGACACACTTTCTTACCTGTTTGATAAGCAGCTCATCCCTGTACTTATATTAGTTATGGCACAGCAAATGTGGATTTAGCGAGATATCTAAGAATAATGCCTCCACTGAACAGCAGTTCACACACTTGCTTCCCCACTATCTGAAGAATCAAAGCAACTGCTCAGCTTGCTTCTTCAGTTTGCATTAGGGCTTAATTTGCCTCTCTGGGTTTTGACTACACTCTTTGTGGTCAGTAAGTGCCAATTAATCTTATCTTCCTTCCTCTATATGAGACAAAAAGCTAAACAAATAAGAGAACATGCAAAATATCAGCATCAATAAGCTCAAGAGAGCTTTAACCCAACATATGCATCTCTGTCTCTGAAGAGACAGACTGCCTCAGCAGGCAGAGAGGGAAGCCATGCAAATACCCTTCCTCCAACAGCAAAAGCAACCCCATATAGTGGTTGTTTTTTAGCACTGTAAACGATGCTCCCTGCAGAGTTTGCTTGAGCTGCAAGACCCTATTTTAAAGAAAGTTTACTGAATCTCCCCCTCAAAGAGGAAGTTTCATCTCCATATGAGGAAGAACTTCTTTACTGTGAGGGTGACAGAGCCCTGGCACAGGCTGCCCAGAGAGGCTGTGGAGTCTCCTTCTCTGGAAATCTTCCAAACCCGCCTGGATGACACCCTGTGCCACGTGCTCTAGGGGTCCCTGCTGGAGCAGGGTGGGTGGGACTAGATGATCTCTAGAGGTCCCTTCCAACCTTGAGCATTCTGTGATTCTGTGTGATTCATGAAAGTCATATCAATAGGAAACCTCCCATAGACCAGTCAATGCATAAACAAGGAACCTGACCATTACCATGAAGAACAAATGCAGAAATTGGAAACTCAGCTGCACAGCCCCAAGAACATACACTTCCAGCCATAGAACAAAAGCACCAAAGAACTAAAGCATCAAGATCAACAAAACACACCCTGAGATGCGTACAGTCATGAAACTCACCTTTCTTCCCTAATAGGGTTATATTTGCAGAACTGAGTAACCACCACTTCCCACAGTGTATTCCCAAGCAAGTCAACAGAAGACAGTAACACTCAGGAAAAAGTAGCAGAGCACTTTTCGCATGCAAAAAAAAAAAAAAATACCCACAAAATATTCAAACAAAACCAAACAAATGTCTTCTCTCACTCATGCTAATCAAAGGACATAGACCTGCAAGACAAACCTAGGAATAAAATGTCGTAATTCTGCTAGCTCTTTATAAAGCACATATTCCCTAGGGCTATAATTTTCATAGCACATTGCAACTTTCCTCACTTCTGCCTCACCATGACATACACCAAACTCTCTGTCCCTAGCAGTACTCCTTTCAACTCCACAGATATCAATTCATTCTTTCCTTCACTGATCCCACTGATTACCATAATCAAATTAAACTCCAAGGAGTTATCTTGCTTTGCTAACTGCTGCTACTTCAGAGCTGAAGGAGGACATCAGTTCCCAACTATTGATTGGTCTGCTAAAATATGTTACTGCTTCTTGCAGGCCTTGTTCTCAACAATTAAACGTCTCTTTGCTTAGTGATTACTGAAACAATGGAGGCCTCACCTCAAAATTACACCCACTCCAGGAACACTGAGGTTTGATTTAATTACACTTTAGTGTGTGCGTGTTGACCTCAGCCAAAGCATCCACAATGGAGGCAAAGAGGAAATATACATCAGGAAATTTTCTCTTACCATTACTCTGAATAAGGGAATACATGTAGCATGCAAACAGTTTGGTGATTTTGAACAAAGGAATTACTTCATTTAAAGATTCATGATATTAATTTTAAAAATGTTATTACATTCAAGGTAACAGAACTTTTAACAGCTTTTGAAAAAAAAATTAATCAAAGGAACACCTGGCTTCATCTTCAATTTCCTTCTCTAGCAGAAATTTGCCAACTGCTTATGCAAAAAGGGAGGTAACAGTAATAGAGCTCCATAAAAGAAATCATCAACATATAGTAGAGCTGCTAAAAAAAAAGTCCTTTCTGCTGCTACAGAATGGATATATGATCTGGGAACTACTTCAGGATTTTAAGGTAAAGCAATGCTCAGCAGTTGAAAAAAAGAAACAATACAAAATGCAACTATACACCAAAATTGTCTGTTACAAATGACACTCATTTGCTCTGTGGAATCATATCCTGGCTTGTTCCCTGCTTTATTTTAGCCAAGGTGTCTGCAAGGCATTTGCCCACCATAAAATGGCAGCCTTCTTTGAGTAAAATTGATCGTAGTCATGACTATCAATAACCTCTTGGCAGAAAAAAGTATTCTCAACTGCACTACGATAGGCTTTCTGATTTGAATTTTGTTGTCTGGTTCTCTTTGCTTTCCTTTTGCTGTCATTTCTTTTTCTGGGGATATATTTTGCCACTTGGGAAGTTCTGAGAAGATAAAACATTGTGCGATTAAAAATTCTTAACTGTCCAAACCATGTGTGTTTTGTGGAGCTCTATATTTATTCTCTGTCTCCCTGGAAAAGCTCCTAGTTTTTTTTTTTTTTTTAACTTATCTCTGGCACTTCATTTGTAACATACTACAGGCGTCCAAAGACAGATGCAATATACAAAGAAAAAGGAAGAGAGAAAATGCTGAGTTCATCACCATAAATTATTGATGTTTCTTCTACTTAACTTACTCATCAGGATTCATTGTTAATGAGGTGTGGATTTTAGCTTTAAATTTGCCATGTAGCACTGCAGGCATTCAATTTGAAGTAGTGTATTAAAGTGGGTTTCTCTCGATATTTCTCCAAATCTTTCTGGTTCCATTTTCTACAGTAGGTCTCTGCAACTGTGACTTGGCAGACAGTGGATATATTTATATACAGCACAGAATGTAATAGGAAACAGAAGGACAAGAGGAAGATTTTCATTATTTACCTAATAAAATATAGAAGTATGCTGTGTGATTGATCTGGAATTAGCTGAACTATTTAAAGGGTTAATTGCCTCATTGTAGATCTATAGGGTAAACTGGAATTCATATGAATTGCAGTGATACAGTGTCTGGGAGCACCAGGAAATCAGCCAACATATATTACAGAATTTCCATCTTCCAGTTTGCAGCTATGTTAAATTAGGGTCAGCTGCTGCTGTTTTTCCTGTATCTATTGTGAGATTTCCACTGCCTTTAATGGAAACAGAAGCAGGCTCTTAGGCTGGCATCCCCAACAGGGTGGTCTTGGTTAGACAAGATGAAGTGTGGAGATGTGGCAAGGAAATGGTTTGAGTTGACCCCAAAGGAAGTTTTGATCAAAGCAAGCTCAAAAAGATAAAATGATGATAAATTTAAGTTTTTTTCAGAGGGCTCCAGCAGTGACATGTCCATTTGAGCTGAAACCAGCATGAATTTTATCACTGACTGCCAGAGGATCAACCAAAAACAGCAGCATCTTTTTGAAAACTCCACTTGGCTCCTCACTTGTATGACCAGGCTGAGAAGATTGCAGGGTGCCGAACTGGTTCCAACTCATCTTCTGATCCCAGTATTGACCTCAGCTGTCCATGCAGTGAGAACGGTCCAAGGCTAGAGAATATGAAGTTTTATATCCTGGTCTACTTGCTACTTTCTGTGGGATTTTGGGAAAACGGCATTGTCTGACTGTGCCTCAGCTCTTTATCCATAAATTAACAGTAGTAGTTCACTGCCTTAAAGATCTATTGCGAGGCTAAATACATTACAGCATATACAATGGGTACATGATCAAATGAGTAGCTAAGAGAGGCAGACATGAACATCCTGGGGGGGTTTTCATCCTAAATCAGGCAAACTAGCAATTAAAGTGGCATTTTTCTGCTACACAGTAAAGAGAAGTAGAAAAAAAAAGAAAAGTCACTTAAAAAGCTGCTTCTAAAAATATAAAATATATTTTAATTATGAAGGAGAATTAATTTTAGATTGACTGAGGAAAATCTCACAGGGCATCCAGCCAACCAATCCATCTTCTCTCACCAGAGAATTTTAACTTTCCAAACAGACCTGTAACATTCAACTTCTCAGGATCTTCTCTGAATACCGAGCTTATTATCTTTTGACTCCTTCATTATCTGTCACTGTCATAAAAAGAAACAGCATATACTCCTAAGGAAATTAAATGCTGAAGAAAAAAAATGCATTAGGCTATCTAATCAGCCCCCTCCCTCCCTCTGCCAGGACTTCTCCCTGCTGTAACGTCTTTGTCCTTCAGGCACACGCAAACCTTGTCAGCGTTACCTGCTCTCTTTCCCGTTTGCCCTTCCATTTCCCACCAGCCCATGCTTCAGTTTAACACGGCGCAGTGTGCGCATACGGATGTGACAGCGCGAGGCGAGTGGGGACGTGACGCTGCTCGGGAGGCGTGGGGTCACGGCGAGCTGACGGCCTGTTGAGAGCTCATCTCCCTCTCTCCTCCTTGGCCACCGCGAATGCCAGAGGTCTGAGCACAGTCCTCAGTAGAGCTGACTGAACTCCCCGCCTGGCTCCTTGGTGATGGTCCCGCACTTCAACGGCAGGCGCGAGCGTGGGCCGCATCCAGCGCTGCGCCGCTCGGCGTGGACGGGCCTCGTGGGCACGGCAGCAGGCAGCTTTCTGAGGAGATGGCCACACGCCGGCATTGCCGCTAGCTGGAGGATGCCTGCGAGCGTGTCCATCCACCTCAGTTTCTCCTCCTGTGGAAGCAGAGACGTTTACTGATGTCGGCATAGCACACTAAGCTGTTGGTGGTCTCATGGCAGTAGAAGCATGTCAGCTCTCCAGCCCTGACATCTTCTTCCCATTTGGAAATTGCCTTTATCCACCTCCTTTTCCTCCTATTTTCACCATATTTTCACCTTTTTTTCTTCCAGCTCCCCTATCCCAAATGATCTGCAGCTGTCCTGCCGCCTGCATCCCCGTGTCCCGCTGTTTCACCAACTCCACACTGGAAGCACTGCTGCTTGCGCAGCACTGCTCCAGCAGCCACCGCGTTAACGAACAGAAAATACTCTTATTCTTTACAGCTGAAAGCTCAGGTCTTCCAGCGACTCCCTTCCCACAAAGGTCCCACTTCATGGTATTGAGCTGCCCCCAGGGATTTTCTTCTCCACCCAGCTTGGCACAGTATGGTGCCCTGCACTTCATGCTTATGGTGCTTTCTACTGGAATATGATCAAAAAAGAGGAAAACCGTTAGGATCCTTGAACAGTAGACAGGGAGAGTTTATACTATTTTTTATCAAAAAGTATTTTTTTAAAATAGAAGTATATTAAATACCTGAGCAGCTGCAGCTATCAACAACAATAGAGAAACATCAGAGAAATCTAAACCATTAACATAATCTCTAACTGAAAAAACAGCATCATTTTAAAATTGTGCTGTGAAGAGGAGGGATCTTCCATTATTGAAAACAATACTGCTTTTCAAAACAAAAGAAAAACACTTGAAAAAGAAACAAAAATCAACCAAAGCAAAGCAAATTGACAGGGAAAATTGCACCAAGACACATAACTTAAAATTTAATCTTCAAAACATTGCACCAAATAACTTTCCAAAAGCTGAGATGAACTTGTCTGACTGCCCAGGCTGGCCCCTGACCTCTGAGGGCTGAGCCCGTTTTTCTCACACTTCTGCTAAAATTGTAGTTGGTCTAGAAAAGGACAGATCATTCAGACTTCCTCGATAATACATTAAATACTTTACAAGGGGGTCAGAGGAAACTTCAGGTTCTCCAAAGTCATGGACAACCATCCACACCTTAAGGCTTTGAGGTCATGGAAGCATAAGAAACAGTGCAAAACAAATATACAAAGGGGATAACAGCATTTCCTGCCCAGTAGTTGCTGTACATGAGGACAATATGCTTCTGTGTTTTCTATATATATCCATTCCTAAATCTACAGCTTTTTGGGCTCTGATATGCATGCTCTGGGACTTCATTACACTTCCCATATTGATTTACTCTACAGCTTTCCTCAAAACACTATTTTTCCACAATGTTACAAAATTCTAACTCCTCTTCGCAAACTGGACGGTACCAATTCAAGATGACCAAGCACCTTACGATACTAAAGCAGAAGTGTCTGCACCTTCACATCTGAGCCAGATCCTCACCAAGAAACACCATGCGACTCCTGACACCAAAAATAAGAGAAGGAAGGGAAACTCTCTTTGAATAATCTGAGACTTTTTTGACCGGGATGATGGTAGAAGTGTAAGATACAAAATGGTGGGTGAGAACCTCGTTGGCACAAAAGGGACAGAGTAGCTTTTCAGCAGAGCCACTGAAATGATGTTAAGTAAGCTGAAAAATAAATAGCATATTTGGAAATGGTATTTATGAATATGCTAGGCAAAGGACATGCTTTTTATTAATATATTCTTTAAGTATGCCTTAAATATTTTAAAATACAGATTCAGGGCACAAGTCATGCAATGACTGATTAGCTTAAGAAGAATTTTGTTCTGTGAATACGCTAGCTTGTAAATTCTCACTTCAGGGTCTCTTGCCTTTTTTTTGTCTACTTTTCTTCTTCATAAAGCATTATTTGCAAGAATAGTGTTTAAAATACAACATAGATTCAAAATACAACATACAACATGCTCATGCATGGACACTCTTAAATTGTTCTATTTCTAAATATTTATAATTTGTGCTTCTGCTCCAGAGCTGTTGTCCAGTCTGCTAAGATCTGCTGATGAGGTCTTCAGAGTAGTTTAATTTATTAATGTGAACAGACCTTGTAAATTCACACTGAGCAGTTAATAATTTCCCTTCTGCTCCAGTAATAGTAGTACAACCAGACACTTCTGTCCAGGGTAGTTCATTTTTTTTTCCTTTTTTTTTGTCTCCTTTCATTTCATAATATTAAATTGTTGTCTTTGCCATGCAAGGACGGCTGTCAAAACAACCATTCATGCTATAATGGGGCCCAGAGCTTGTGCTTGAGGTCACATTTATAGAACTGACAAGCTCAAACATGGTTCTCGAGAAAGAAAAAAATGCTCCAAAATGTAGATTGAGCTGTACGATATTGGCTGGTTATCCAAAATGAATAAATATTGATGTAGCGGGTTGAGCAATATGTACTGGAGCTGTGATCAGGAATTGTAGAAAGCTGCTTTAGAGCTGAAATTCTGCTTAGATAATGAGTATGCCAGTCATACACTCCAGCTTTCATTTTCATTCAGTTTTCCCAGGCTGTCAAACAAAATAAATGGCACGTCTCTTGTGAAATCACACCTATATTAACTTTAATACTTTTTTTCTTCATGTTCAAATTATATCTTACATGCAACACATTAATTACACATCCTGGCAACACAGCAACAGATCAAAATGTTCAATGGGTTCTGAGATTCCTGTTGTTTATGTTAGTTGCATTTTCCTTCCTCACACCCATTCTTACAATTTACCTCTTGGGTTAACTTTCTGAGGCTCCCTGCTACCAAACACTCACCCTTAGCACTACTCCACCCGTGAAATAACCCTACAGTGATTATGCAGCAACTACTCCATGCCGGTCGTCCGCTATTATGGCTGACACAACTCACAAACTGGAAAGCCTGTTTAGAAATTCTTTAGAAAACACAAAAAGTTCTGACAGGCTATGCTACATATTCAGTAAATAAATTAACTTTTTATTATTTATTTCTCAGAAAGAGAATTTCCAGGGAGAAAAGTTAAAAAAAAAAAAAAAAAAAGTTATGCCTCATTCTTGCCTAGCTTATTTTTGCCCATTGCTCACTCTAATCTTAACTTGTAATATGCCTGGAGCAGACATTTGGTTTGTCCTGATTGCCCCACAGACACAACACAGAATATAAAAATATACAGTAATAACAGCTGGGTCATCACGTGTGTTATGAAATGTCATCCCTGTGACTGAGAGAGGTGAACAGAAGTGAAAGCTCATCATGGGAAGCAAAGCCCTGAGTGTATGAAAACTGAGGGTCAGCGTAGCTTAAAGTTAGCAAACAACGTTTGTAGGTTGTTGGATTTTTTTCTAAGAGTTGATTGCAAGCCAGAGGCATTCACATTGTTGTGCACCATTAAATCAGAGCTTTCGGAGCCAAAATAACTCGCAAAGGACATGAGGGCCAGAATTTTGTTTGACGAATTCTCAGCAAGGAGAGCAAGGGTCAAAACCGTATGGTTTGCTTTGCTGTTCTCGTTGCTTTTTTTTGATGACGGAACTGAAAATCCTGTTGAATTTCATGATTGAGTGAATACATAAGTCAATGTAATATTATATTCTAATGAAATATTATACTGCAGCTGAAAACATAGAAAGTGCCAATGTCAAGCGCATCTCTGGCCTGCCTCCCCCTTGCTTCCTAAAAGAAGTCATTAGCTAGTATTTATTTACAAGACTGGGAAAAAAATCTTGGAAAAATGAAGGCTTTGTGCTCAGGTTTCAGGCATGAAATGGTGTCCCACTGTGTTATTTTGGATTTGCCATTTAAAGGCTTACACTGTTTGTCTGAACAGTCCCTTTTTCTAAAAAGAGGAATTTAGTTTTTTGGAATCTGACAGTCTCAGAAGGATTGCTCAGATGTTTTTATTAATTAGTTAATATTTGTAAAATGATTAGAGTATCAAGTGCTGTATAAATGTTAAGCTATTGAATTTGGTCTCACAATTAAATGGCAATTGTAACAATGAAAAACTCATATTTATATATTTGCTAGGAATTTGCATGAGCATGACATATCTGATAGTTTAGCAGAGGGCTCCTAATCTATCCAAAGCCATATCAAGTTTAGGGATATGGCCAACAGCCTTGTTTAAATAACAGAGCAAAAGTCGTATTTTCCCCTGTGTTTCCATGTTGGCTTTTAAGGCTCCAATTAAAAGCAATTTAAGAATCGAATTTTCATATCTGATTTTCCCAAATATTTTCCACCCACTAAATCTCTTACACCTGCAGAATAGGTATTTTCCCAGGGAATACTAGTAAGCATGCACACTACCAAAACAAATTGAACACATTGGGCTTCAGCTTAAAATCTACAGCCTTGAAGTCTTCCAGCTCATCTGTTGACATTACAAATGATAAAAGTACCAGAGCACTGGCAGAAAATGCTGAGTGCCCTGTTGCTTTTCCTGGCTTTTTCTTTTACATATGAATGTCAGATTGTTAATGAAAAGACTCTTAATGAATCAACACTCTTGTAACAGTGTCACTAATGAACCACTGGTAGCTGGAAATGGAGACTAAAAATACTATAGCTCCCTTTAGTGCAGAGTTATCTTATCAATATGCTGTAGGCAGAACTGTTAGGCTGAAAAATGCATTTACTTAAGAAAATAACATCATGAAGCTGAACCACAGTAACAACAATACTTCTGCTGCCAGAACACAGTTGTAGTTGGTGGGTGGCTTGTATAACTTGAGCACTTAATTAAGTGTATTTTTCCAATAAATACATGGTAGGACATTAATTTTTACTGATGGCTAAATATCTGCTAAGTAGCTACCCTGTCTCTTAGGCAACCAGGCTAGATTTTAATAACTTGCAGGACAAAAGAGCAACAGGCACATAAGAGTATGGTGAGGATGTCAGCATTTCCATTATAAGCCCCATTTTAGCATTGGGGAAGGTACTCTAATTTGAACATTAAAACATGCTGGGGATAGCTTTTAACCAGAAGTGATTTTCTGTTCTTGTAATAAGTGCCATTTGCATCCATTTGGGAGAATCTTAAATGTACATAAATGGGGGGAGGAAAAAAAAGCTTAAACAAATGAGGCCGGAGGTGGGGGGACGGGAAGGAACAAACAACCCTAAATCAGAAGCGGCTTCAGGATTTCAGTGCTGAGAATGCTGAAAAAAAATCTCATCTGACAACCAGTAACTACAAAAGTCCTTGTGAACTAGGATATCCCACAATCACACGAGCACCTTCCTACGACCACAACTTCTAGGCTAGTAACAGATGGGCCCAAGGTCACACGCGAACTTCAAAACACGCCTCAAGAGCCGCAGGATCTGGCAATGCTGATCAATGGTGATGCCACTGATGGGCCACTGAAAACAGAAGTACAACTTGTTAATCAGGTGATGGTTAGAAAAGATGGTTCTTTGGAAGTAGATTTTAAAGTAGAAATTTAAATCAAATCCCTGCTTGGTCTGTAAATACAAGCATACGATGCCCTCTCTCTGGAGGGGTTAGAAAATGCCTAGACCAGTGGAACTTAACACACCAATTCCAGCTCCTCATAAATTTAAAATAGCCTTCACTTCCTTTCCTAAATATGCAGGGATTTTATTTGTGTTCTGAATCAGCTATGAATCAGCCACTCCATGTAAGAGCGTTTCAGATATGGATGAAAATCCATATATTTCCTATATATTCTGTAAGTTGATATATATTTTAAGCTTGTGAAGTTGTTCGCAATGAGAGCTTTTTTATAACTACACTACATTATTATTATGAGCCAGGCCAATAATATTTGTTATAAAACTATCTGGATACAAGTTTACGTTAGTGGCTTAGTTACCATCCACATCTGTAAAAAATAAAAAAGTGAAAAATAAACACTGTATATAAGAACAGTTGTCAAAATTCATTTAGGCAGTTCCATTTTATCCACAACTCATTTCCTATGTTTTAAATACTGAAATATAGATGCATGGTGACAAGGCATCCTAAATTTACATAGAAAATAGGCTTTAGAGACCTTAGAGACTTTTAAATAACTTTAAAACAGAGCAGATAAGGTAGTTTCTGTCCAGAGATTCTTAGATTCGAGCTTTTTCCTATATTTATTGGACTAACCTATTATTTTATTATTTATTATTATTGGAGTTACTTTTTATGTGTTGCCTTTATCACACTGTCCCACCAATTCTGTATTCCTTCAGAAGCAAAAGAGATAGGAATCATATCCAAAGTCATGAGACCAAGCAGTTGTTACCTAATCACTGCTGCTTGAGGAGAGCATAAGGAAGAACCATCCACAGTAAAATATTTAAAGGTGCTCTCCCAGAAGAAGATAGTGTTTGCAGATCTTGTAGTCAAAAACGAGAACATAGGTAGAAAGCCCAGTTCCTTTTCTTTGTTCATCTCCATTAAAAAGCCATAGACCAAAACAAAAGAGGAACTGAAAATCAGAAATCTCTGGGCCATGTAAGAGCAAAATTTCCTAACCTTCCTCACTTCCTCAAAAAAAAAAAAAAAGAGTGGAGGGACTAGAAGCATTCCTCAGAGGTGTTGACTACTTTCAACAGCATTTGTAGTCACTCATGGTATAAGTACTAAAGTGTTTGCAGTGGTTCAGAATTATACCTTTATTTTCTTAGGTTAGGAAGAGAGTCATATCATTCTTATTAGAGAACAGGAGCTGAGGTACAGGACAGAGGGCTGGATTTATCGCTGCCACCAGACTAGGAAGTGCTCAACAGGACGGTTCCTCTGAAGCGACAACTTCAGCACTCAGCCAAATCAGCCTTGCAGATTAAAAAATAGGCTTAACAAGTGACAACTAGAACTCATCCAGCTATAGCTTTAAGTTTACCCACCATATACAGAACTGCAGCAGATGCAGCCACTCAAAACTCAGTTACCAAGTGTACATTACTGCACTCACATACACAACCCATCCAACAATTGCCACTCAGCTGTGAGTTACACTGATCTTCTCAAAAGCAGGCCTTGTTAGGCACATACACCACCCCGAGAAAAGGTTAAATACTTCCCTGGCTATTTGCTTGACAGTGAGAACTCTCATGTTATTCAACCACATTTTTTGCAATGTTTCCTCCTCCTCCCTTTTACAGGCAAAGTGTTGGTGGCCTATTATATTCTTCAGCAGTGAACAGGAACACTGTTTGCTATGTATACTTTCCCTATTAGCACAAAGATACAAAACCTTATATATGTATCAGGGAAAATAGAGAAAGCCCCTTTGGATTCAACTTCTCAGAAGGAAACTTGAACATCTGCTGAATGATGCGACCTAAATAAAAGTAATAAATAAAAAAATAAGAGTTCTGCCCTCTTGTATCCTCCTGACTCATGCCTCATTTTCTACTGCAGAATTTAGGAAAGCTAATGCCTATTTCTGTGTCCATCACCAGAGCGACATGACAATAAGTTAATTCAAGCTCATGACAGAAAAGCACTATTTCTGCCTGCAAATGAAGATTTTTCTGTTGCATATGACATTTTTTTCTTTCTGAGGTCCTGAGAGAAACTTCTCAGCTTCCAGGAAAGGATCTTCTCTCCCAAAGGTGTTTGAAAATTATGCTTTTTTTCATGGCTTGCAAGCTTCAAGATTAGACTTGCCAACCGTGCTGTATTAAAGAGGATACAGTCAGACTTGGCTGATCAAGCTTAATTTAGCCTTATGTTTGTGTTTCTGAAACACGGTAAACAATTTTTTAGCATGTACATGCTTACTGACTTGCAAACAAGAAACATTTTCCCTTATCTGAATTAAAATGAAATCTACAAACTCATGATCTGAGTATTAATGATGATTTTTATATTCCAAAGCGTATTTCTTCATGGATGGGCATAGACGCCACTATCTGTTTATATGCCCTGATAAAGAAAATTCCAGGCGTGTATCTCAGATAAGCACTACTGAAGCTAAAAGCCACATTTCCTCAGTTTGCTGTCCATGCTGTCACCCAGGAACATCTTTTAGCTCACTTTTTTATTAATATATGCACGAACTGGTATGCATAACTTAGATATAGAAATGTATGGGAGTTTGTTGAAATCTAAATAGCCGTACCCACACCAGCAGTCAGGGCATGTTGACAGCTGTAGATCTGGGGTGCTCATCTGCAATGCTTGTTTCCCAGACTCTGACACCGGGTGCTTAAATATATATTTATAATTTTAAATATATGTTTAGCAAACCTGTAAGGGAAAATGGTGTTCAAAAGGAGATGATATTAATCATCATTCCTATCTATTCAAGCTTTTCTTTGCCGAGTCTGTTTTTACCTGTCTCTCAGATCTCAGAAAGGGTGGTCAACAGCTCCAAACGATGCAGACCTTCTCTACAGATTATTTAATAGAGTGTCTCAGTCCAGTAGGAGATTCACAGCAAGGAAATCATCATCAGTAATTTATAAAAGAGAATTGTGCATAAGCAGATACAGGTCAGGCAGCTTCTTAATTTTTGTTGTTTTGAAATAACAGCCCATGCTTTTCTCAAGCAGCTATTTGAGCACAAGGAGGACTCAGCTATATCTTTAATTCTGCTGCTTTTCTCAGTCCAGCAGTACTCCAAAAAGGCCTTGAACTGTGGCTTCATCATCTGAATCTTGAATTCTTAGAGGCTCCAATCTGGAGATGAACCCAAGTGAAGGCATGCATTTCTCTGGCCAGCGCTCTTCTGAAAAAACCCTCCACATTAAAAATACAATAGGGTCAGTCGTACAGTATATGGGGAAATGCTGTTATTGTGCCTGACCAGATGAGGAGGAAAAACAGAGCTATTATGATGGGTTTATGGACTTTCTGACTATATTCCTAAGTGTCACACAATTTTAACGTTGCTCTGACAGGTTAATATGTGCAACTTGTCTCCAGGGGCTAAGATTAAGTAGCAACAAAGCTGAAGGGAAAAGCTTTGGCAATAAGTGGTGAGAAATTTTTTTGTGAACACTCTTTTCCCTATGCAAATACTTTATTCAAGAAACAAGGAAAAAAATGAAGCACACAGATTATTAAAATCAGGCTCACAACAGGCAAACTTGAATTATTAACAATGTTACATACGTTAATTCCCTGTTTATTTTCCAAATAAGAGATTGTGTGAATAAAACTCCAGCATCTGTGTGCCCTCCCTCCACGGAGCCCCCATCCGATGTATGCGGCTGCGTCCCGCAGGGTAGCTCCATGGTCAGGAGCATTGGGCCTCAGGAAAGGGAGGCTGCAGGGAGGCTCGGGGCAAGGACAAGGCAGAAGGTCCATGTGCCCCACTCGGTCAGCGAAGGGCAGAGCCATGGCGATTCCCAAGGGAAATGAGTTCCCTTGGGTTCCACAGGGGTTAAAGGCAAGGAAGTGGCAATACCAGAGGCAGCGCAGGGCCACGGTGTTGGTGAGGATGATACGAGCAAGGAGCAGGAGGGAAAGGCAGGGTGAGAAACACACATGGACCAACAGGAGCGAGAGGGACAGAGCCAGCCATCCACCATGCTCCCATGAGGGCCCGACCCCCAAGGGCCCACACTAGAGCAACCCAGGGAACCTTTCAGAAAGGCCTCGGCACCACTGCCTTTGAACACATCCAGCCATTCCTAAATATTCGTGCCCAAGACAAGCTGCTTTCATCAGCTGGAGGAATATTTTCCAGATTCTCCCAGTCAAGCCAGCTCATCTTTATTTCACTCTTTGATCTGAGGAGTGTGTTTTTAGGAGGTATTTCTAGAGAGGAAAGAGTAGTTCTTTGGAACATGAAAGGCAGAGATGCTGTGAGAATCAGGGACGGCTGCGCGCAGCGCGCGCGGAGGAAGCTCAAAGACAACAAAAAAAGACATCGTCTTGGAGCGCAGAAAACAGCGAGAGCAGCGATCCATAGGCAAGGGCCCAGGTGAGGGGCCCTGGGACGAACCAGTGGCAGTACAGAAAATAATAGAGAGGGACAAAAGTAACACAAGTCACTCCTGTGCCACAGGACCCCACAGTGGCGTGGGTCAGAAGGGAGAGGTGAGCTCGCCAGGAGCAAGTTTCATGCCACGTACGAAGGGGCAGCCCCTTCTGTGTCTCTGTGGCCTCTGTGCTCCAGGCCCCATGGAGTCTGCGTACAGGGACACACGTCTGAGCTGCCTTGCTGCTGGCAACATATTGATATTCCTGAAACTGGATGCTAAAGTAATGAAAAGCACAGGCAAAACATTTTAATACCATTAATTAATTGCTTCTGTATGGCTTTGTGTATTATATTTAAAGCTCCAAGATTTATTTTTTTTCAAAGTCAATTAACTCAGCTTTGTGTTTTAAGTAAATAAAATTCTTAAATTAGAAACAGTGCTTTTTACGCTGAGCAGAAGAAATCAGACCCCTAATTCTGACCCCCACTCTGCAAATCACCATTTTTTTTCCATGGCGAGATTAAATGCACTGTTGTTGTTCTGCCAGCTTTTAACACAAATTAATGACTTAAATTACCTTTCATCTCACCTTATAAATTCTACCTTGAAGCAGCAGAAAGCCCAAGGGCTCTCACATAACCAGATGAAGACAGGTTCACTGCACTGAATCCTTCCCCATGCTCCACTTTACATCAATTCTTTATAAGAAGAACTCTCCAGGGCGAACACAGAAGCAGGCCATGCGACAGAAGGTGCAGTGGGACCTTCTGAGGTAAAAGCCTGTCTCACGGTGACTCAGTGCACTCCATTAGTTCTAGGAAACACAGGGCACATCGAACGCGGCAGATGTGCCCTCGCTTGCTAGGCTTCAGACAAATGCAATCAAATCTATTTTAATCATCTATGCAATGCAAATGTGTTCCACTTGCACACCCGCAAGATCCATTGTCTTCCTCACTGAAGCATACTATAATGCCAATTAAACATTGTTGCAAACTTAATAGGTGTTCTGATTGCCTATGGGAAATTATCTTTACTTTTTTATTATTATTATTATCTTACATCACAAAGATTTTTAAATGTTTTAATAATTGTTTTACAATATCTGTTTGCATTCTCCCTTTTTCAGCTCTGTGGTCAACACCCATCTAGTCTGAGCAATGAAACCAATATTTACATTCAAAGGGACAACACTGCATAATTCCAAGTATTAAAAATGCCCTCCCAAAGTTCTTCCAAATGGGCTGCACACAGATGTGGCAGTTGCATTAATCTGCTGGCAATCTCGCTCACATGCATGCATTCACATACAGTCCCTTTGTTTCTCTGCTAGAAATGGCCAGGCAGCTGTAAAGATGTTTATTCTCAGGCCCACATGAAAAATGTTTGCAGAATGTATGTAGCCTACAAAGTCAAGAATGATAAGCATTTAAATCAGAGTGGCCATGCAAAGTCAATATTTCGATATCAGAGGAATTGATTCTTGATCTAGCGCCAGCAATGTGTACTCAATGTACTGCAGAAAAATCCTCGCCCAGCCTTCCTGCCAGCACACTGTTAGGGATGACAAGCATGCAGTTATCTGATAGAGCAGATATTTGTTCCAAAAGACGATTTTCATTTCAAAGACAAAACATGAAAAGAGCTTACTTGTGGGGAAACCAAATACTGTATTCTCCTCTTGATAAATCAAGCTATAGAGAAATAAAGCGAACGAGAGCAGGATTCTGAAAAGAACTTCTGTAGTTCTTTTCATGCCTTTTCAGCTACTCAGCTGGCTTAACTCTGCCAACTAATAATCTTGTGTTTTCCCAAGATATGTTGAGAAAGAGTTTATTTGCAAATAATTATTTAGTGATAAGGATGCATGTCTGTTTGCTTTTAAATAGACCCTAAAAAGCTAATTAGGGGGCTTATGGTAGAACACAGAGTCCTATATGGTTTATACCTTAAGCTGCTAATTACGGGATTTTCAACAGCATCTCTTTATTTCCTTTGCAGAGGACTAATACATTATGACTCTACAATAAAAACCTTGTTTCAGTGAAAAAAAGTGCAATTTCTTTATGTCACAGTCTTGTCAGGTCTCTTCATCACTGGATTTACATAAAAGTAACCAAGTTCAAGTAATAACAGGAGGGTGAGGCCTTCTCACCCTTCAAGACCCAATCACTAGCACAATAGTCCTTTCATACTCTGCAAGAACATCTTCGATATTTGGGCCCAGACTTCCAGAAAAACTGTCTAATTGCAGTTAGCAAGCACCAAGTCCTTGACACAACACAGAATAAATATAACCTGCCCTTTCGAGTATGCCGCTGTGCTCAAAAGCTACTTTAGGTCTCAGCATTACTAACTTGTTCGTATGCAAAGAAACCTAAGCATGCTTGCACCCACAAATGGGAAAGAGATGTAATAAGTAACATCACATTTAGCGCTATTTTATTTCAGTCTATATGAAGACGGATTGATCCAAAATTGCACCTGATTATTTTAACTAAGGATCTACATAGCTTTCCCTCCATGCATAATAATTACCTGTATATTTTATTTCAATGCCTGTCCTTGATGCAAGTCCAAACATGAAGTGTCTGTCCAGTTTCTAAGGGGAGAAGCAGAGGGTAGACTATAGCGAAAATTAATCAGAAGCACATCAGAATCTTACTGAGATACAGCCCAATTAAATTTGACGCACACATCCACTGTGGAGGCCATTAATAAGCTGCTAACAATTTCTCTATGTCCCTGCTGGGCTTTATACAAAATTTTGCCCCTATAATGAACACTGCAGGCTTTACAGGTGGGATTTTCAAAAGTGTTCAACGCTGACCCAGCTCTGCTCTCCTTGAAGTCAACAAGAATTTTAACCACCGGCTTTAGTGGGGAGGTAAAGAAAGGTCGGCCTCCAGAGCTTTCCAAAATCCTACCCCACCAATCTGCGTAAGCCCTGCAGAATTCTGCGAGGGGGAGAAGTTTTGTTGCGTTTATTGTACAAAATAAAGCCTTTGTATAAGATGAACATAGGATAATGCACAGCAGAAGTATGGAATATTTTTGCATTATTTATTTGCCAAAAGAACGAACCTTTCTAACTATACCTAAGCACATGCAAATAAGCAAACTATTCCTACCCAGTGTGTAGGGAGGTACATTTGTTTGTGCTCACATGTATAGTCAAGAGACCCAAAACACAGCTATTGATCTGGTTCCTTGAACAGAAAAAAAAACCCAACCAACCAAACAAAAAAAAAAACCAAAGCAGAGCTACATGCAAAACTAATAGGCTAAAAAATATGCGAGCTTTATAGGAAAGGGTCCTGAATTTTTGAAACCTGCTTCTGAGGTCCAAACTCTCTGACAGACTGCAGGAGGACAGAGAAAGTAACAGCAGTTGTACTAACAGGCTGTTGATTCTGGCTTCAGATTAATTATAAATTCATAATTAATTATGAAGTGCTACCCCTTGCTCTGCTTTCCCATGGTCCGAGGAAGATGGATTCTCAAAAGCTCAGAGCCAATTTCCCTTTTATTTTGAGTCAGTCAATCTCATAAAAGGTCTTACCTACAACTTGGAGACTCGCTCTTTTGTATTCCATCCACGTATAGGCTAATCAGCTGGTGCAGTGATCTGTGACACTTAAATAGGAAAGATGCTTATAAAAAGCAAAGGGAGAGCAGAAGGGACCCAAGAGCACTGCCAGGGCTGCAGCAAGGGCAAAGCAGGACAGCTTTCCCCTCTCGGCAGCCCTTGGAGTGAGGTGCTGCAGAGGGACAAATGCAAGGTCCCTACTAGCAGCCTTGCTGCTGTTGCTCTCGAGGACAAAATCAGTCCACGGGTGCAGATGGTCGCAAGCACAGGATGGAGAGGAGCACGTGCAGGAGGCCAGCGCATGGAGGGTGCCTGGATGTCCCACTGTGGCTGTGCCCTGCCACCCTTCCCCGTCCTCCCGCAGATCCACCTCCGCAGCATGTTTGTGTAAGGGCTCGCTCCCCTCCTGTGCAGACACTCTATAGAACCAACAGGGTAGGAGAATCACGACGGACCATGTCCTTACAGCCGAGGCCAGACAGCACATCCACAGAATCACAGCACCACAGAACAGTTGAGGTTGGAGATCTGGAGATCATCTAGCCCAACCCCCTGCTTAAGAAGGGTCACTTAGAATAGGTTGCCCAGGACCTTGACCATATGGTTTTCAGTATCTCCAAGGATGCAGACTCCAAGGACGAAGACCTCTCTTTACATGCAGTTTTCCACTGGGTCACTGAGGAGGGACTCAGGCTGCAGTTTTAGATGGTCACCCAAACAAAGAAACCACTGAGGTGAGTAGGTAGTTTGGGGAACAGAGGAGGAATCTCCCCACACCAAGCTCTGCAGAAGCACCCATCCCAGAGCCCAGAGCTTCTTCTATGAGGAAGCTTTCTGGTTTCATTTGGTCTCTCGGGGAATGAGAGAAAGGAACTTCCCATACTGAGGTCATTCAAAATACTCTCCGAGGAAAATTTCAAAATCCAATTTCCAAATAATAAGGGAAGCCACTGTAGCTGCTCTTAATCTGGAAGGTCAACAATCCAATAACATCTTAATGAGACCAGAACCTCCAAAGAAAGTCTCTTGGAAAGATGCAGCGTTATTTTATGAATCAGGGCTTACATTTAATAAGAAAGTATTAGGTTTAAGGGCTCCCTGTCACTCAGCACTGAAAGCTATGAAGTTTTAGCAATTCCACTCCATTTTGTTTTATACTGTGTGCTGAAGGCTTGACTTGGAAGGAAAAGGCAGAAAACGCATCTTGAACAGCACTCAGGCAACCCCTGCACACTGAGCACGGGTGCAGCAGTAATGATGCACCGACCCAAATTGCCCGTGCCTCAGGATGTCTTTCCACCTGACTTTACCAGCCCTGTGGTAAGACATCATCACCTCTGCAGAGCTGTTATCTCATAAAACCAAAGCTGGCCGGATTACGGGGCTGCCACCTGGACCCCTGCAACTGTGTGGTACCACTCGCGCTGCAGTCCCAGAGCCAGCTGGGACCCCGTGGCTGCCTCTCTCCTCCCAGACACTGCGCAAGCTCTGCTGGGGTCTTTTCGCTTCTCCGTGCTGAGTTTCTAACTCTATGAGTTTACCACTGATCCGTCTGGACACACATTTTGTGTATTTACTTTCATATCTTTCTGCTAGCATCCATGCTGCTAAGCAGCAGTATCTGAGAGGGAAAATGGTAGTATATGCAGCCCAACTCATCAATACAGTGTTTTTAGTGTTTTCAGTTGTTTATTGAAGGACAGACCAGTTACTGCAGAGATTTTGCTTACACTTACATATCAACATATAATAGGTAATTAACCTTAAAAACTTCCAATATCAAGTAGACATTTCTCTCTAATCCATTTTGTTTGCTCATTCCAGGACAAAGCAGGTTAAATAAAACATAGTTCTATGAATTTTTTTGGCAGGAATCAAAAATACAGCAGATATATGTTTTTGTCAGCTCACCTGGTATAAATTAGGAATCATCGTGAGGAAGGACAAGGTGACTGGGGAAGGACCATAGAGCTGATTCTGAAGAAAGGAATGGTCATTCATCTGCTTGTTCTGCCACCACTTTCCTATGTAACCTCAGGCAATTTACTTACCTTTTTAATTTTCTACTATAAGAGAGGAATCTGCCTTGCTTGTCTGTTCTCTGGAGTAGAAACTGACTCTAAACATATGTATTGGATGGCACCAACCACAACTCAGCCCAGGGCTGGTTTGGATCTGGTAGCTGTTATCACAATAAAAATCAATAAATAAATCACAATGTATAAGAAAATTTGGCCTGTACCCAATGACATGTGACCAGAGGATGGAAATATTCAAAACTAGGCTGATAGAGGCGCACTTGTGGGTCATATGTGTTGCAGTCCCCTCAGCCTGCCCCCACCATGGTCTGTCAGTGATAAGAAATCTCCACAACCGTCTGAAATCACCTTCTGAGCCAGGAGTAGGAGTAGGTAATTTAGTTTCCATGGTAATGCAGTTCTGGACCATTTTTAAGCAGAAGCTGCCAAGTATGACAAATGCTAGGTGCTGATTTTTTTATGTGAACAGCTATTCACTATGAATTGAAATGAGATTGCCAAATTCACTTTCCTTGGGACTGGAGCGAGGGTCAAAAGCTATTGTTACATTCAAGCCATAGTCCAAAACTAGCACTTTAGCCACCCATCTCCAGCTGCAATATAGAATTTTTCTAAGTCATAGAATAAAAATGAATGACTCAATATCAGGGTTGTCAAATGGATGAGACAGATTTACATCAAGCAATTCTCAAATGTTCTGTAGCCATGAATTAAAGGAAACGTATGACAAATGACTCTTATTCATTCCCTTATGGGGAAGAAATTCTGTTTTAAACATTGCTGACTGTTGTGCAGCTCCTATTATATATATGTATATATGAAACCTGGACTGGGATAAATACACAAAATGCTAAGTGCTTGAATTCAGCTAGTTTTCTTGCATGAGCCACCACTGCATAATAAACCATGGTAGGTTTTGCACTCTGCTAATCTCCCCAAACAGTATGTAATTGCTCTTGGAAAATGCTGTAATATAGCAATTAGTAGCACGACAAATAAAAGAGGAAAAGGTCCTTTTATTTTAGCCTTATTTTCCCTCAGAATGAAGCAGTAGGAAGACAGGGCTGCCAGATCAACTGATATTTAACACCAGCTCTGCCATAAAAGACACCCAAGGAGCTGCTCCCTCTCGCCAGGCCGGGAGAGGGAGGTGCCGGAGGGGAGCGGGTCGGGCAGCTCCGCTGCCCCAGCTGTATGCAGATTCGCGGGGCCCTTGGGACGCGCAGCCAAGCGGCCTCCTCGGCGCACCTAGGAAGGCGGCTCGCCTTCATGTTAGTAACTCCGCTTATGACATTGCCTTTGGCAGGTGCCAGGAGGGGAGCAAAGCATTACGAGTATGAAAAAGGAGAGAGATTCCCACAAAAAAGCAAGTGGAAGACGAACAGCTATGAAACATTACAGCAAAATAACATTTCCTGTCTTTATAGCACCTGCCGTTTAAAGCCTTTTGCAAACATTCATTAAGCTACTGTGCATTTCTGGGCATTAAAAGAGTGGTTCCCTGTGATGTATTCTGTCTTCCCTTAGACTCAAGGTCTTCACCCTTGCATTTGGATTTACACAACACAGTCGTCGGCAGCCAGAACAGAGACATGGGCAAGTTCATGACTAGTCTGGGGCACTATGGCAAGGCGATTGCAGAGCAGAACTGGAGACCCAGGGTTATGCAACGAGGGCCTCCAGTGCAGCGCAGCACGAGGTCTTGTCCGTCCGTCCTCTGTCCTCGCCTCTGTGCTGCACAGGTCCCATAGGCATCGCCGGACAGGGTGGACGAGCTTGGGAAGGTAACGTCAGTCCACAGCAAGTTGTTATTATCATTTAGCAACCCATCTCCACAAGGAACCACTGGGTTTTAGCTAACTCAACACCAGGCACCTGCGAGTGCTGTGGAAATGGAGGTATGTGGGGTAAAAGCACTGTGGGTTATGCTGCTGTCACTGAGTTTAACTAACATGCCTGAACTAATGATAGGTTTTATGAGACGGGGCTTCCCAAACAGTATTGGGGTCATCTCCCACAAGGGATGCCTGAAACTGTTAGTCACCAGCATACAGGTAATAGTCTGGCAGGCCTCAGCCCTCACATAGGCCAGGGTGGTACAGAGGGCTGTAAGATCTGCAGTTTATCTGCTTGCAAATGTGAGTTTTGTTTTCTTCTAGCATTATAAGTGGGGTGCCAGTGCCCCTGCATGCCCAAGATAGCCATCATTAGCACAGAACAGGTAACCAGGGAGGCATTACATCCCTTGAAGTATTTCCTTTTGTGTGTCACCTGCTGACACAGAGCACCTCAGGATGCCATAAGACTTTGTAAGACAGTGAGCAGGCATCGGGAATTTGCTTTGTCCACGAACTGTGTTGACTTCATAAGTTTCTCCTGTATAGAAAGCACTTGCAGCTTCACTCACAGAAATGGGAAGATCTGTATCTCCTCCAACTCACCTAGATAGTCCTGCAGCAAACAGAGCAAGCTGCATGCTGCTTTCCTTAAAGGACTTTTTCATTAATTTAGCCACTGGTATTTATAAAACAGCATGTCTGGGACAATGCATTAATAGTCTCATTCTGCCAGTGTGACAGAATGACAAAGAGTCCAGTATGTGCTGAAATATGCACTCCCTTGCTAAGCCTGTAATCCCAGCTTTGATTTTTTTTATTGTTGTTTATGTAATCAGCACAAACTTAGAATGAATCAGAAGTTACACATTTAATTTTGTCTTATGCTTGTTTTCCATCTTTGGTCAGAGACTTCGATCAGAGAGGATGGGCTGAGGGGACTGCACAGCTTCCTCCCTCAGATGATGTTAAAAGCCAGTTTGTCACACACAGTAGCCTCCATAACAATTACATTCTTGGTCATAACCATAGAATCCTTCCTGCCTTCCCTGTAATTTCCTCCATAAGGACAACAAAAGCACAGACGCACTTGAAGTCTGGCTGCTGCTAGCCTCCAGAGCTGCTCTGTCACCCATTCCTCCTTGCCCAGACACATCCTCAACTATGGCCCTACTTACAGAACCTGTTCCAGCAACCTCACCTGTAGCAGCATCAGTTCTGAGTATCATTTCTACCACTAAAACCTTCATCCTCGCTCAGATACCTGTCATGCATCGTAAGGACACTGCCACCACTGGCTGTGAGTGCCCAGGCAAAGTTGGCACAGCATCAAGGAGCTGCCAGACAGGCTGTCATTTCTGATTCTTTGATTTATGGAAGGTGCTTGCTAACTTTTTAATAAGCTTGCTCTGCTGAATACACAGGTCTCATCTCTGACTCTGTGGGTTGTCGTCAGACAGACAGAGGGTTCCCGGGATCATGGTCCTGATGGTGGTTAGTCGGCACCTTTGCAAAATCTGGCCAACCCACAACACGCTGGTTTAGTACTTCAGGGCTGAGGTGAACCAATTACTGCAGAAATGAGACGGGTCATGTGGAAAGAAAGCTTAAAGGCCAAAGACTGCACAGCTTTAGTGCGCTGTGGATGATCAGCAAGAAGGGTGGAAAAAACAGATCCAGAGGCCTGAGAGGCTATAAAATCCACTCTTCTGCTTCAATAGGACAATACACTGCAATGTGAGCACCTTGCAAGGTGAGGAGCTGTCCTACAGCCAACACCACCCTGGCCAAGCAAGGTGGTGGTCTGAACACATAGAGGCTTAAATCCTTGCTAAGGTCAACAGTAGATTCCCATTGATCTCATGACAGCCTGGATGTTCAACTAGTGGAAGGCCAACTACTGGACTGTATGTGCAATTACACATAATTTGTCATTATTAAATTATCTCTTCTCTGCCTTCCAGCTGATTTTTGAAAGCACATGATATATCACTGCATACAACTGAATGCACAGTTGTACTTACTTTTAAAAAACATCCCCAGTGAGAGAAGCCATTAATGGCATAACATCGTCCTCTGTGCCAGTCTTTCACAGGGAGAAAAGATGGTTCTAACTGTATTTAAAAAGTATCATGAAAAATGATCTTACTGGAAGCTTTAAAAAATGAACTGTGATTTTGTATGCTTGAATTTAGTTAGTGTATGATTGTTACTTATTGAAAACTTAAAGCCGCCTTCTATTGTTAATAGATAACAAACTTCCCACAGAAAAAATGATGAGAGTTGGCTTTTCCATTTCTCTAAAAATTTTGTTTTACAAGCAAGATTCAAATAGCCTGCACCTGCTGTTTCAAGAGCCCTGAGAAGTTGTGAAGTTCCCTGGTGTGTCTCAACAAGTTGCTTTTGGAGTGCTGTGGAGTATTCAGAAATAGTTGTTCATGACTTCTTCCCATTCTTTTAAACCATACACAGAAAGCCTATTAAGCTTCAACTGAGTCAACACTTGTGCTTATGCATTCAGAAAAGTTACTGACTGTTACAATGAAGTACAAGCTGTTCTAGTGCAAGAAGCTGCCCACAGAACTACAAGGGGAGAGGTTTCTTCCCTCTGTAATGTATTACTTGACACCAGCTACAGAAGCGCTGGAATTACAGAGGCTTCCTCAAAATCAGCATGACTCCAAAAGCTCCATAAGCCAAAAGCTTATTTGAATATGCAGTAGTTTCAAAGTTGAAGCAGAGCCTGAGGTAGCCAGGCCAAAGAGAGGACAGGCTTGAGGAAGCAGATAAGCATAAACACATTCCTTCCTCCAGCGCAGCAGCCACGGAGGCTGGAAGCGGCTGGGAATGTAAGGACAAGCTTGGCTGAGGAGGAGGAGGCGAAGGGAGTGGTGAGCCGTGTGATAAGCCACTTGATAAGCCACGTTGGCAGAACATTTGCCACTGCTGATAAGGGGAGCTGAGGAGAGACAGGGATATGAAAATGGCACGTCAGGCGGCTGGAAGCTGATGCCCAGATAGGAGTGTTATTCAGAGCAGAGTCATGGGTGGGATGCTGGGATGCAGGCAAGGTTTGGATCAAGGATCGAGGAATAAGTGTGAGGAGCTGGAAATGCCAGACGAAGGGTGGTTTATCACATTCAGGCCACCAGGAGCAGGAGCTTCTGAGGCAGCTTGGAGGAATCTCATTAGTCGTCACCCGAACACACAAGGAAGGAAGATAAAGTGCTAGAGCAAGAAAGGCAGAAAGGAGGTGGCCGGTTATTCAGCTCAATATAAAGTTTGTCTGCAGCATTTCTCACGCAGGTATTAAGCACTAGAGAACCATGATGAACTATCACCTCCTTTTCATAGGTAGGGCCCTATTGCATAGAAAAACAAAGCAATTTCCCAGTTAATTAAGTTAGCCAGAAGGTCTTTAGCAAGCTGGGATTTCAACCCAAAGAACCCAAATCCCAATCTAGTCCAGGATGTGAGCTTTATTTTCCATTTGCAGTCAGATTTTTAGATTAAATAAAATGTGATATGATTACAATTGCCTAAAAAATATCCATACAATTATCTTTATGTGATTAGCCTTTTCCAGTTCTTTCTGAATGCTGGCTGTTCACTGCTGATCACTTGCGGTGTGTCAGTTTTCCCTTTCTTGACTTGGTTTCATGAAAAGGTAGCATCTGAAAAAAAAAGCATCCCTAAATCCATCCAAACAAAATCTATATTCTGTACATGTTCTTGGGACCAGTAAACAAGAAGCACATAAAGATGTGAGCTGAACACAATCCAAACAAATATGTGAGGTACTTATTTTGGTGTGCTTGGATTATTAGGCTAAAACATGAACACAAAGAGCCGACTGCTTATGTAGTGCAATGGGAAAATTGAAGGTGACTGGCAATCACTCTAAAATACCCAGGCCCTTTCTTTGTATAGTGCTGGAGTCTGTAGCCTCTGAAGCAGTGGCACTGTGCTGTAAATAATTACTTTACAAGGACGTATGTTGAAATGAATGTATTACTTATGTCGTGCAAGAAAGCCATTATTTAGGGGGGGAAAAAAAGGAAAAGAAAGAAAATTTATCAGGCCATCACACCATAAGCGAAAGAGCACACTGGGAACTCAGCTCTGTCACCTAGACACAGCTCCCTTGTGCCGTTTGAAACACACTACAGTATCGTCTATGGTACCAGCTGTGTCCCAAAAGGCACGGTCCTCCCAGGGGAATCTGTCATAGCTGCTCACTCCGCGCACATCTTGTACACTCAGGAGCTCTCTGGTGACTAGACATTTATGTGAAGGCAACTGCATTAAACTTGATCCTACTTCCATGCAAGACAGAAGTGGGTCCAAAAATCCAGCAAAGGAAATGGACTTCAGGGTAATGGAACGCTTTCCCAATGCCAGAGTGCCCCGGATTATGGCCAGAATCAGCATATTTATACATTCCTTCTCAGTTTCACTGTGAATTTCACATGTTCTCTGCCTTGCAGCCAGCCTAAAAATTATGAATTGCTGCTTGTAATGTTAATATGTTGTCCACAAAATGAATGTGATCTGTCTTCATTGTCCCTACAGAAAAAAAGTTTTGATACTTCAATTTCTTCTTCAAACAAAATCAACATATAACTTATGTTTGTGAACAAAGTGATTTTATGGCATTTCTCTTTGTTGACAGAATGATTGGAATAAAATTACATTCTGTTGACAAAAAATGTGATGAAATGTCATTTGTGAACATTATGAACAAAAGAGTTTGACAAAGTGCAGTTTGTCAATGGGATGTACGATAGGTTGTAGCAAAATAAATTTTGTCTCTCTGCTATTTGTCCTGTGTGAAGTGTGAAGTTTTACAAAATCCACCCTGTCAGAATACAAAGTAATAATCTCACCTGGAAAAAGACACTCTAAGTGTAAACATTCTCTTTACAGAAGGCATTCCTTTTAATGTTTTTATTCATATCGCTCTCAATCACCTCTGTTTTTCTAGAATTTTGCAGCTGCTAATAGAAATAGGTTGGAGTCACATGTATTGGTACCTATCACATTCTTTCACATTTTGCAGCACTTTTGGTAAATTGATCAACTGGTAGAATTTTGTGATTTTCAGGCATACTAGATATGTTCAAAGATAACAGTTTTCTTCTCGGAGGGTATCAAATGTCTGACAGCATCATGAGTACTCAGATAGTTTAATTCCTTTAGAGCTTAGGCAACAGTCTGTCAGCATCTGGAAAGTGTATGCCAAGCTTTTTTATCTTTAAACTTTGATGCCTGACATCTTTACATGGACATGAGTTCATATGAGGATGGACAGAAAGGGAGGGAGTCTCCCTTTGGTGGGCTCAAGTGAATGAGCTTAGACAATGCTGATCTACCCTCAGTGGCAGAGGGCGTTTAGGTTAAAAGAAATTTGATGGAGGGAGAAATAAAAGCACAAGGTCTAGAACAAAGGGTATAGAGTTAATTATATAGGAAGAAGTCACAAACATGAAATGGTTGAACATAAAGCAAAAAAAAAAAGAAGTATGAAGAAAGGTTAAAGTGCAAAACAACAAAAGCAAAGGTTGAACAAAATTATGTTAAGCATCAACATATTAACAACAAATAGAAAAAAAAAAAGTATAAATTACAACAAAAACAGGGCTGTTTATGATACATCAGTTCTTTCTTGCTGATTTACCACTAGGCCCATAGACTGCAAGTCATGCAGGCGTAAGTGACTGCTCCTGGACAGAGAGGTACGCAGAGAAAACAAGGTCCCCAGCAGAGTCGGTCCAAGTGACATCTCCCCACACTGGAGGGACAAACGTAGCCAGGTGGGACCGGGGGCTCTGCCACAAGATGGATAGTGCTCCACAGGCACCATGGCCCTTTACCACATGACTGCATGACTCCTCTCCTCCAGTAAACTGTGAGAGAACTTGTCTTTCCTTCTGGACAAGTGAAAAAAAAAACAAATCCTACCAGAATTTGAGTGTGTCAGTGTGATCTTCTATCCAGCTGTGAGGGACACTGTTCTGGATGAGAGCTTGTGTGGGATTCAAGCTGCACTTCACATCACACGAGCTTCCCAAAGCTGGAAGCATTATATACATTAAATCACTATTTAGTTAAATGTGGACCCCAAGGCTGTTCAAATTATGTTTATCTCCATGCTGTACGGATTAAAGATCTGAAGGAAACCCATCTCAGTACAGATTGGTCAGTCTATGCAAATATTCATGGAGCAGCAGTGATATAAATTTACATTCACCAGTAAATGCCTCTTAGAAAAGCTAAAAATATAATTAATTACCTTGCTCTCAATAAGGTTTTTGTTGTTCTTCTTCTTTCCATCTCCCCCCCGCTGGTGAGGGAGAAGAAGGGAGCTGATGTGGTAAATGCTTTTTCTCCTGATTTTTCCCTTACAAAAGAATAAATGAGATGAAAAGGTAAGAAATGTTCAAACGTAATCAACATACACATACGTTCTAAAGAAAATAGCAAATTAAATGCAAAGCCTATGCTAATGCATCATCCAGGTTGAGATTTTAATTGCAAAAAGTCAGGAAATGTAAAGTTATGGTTCTCACAGTAATCATCACTCAGCCTCTTGAACACAGTCAGGATTTGTATTCCAGACAGTGTGCAGCATTAACTCCAACACCATCGTATATATGCGCTCTCTGCCTTCATTACAGTTGCTGGGGGAACCATAATTCCACATTTGCTGACTTTTGCTCAATTAATTTTTTTTTCCCTTAATGCTGTGCTATGAAGTTCTTGGTTTATTTTAAAAAGCAAAACAAGGAAAAGAGACTAGAACTTTCCATCACACAATACAATGAGGAGACAATGAGGAGACAATCCATCTTGTCTGTGCGTCCTATGGCTCATGTAGGACCACACAGTCATTTGAGATTAAAGTTACAAGAATAATAAAAACAACAACAATATTAAAAATGTTATACCTGGAGCTTCAGTTCATCACTAAATGAGTGCAGAAACACATCAGGGAAATGGCACGCTATGCACAAGAGCTATTTTCAAGCAACTGTGATGATAGCTGTAACTGTATGACATTTCTTTGCACTGAAGACAGCACACAAGTATCCTCCTTCCTTAGCCCTAGGTGGAAGCGTCATTGGTTTGTTTGCACTCAACCTCTCTCCAACGTATTTCTCCATGGGACAACAGAACTTTGTGCCCCCCACAACCTTTCCAGCCCTTTGCTACCTCTGCTACCTCCACCTCATCCCTCCATGCAGCTCTGTTGGGCTAACCTGCAGCCACGGAAGTGGTTTATATGTATGAAAACTGCTCCTAAAAATGAATGTCCTTATACAGACTGCAATGCCAAAGGTTCTTTTTCTCTTATATATGGATCTGTCTGCAGATCAGACAAATCCATTAACCTCAGTGAGAACAGCCTTCACCCAGACGCTGTATGTATGTAAGTGTCCTTAGCTGAGGAGCTAATGATATTGTCCCTCATCAGTAAATCTTGGCATTTGTCTCATACAATTATTCCATATATATATTTCTCAGTTGTATGTTTGCTGGAATAAAAATGTTTATAGAGAAACATGGGTGTCTCCTGTGCCTCACTGTAATGTGTATTATAATCTCTCATCATGGAAATTATGGTTTGGGGGTTATTAGACTGGCATAGTTACATGTCATCCCTGGCCTGTAATTTAAAATGAGCTGTCAGAACTGTGTGGTCCCAAAAACACAGCATGTGTGTTGACAAAAAGTACCTTCCACCCTAAATAGATAAAATATTTTGTAAAAGTAGCATTCACTAGAACTTGCTAAAAACAACAACAAAAAAGTTGTGTGTGTGTGTGTGTGTGTGGACATTTCTCATTTCTCACTGAAAAAATGCATTTTTCAAAAATCTAAGTGAGTCTTAGAAGGAAGTCTATTTGCCTTTTTCATTATCTACCCCCTCCCCAAACTTACTTTTTGCTATTCATATCCTCCTTTCATTCTCTTTTAACTTTTTCAGTTGTAAGAACAAGGGAAAAAAATTGCTAAGAAGGGAGAAAAGGAGTTCTAGAGAAAAATTACCATATATTTTTAACAGGAAAAAAAAAAAAAGATTTTTTTTAAATCCTTCCTTGAAATGTGTCTATCTGGTTGAGAGGTAGGAAAGGAGGGCTTGACCTGCTGCATGGAACAGCTGGTAAGTCAGTCTCTTCTTTGGACTTTGAATGCAAAGAGCATGTTCAGCCAGAGGTAAGCATCCAAGGTATCTGGCAGAAAACAGGAGCAGACAGAACAGATGGCAGCTCATGACCATTCCAGAGATAAGGAATGATGTTGCCAAAAGAGCTCGCTCAGGTCTGTGTTGTGCTTTGTGCTTTGTGTTTCCAACCCGTGGACAGAAGAGTCACGATTCTCTGCAAAGTCATGTCAAGTGGCTACAGCTGGTCCATTGTAGGCATTGGAATGCTGCTCTACTCAGTTCAGTTAAGAGTCTGGTGGTCACAGAGTGGGGAAAAAAGTATTTTGGAATCCTTGTTTTCAGCGCTACAGAACATGTAAAAATAGCTCCTAGGTGCATATGGGATTTATAATTCAAAGACAACATCGTCATAGTTTATAGGTGAAAGCAAATCTTAATAGCATTCCAGAATTGTAGAGAGATGGTGAGCCGTGCAAATATTTAGTATCTAAAAGGAAAAGACAGAAAAAAAACAACACAGAGGTCAGAAATGGGGTCAGCAGAAGAAACCTGTACAGAGTGTGGTCCCCTGGGCTGGATGGTCAGTCAAACAGGTGAACACCAGGCACCATGAGGCAACTGTAGTGAACGGGTGGATGAGGGCAGCTGTGAAGCTCTGTGTATCTTCTCAAAATATTGCACAATTTTAACCAAAAGCAAAATGAAGGTTACTAGTTTCTAACAGTGATATTGTGGAACCCCTTGCCACAACTTGTCCGTAGCGAGTTTTTCAAAAAAAAGATAGATCTGAGTTGTACAAACTTATCATACTAATGGGAGAAAAGGAGATACTAGCCAGCTGTTTCAACAACTGTCTCATGAGTACATTGGCATCTCTTACAACTGGTCATAGCTGTTATTATAATATGAATGGTAGCAGGCATTACATATCTGGAGTAGAGAAAAGTTATTTTGGAACTAGCCAATGTACACTTCAGAATTCACTCTGAAAATATAACAGCTTCAAAAGAAATAAAAGCATCTCATAAAATGATATTAACAATGAAAATATTTTGGAAATACAATTTCAATACGTGGAGTACTGGCATTTAAATCTGCTTCTGTACTGACATCTGTCAAAAAAATAATTAAAAATGAGAAGTCCAAAGGGAATAAGTAGTTTTGGAAATGAAACCTCACCTGTGTCACCTAAAGGTGGGATTACTGCAATTCACCCTCCAAGCAGAAATTGTGGGGGGAGCAAGAGCTGTCTGCCAGCTCGTTAGGGAGAGTTTCACAGCTAGTGAGTGACACCTCTGCTCTGTGATGTATAATGGCTAACAACCAATTTCCATCTGACTCCCTGCATTAGGGATTCAGCTAATGAGTCATCTTAAATTATTACTTCTGCATGAGACCACTGTGTCCAGATTGCTGAGGTGAGGAGACAAATGATATCAATAGCATTTCTGTCCGCAAATAGATTTACAATCAAAACAGAGTGGCAAAGGAACGGAAAAATCCAGAACACAAGAGTGACAACAGTGACTGTGTGCTAGTTATAGTTGACATGCCGTGTTGATTAAACTTCCTAGTCAGGAACCCCACTGAAGTCCACTAATATCTTGTCTATGCATCTTCGGGGTTTCCTGGTCACAGTGATAGAAAATAACCCATGACTACCCTCCAACTAGCGGCCAGAGCCAGTCAGAAGAGCTGTTGGGTGATCCTAAGAGCAAATAATCACAGCATTTGCTGACGTTTGAGCCAGTGCTTATTAATCAACTATGCAGATTAGGATATGACATGGGAAAAGTTTCAAAATTGTCCTTGTCGAAAAGACTGGTGTTCCACAAGACAACAATTGCTCCAACATACTGAGGAAATCTATATTTGTCAAAAGAAACTTCTCTTTTTGCATTGTTATATCTCTTCAAGAAAAAATTTCTCTACTTTTGACCTCAGACCATGACTCTGTAGTAAAAGGTGGGTGGTATTTTTCAACCTAAATCTAGCATTTGTTGATACTCAGAGAAATTGGATTTCAAACTGAACTTGACAAATTCACATGCCTGGGGAAAAATAAATAAATAAATAAATCCTAAATTTCACAAATCTTTTCTTAGATGCTTCAAAATGAAACATTTATTTATAAAACCACTCTTCTTCGGCATTTACCTATTTCTGAAAGGGCCGAACAAACCACAAGTGCAGTAAAAAGTTACACTTTGGATCAAAAGAAACCTATTTCAGTGAAACCATTTTTTCCATCCAGTTTTTCAACAGGGCTATCACTCAACCTTAGGATATGACTATATTTTCTCTAGGGCACAAAAGAACTGAGCTGTATCCACTAGGAGCAAGGTGGCAAAATAAAACCATTTCAGAGTGAAACGAGCTGTGACCGCAGAAGTGTAGTTTAGCTGTGTAAGGATATCAGCCTTTAAAGTTCCTGCCCGCAGAGCTGTATCACGCCGGGTCGGCCCTTGCACACTGCAGGCAGATGCAGCGGCGTCGGGAGCCCCTCGCCCAAGTGCGCAGCAAACGCTGACCTGAACGTGGGCGCCTGGGCCACAGCAGCTGGGGTGAACCACTGCTGGACGACTGCCGTCGTGAACAGGAGCAAAGACATGTCTACAGCGTTTTTATTTCAGCAGGGGTCCTGGGCCTGCACTCTTATGTTGCCCAGGAAGGAAGTATTATTCAAGGGTCAGGGATGAAGGGTTTTGTCTGCTCACCAACATGTGACCCATGGTAGGAAATAAATGTCTGCAAACAGAGTGCAACTTCCATTGACAAAACATTTGGTCCAGACCAGGTCAAAGTCTTTTTCCCTGCTGGGAGAATTGGAAGCATTATGTGTCTTGCAGCCTCTTTGGAGAGAGATAATTGTAACTCCCTTACTGCCAAGTACAATATTGTTGCAGCCAATAATAATGTTCATACCATTTTTAATAAAGCTCGTGATCAGCTGAAACATGAATCAGTCTTCACAACACCTCTGGAAGATAAGGGAATGATGGAGACAGGAAAGTTAAGTGATCTTTTGGAGACCACCAAAGCAGCCTGCCAGTAAGGACTGCCATTAAAGCTAAGGAATTCCAAGCTCGTTGTCCTGTATTCTGACCACAGCACCCTGTGCTCTCCGTAGGTGGGAGAGCAAGACCCACGACATAGCTGCCAGTTATGTATAATATCTGCTTCTGTAAGACAAGAAAAATCTGCACCTATTCTGACTCTAGGGATACAAAGAACTAGTCCTAGACATGGTTTTCTGGTTAAATATTGCTCAAGATAATGGCTGCTTTAGAGAATGTTAAAGCATTTAACCACCTTGTATCTAGTACATCTGTATAGGTATATAAACCAAGGATTTACTAGAGACAACAATTACCTAGAAGTCTTTGGCTCCAAGGGTGCATGGAGAAGCCAAAGCGCACAGCCTGTGGTTTTCAGTCACTCATCGTCCCTGTATCCAGCTCCACCTCGTCAGCCCACTTCTTGGCACAGGGGGAAGCTGCTGCCAGGGGAAGGACTCTGAAACTGAGGGCCTGGACCTCCTGGACCTGTGCAGCTATAAACTACCCACAGAGTCTCAAATGCACACCTGCACAAACAAAGGGCAGGAAAAAAATGAGATACTCAATTTCTATAGAAGTACAGAAAGCAACTGAAAACTGAAGGGGGAAGGATCAGAAGTTCTTGCCAACATTACTTAAAATTCACAGGTACTGAGCTAGCTGTTACCAACCTGTTTTCTTTTGTGTTATCTTCTGCTAAATTACCCCACTGGAGCCAGCTAACACGAGAGATTTCACATGTCATTTGAACAGAAGAGCCTCAAAAGTCAGCCAGTATAGCTGATGAAAAGCAAATCACCAAGTCAGTTTACTACCAATGAGCTCTATTAAGTACCTATAATGCAGTTCATAGCCCTGGAGTAGACACCGTCCCTCACTAATCTAATGGTAGTATTGACAAGGATCATTTACACAGCTTTCCTTAAAGGTTACCACGATTTGTCAGGGACTCTCTGTGCTCCTGATGCTCATGCAATTCTCATTCTGATCACAGGCACATGTAGATCTGCTTTTGAGGCAGCACTAACTTGCAAATGGGGCCTCCACACCCCCACAACATCTGCTAGGCATTAATAGGGGACAGCCCCAAAGTATCCTGAGGCTGAACTAGTGCAGGAAAAATGGCTGTTCTACAGCAGTGCCTTGACACCAGGTATCAGTTAATCTGCATAAAGACTGCCCAGCTCTTTCTAGTGGTCAGTGGACATACTCCCCCTAAAGATCTGGCCATATTGCAGAACTGTAGTTCTATGTCCCTGATCATTAAGTGCAATCATGGCTTGATTTTGCATATTCTATGTTTAAAAAAAATCACTAGTCCCTCAGGCATTATCTCTAAGCTTTAACAAGCAAGAACTAGCCTCAGGATTTTAAATACATGGTTCTTTCTGGCTAAAACGTCTGGTTTTCAATCCCACGCTTTCTCTGATTTATGATGATGACCTGAATTGTTGAAACATCACTGCCTCTATTTAGAGAAAGTATCATCTCTTCAGCATTCAGCCCTGTCCACAAAAGGAAGGAAAACCACAGCAACAAAACCCTCCCAAGGGGAATGAGATGAAAGACAAGAAGAGCTAAGGCAGACAAAGGGCACTTTAAATACTATCTGCATTTACAGTGTAAATAGATAAATTATAGGAACTCTATTTGAAGCAGAAGATTGATCTTGGCTTTTTAAAAATAGCTTAAACTGTTATAAAAACCTGTTGATATTCTACTTAAATTTCTGCCTCAGTTCACAGATACAGTAGAAACTTCGAAGTGATGGGGCACTTCTTGAGATAGTCTTATTGCAAAGGAGGATCAAAGGATCAGAGCAGCCCTTTGGATGTAATCCCCAGCAAGAAGGGATGAGCTTAGAGGAGAGGCAGAGAAAAGAGGAGCTCAAATCTCTAGCTCCTGTCAGTGTCCACTGTCTCACTGCTCCACAGTACCTGCTGTTCAAACAACTTACTCTTCCTGACAGAAGGAGGCCAAATTGGCCCCATGGCTAGAGGTACTTGCTGGAGTACCCCTAAAGCCAAAGCTTCCTCACTCCTTGCCCAAAGTGACTTTGATCTTCTGTTCCCACCCAATCTGGGGTCTTTGACAGCTGGGGTCTTTGCACAGCTTCAGGTCCACAAGTTTTGGCTTGGCATAGGACTTAAATGAGGATCGCAGTGTTCAGTGTCCCCATCTGGTGGTCAAGTAAATAGAATTAATGTAGAGCTCTAGGGTCCTTAAGAAAGAGGAAATCAAACAACAAAACATGTATCTGCAGAGAAAATATGACACTAATACAGGCACCATGAAGAAAATGAGTGTGCAAAGATAGCAACTGCAGTAAGGAAAGGCAGAGAAATCAAAAACAAAAGTAAATAAAATCCATAGTAACAATTAACAATAATGTCTCTCAAAAAATATCTCCCCATTAAACCAAAGATAAGCTAAATTCTACAAAAAAGGGAGGTTAAGCTTGGAATCCATTTTCTGTTGATGAGACAAGTGCATTCTTGGGATAAAGTGGTCAGATCTGCCTGATACAAGGTGAGTCTTACTCAAAAGTACACTCTATGCATGCATGCAATAGGGTGACCCAGTCCTTTAACGTTAAGAAAGCATCTGCATGGATTCATCTCACCTCGAAGTCTGTCATTAACCTGTTGGGTGAAAACACCCAGTCCCGAGCTCAGATCCCAATTCCTCCTTGGCATTCAGAGCAGAGGAGGTCGAGCGGGAAGCTCAGCAAGACCTGGCAGGCATGGGCTCAAAGACACCTCCTCCCCCAGAGGAGCCCAGATGCCTCCAAGACACTCCGCGACCCCAGGCTTTTCTCCCGGCCTACGGCCCCTGAGGTGCCCTGGGGCATTTCTCTGCCTCCTGCAGGGCTTCCCTGGAGGCTATCCAAATATCTCCCCCTCAAAGTGTCCCCAGACAAACACACTGGCACACCATGTGCCATGGTAGTTGTGGACTGTTACCAGAAAGATAAAATAAGCCTTAAAAAATGAGACCCAAAGAGTTGGTATTTGTTTAAAATTTAAACATGCTATTACGCTATATGCTAATGTAGTGTAGAATTATAGCATTCTTATTCACTGTAGCAATGACGGTCTCAGGTAAACAAGGAGGTGAAGCCTGTAGAGAGAAGTGATAGCTTGTATTAGACCAATTGGAAGAGGCAGGAGAAAAAGGAAAAGGTTTTCTTCATCTGACTAACAAGAAACCACAAATCCAAACTAAATCAGGTCAGGCTGAATTTCTCCTTAATTCAACCTACTTATAATAGTTGATTTATTTACTGGAGAGAATATAATACATAGTATCTGTTGAGCAGAAAAGCATCTTAGCGAAGTGAGGTAGGGAGCAAAGAAGAAAGGGAGAGTTAGGACCAGTCTAACAGGGAGAATTCAGCTAGCAGGCCCTAAGGCCATAAAATCAGTCTCTAGTGCTGAATCTCTGTTTTTCTGTATCTGGCAGACTTATGAGCTGTTTCTGTGAAGAGTTTGGTGTGTCTGTGGAAGCTTAAAACAGCGGTTCAGAGAGCATTTGTTTCAAGCTATGATCTCTTTTCTGTTAACAACAGTCAATACCACTATTAAAATATCAGGAAAAAAGTTCCTTGGAAAGGAACAGATTTTTTGGTTGTGCATGCGAAATTACAGTGAGAAATGCTAGCAGTGCATGGGCAGCAGCGCATAAGCTGTTCAAAGAGGGCAGGAGAGAAGCCTGAGGACTGCAGAGTTTGTGTTTAATGCTGTTTTTCAAGAGGCTGTTTTGCAGCTGTATCAAGCTGGGATAGTGGAAGCAAAGGACAAAATGTAGAACAGATTTGAAGATTCAAGCTGTATTGGCTGGAGGTAGCAAATTTCTCTGAGTAGAGGAACCTCTTTGCCTCCCCAAGGTCAGGGCACAGCTGCGATCTCTGCTCATAGGGGCAGATCCAAACCTCTCCAAGTCTTCTGTGCAGCCTCCGGGAATAAACCAGATCCTGAAGCCACCCCACCAGCACCAGGGACCTGCAGTTCACAGTTACATTTTCCCAATGGCTGCAAGAGAGCTTTCACACCGCCCTTTTTTTTTCTTTCCTCTTCTATATCGCAAGCAACCTCTGTCTCCTCCTAGCCTGCAAGATCACATCGAGAAGATGGAATACATTTCTGCAGAAAGGTAGGGAAATCCACTCAAACTATGATATTCTAATAGGAAGCAGTCATTGCTGATTCTGGTCCCATTGAGCAGTATATGGGAATTACCATTAAGTTCAATAGAGCAAAACCACACAATTAAAGGAGAAAAGATTACCTCCCTTTTTCATTTTTATTCTACTGGCGCACACACACACATAAAGAAAAGATAAAAACAAAAACTTTTTTTCTCACCATTACAGGCATTTGTAATGCCTGTATTGACCTCAGCATAGACTTGTCACCAAGAGTTCTTGGGCCAGATCCTCACTCTGTGATCTGGTCATTAATCAGACACTCTGAGCCCTGCTGAGGATTCCCATCAACAGAAAGTCTCTAGGTACCATAAGCTGAACCAGCCAAGCCACAGGTAAGTGCAGGGCATAGGACACCCAACTTGTTATTCTCTGGCAGCAAAAGTTCTGCTCTGTGGCACCAAGTACAGCCTCTTAGAGGCTTCTGCCTGCCTCCCCGCTCCAGGACAAGGCAATGTGAATGTGTTTGTTTTAAATACTGGAAACAGAAGTCGAGCGCAGATGAGAATTCACCTACTGACTTCTAATTAAGTTAGCAGCCCATACCCTTTTAATCCTCTCTAGAAAGAGGTTACTTGTATTTGGACCACTAGTTGCAGGACTGTACACACATCCACCTTATTCCCCTACAAATATTCTCTACCTAATCTACTAGTACCTTTATAGATCACTGCACAACAAAGCTGCTAACACCAACAAGTCAAACTGTTGGTGGAGGAGGAAATGCAGAATTAAAGATGGTCAGTCACATGGTATTTTATTTCAAACACAGTTGATGCTTGAGTCAGTATGCTTGAAAAAACCTCAGTCATGCAGTGAATTCAGATGTTGTCTCTGGCAGGCGGTCCACATTTGCTGCAAGAAGTAATGGGGGAACAATGGAAAAAGTTACAAGAAGTAGTTTAATTGCTTGAAAAAAATGGCTATTTAAATATGTGGATTCTCTGAGCATTTTCCAGAATGCTCCAGAACTTCCTCCATGCTACAAGACCATGCATTTAGACCAAGTCACACATGAAAGGCTGGTCACCTAGTGTGTGCTCCTAGTTTTCCCGTGTCATACCTGATCCAACTGGGATGGATATGCAGCAGTAAGCAGTGCTTGTGCCTGCAGGTGAAGATGACTGGGCTTAATTCTAAGTTTTGTGAAATCTGGGACCTCAGGAAGGACAATAAACATCAAAAGATATTTTCGGCATGCTTATCCTTATTTTCTCAGTTGCAAAAAGAAAATAATACTATCACCCAGACCCTCAGGGAAGCTGCAAAGATAACAAGATAATGTCCAGAAGGTTTTTGGTAACATCCATACCAAAACAAATAATGAAAATACAGACAAATACATCAAACTAGAGATTGAATACTGTCCTTGAAACAGGGCTAAGGATCCCTCAGATGGATACAAACCCATAGCAAATAGCTAGCTCTTCACTGAGTGAAATAAGGGAACTGTGAAAAAAAAAATGTGGTATGCAATCAAGCAATCCCTCCAGGAAAACCAGAGAATCCCAGTCTCAGGTCTAGGAGGTTTCTTTGGCTCCAGTTCCATCCAGGCACATGCAGCAGAGCAGCTTCCTGGAGCATTGGCCCCACATCAGCTCTCCCAGATGCCTGCCCACAGCATTTGGCGGTCACTGGCGGTTGTGTGAGCAGCTATGTTGGCCTGCGGCATGGAAACATCCACCAGAGTAACTCAAACCCTAGACCAGCTCTTAGGCCGCATCAGGGTAGGGGCATTCGGGGCTGCTGAATTGGTAAGTGGCTCTATAAATTCACTAAACAACTCATGAGCACAGACTCTGGTCTTGCCACTAAACCTGTGCTGAGAAATAATCCAAACTGTGTTAGGTCAGGGAGCAGGAGCAAGGAAGACCATTAACCTACTCCTACCTATAGGCAGAGTTAACAGCAGCATTCTCCAAACGTCTCAGTGCTTAGTGTTGCAACCCCCACATTCTTTAACCATAGGCTTCTTTTTTGGATGTAAAACACATTAAGCACTAGCAAGCTTAGAGTTCAAGATTAAAGCACCTAAAACTGTCCATTCATTGTCTGCAAAGCACTGTGAAGATGAAAAGCACGAGGGTATTATTTTGACAGACAGCAGGATACCAAATGCAACTCTACTTTTTCCTAGTCCATGTTGAAGCTGTTAAAATTCTCTGAATATTAAATGTCCAAGGCCACTTTCAGGGTTGACTTAAATGCGGTTTCTAAAATATGTGCTGAATATTATTCATTTCTCTGAGAATCAAAAAGCTGGAGGCCCTTTGATGGGGTTGCTTGCATTTTTAAACCACATACACACACGTAGTTAGAAGAATTTGGCAAGTGTCATTATATAGTCAGTATCTCAGACAAAAAGGTACAATACGAATACAAAATCTTAGATATTTGTTATTTTTATCAGATTCAGGTTAAAGACGTTGATAAATATATTAGATAAAAATAACAACGCTATTACACAACGCTATACCACTGGCTGAAGGAAGGTAAAAATGAAGAACAGTCACCAGAAACTGCAAAGAGCAGATGGCTGGTACCTCCAGAAATTCTACTTCCATTATAGTATAAGACAAATCCATTAAGCATAACAGGAAATAACTTTCCCCCAGTGTTAAATATCTTGCATCTGGGTGCCAGAAAAAAAAACAGTTGCAGCATTTTTTTTTGAAGGATGTTCATGCCTCAGTTTAACACCTGAGCTAAACTAAACTTGTTAGAGCTATAGTCATGTTGAAAAACTCTGAATAAGAACACTTCCTCATGCAAACAACATACTTGAAGATAATAAGTAAATTTGAGCAGAAGTCATGGCACAGACCTCTGTGTCTGAGTATTTATTCAGTGCTTAGGAGCTCAGTGCAATTTTTTATCTTCATCTCAGACCAGACTGTCCAGGTCAGCTGGGAAGCTAAACGTGGACGTACAGAACGTAGTGCTGCAGCATCCAACGCTTGGGCACCCAGGCTCCTCCGCAAGCGAAGAGTTGGGCACCAGTGACTACCCAGGCTTGCACAAGTACACAGACTGGGCTTCCTGGATGTGCTCTTGGATGTCTGGAGACAAACCAGTCCAGGTCTGAAGGCAGCCTTATCACTGTGCTGGTCCGGAGCAAGTAGCCCCTGCCTTTTAACTGAGTGCATCCATTCAAGCACAGCAAGGCACTAATACTACCAGTACAGCTGCTGGGGCGCTGCTGGCTCTCAGCAGCCTCGGGCTGCCTCAGACCTCAGGCAGAACAAGTGTGTCTGTCGCACCTGTCCTCGTAGGGAGCCATCCAAATTGCCATGGACATGCCAAGGAAAGAGACAAAGTTTAGCTGCTTAAGAGTCACAGGGGAGCCCACGCCAGAGGACAGTGTCTCCTGCTAAAGCTGCTCTCAACCACAGACACTCTTTGGCATTCAACACCTGAGACAGTCTTTTCCCACAAAACACAGGAAGAACATGATGCTCCCTCCTCACCCACACTGCCTTTTATCCTATAATCTAGTGATTAAAGACTTCATTTGAAAGGTGGAAGAACTCTTTTCTGCCAGAAGGCTTTTAACACCAAGCTTCTAATTTCCGGCAGTATCGCAGCTACAAAGGTGCAGTGGTGGGTACTCGGAGGGCTCTCTGAGTCCCTCTGTTAATAGTTCCACTTTTCTTGACACAATTAGCTATCTATTGGGGCAGAGGCAGAGAGAAAGTTACTGTATAGTTGAATGGTTGCACACTTAGGTGAGGATAGGGGCAGCTTAACAAGCTAAATATTTAGCCAAAGATGAAGCAGTTAAATGAGAGATTTTGAGAACATCTGTCCCAGAATACCCCAAAGTCAAGCAATTAGGCTTCCCTGGGAGGCAAATAGGCATGTCTGAGTGCCAGCCGGCGGGGAAGGGATTCGGATGCAAGTTTCTCGTACCTCACATAAGTGCTTCAGACTAATGTGCAAGTCTAATTGGTAAGAAGGCAGCCTGGGTAAGGGGCACTGAGTAACGCGGGCCGGGTGCCTCGCTGCCTGCAGGCAGTGCCGCGGTGCTGTGGGCCTGCGCTGCCACCACCACCGCCGCGCGAGACCCGGCGGGACCGGCGTGTTCATAGCACCGAGCAGGCTGCGGCCATGGACCCGCCGTGTGCACCTGACTGCGACGCTCTCCCTCCTCTTCTAACAGAGCGAGGAGAACCCTGTGCTTGGGTTGCCTGGGACCTGGGCTCTGCGGCCTCCCAGCCGAGGGTGGTATGAGGGGGATGTCTTTCCAGCCCCGTGGTGAAGTCTACATGTTTACATTAAGCAACATCACATAAAACATATTTCTTTTTCTCATTTTTTTGCTGTCTCTCCCTTCTCCGCGATCCACAAATTTCACACTCTTTCAGCTCAGTATCTGGCTGAACAGCAACAGGAGGCGCCAGGAATACTCCTCTAATCTCTACCCACTTCTTATTCCTTGATACCTTCAGAGGGACTGGAGGTGCCTTTATTTTCCTTTCATCCTCTGCCCAGACATTTCTATACAAGGCTGCATCTCCGCTCTGTAGTGGAAGATGTTAATAGCTTGTTTTGTTGTCTTTTTTTCCCCTCAGAATTGACTTTTATATTAATTTAAATTAGGGTATTTTACTATGTCATGTTCTTCATTTTGATGGCCTTCTCTCTTCAGATCCACAGGCTCACTCCTTCCAGTGCCTGTCTTGCAACTTTTGAGTTTAAAGTACATTTTTTTTCCTGCAAGTTTAGAAGTTTTCATATTAAGACACTTGTTTTCAGGGATTTGAGCAATTTGCAAGGGAGCAAAAGAAGCAGCCAGAAACAAGGAATTTGGCATTGACCCAGCCCTTCATTCATAATAAACCTTTAAAAAAACAGCAATGACTCAGCACAGGCATAATTCACAAACCAGAAGGGCCTGCTTCACTGCCTTACAATTGCATTGGTACGTACTTAATCACAGCAAATAACATAGTAGATATTTTATTTTTGAAAACATGCTATGTTATATTCATCCTTTGAAATTGCTGTAACACATGGCCTCTCATCTAAAATATCCTTGTCAGACATAATTGGCAGAAGTCGTCAGATGAGGTTCACGTCATATAATTAGGTGTATTATATTAGGCTGAACCGGTTACTTTAATAGCAATGCCACAATGTGCACTAGCCAGTTGTTTTAAAACACAAATGATTGCCGTGACCTTCTTGCAGCAGTAACGCTGATTCCCTGTCATTTATTTATGACAATAACCTATTAAAAATATGTTGAGCAACTTGTTTGGGCCCTTTTAAGCCCTGTCTTCCCAGCAGAGCTGCCAGCGCAGGCCTCGACACCCACATGGCAGCAGAGCCACCTCTACTCGACCATTGCTGGAGCGGGGCCTGTTCCACATCCCACCATGTGCATGGAGTGGGGTGGCCTGGCCTCGAGCAGCCCAGTCCCAGTGGGAATCCCATTGGGAAGTGCCTGTCTGGCTCCCACAAGCTGCAGAGCCGATGCCCGCAGAGCATCACCCATGGCACTGGGAGGGAAATGGTCTCCCTACGTGCCATTGTGCCAGCAGTGCTGTGAATATAAGCAGTGTGTCCTCCATAGCAGCACTAATACTTTGTCCAAAGGCAAAAAAAAATAAACAAATTTAAAAAAAAGACTAATTTTCACATTCAGGAGATATATTGTACTGGAAAGGGGCACAAGAAGCTAATACACTGGCCAGGTGATGACTCACTACTTCCTGCTGGTATTCAGGGTTTTGAATAACAGCATAGTTTTGGGCAGCTGGGGTTTTCTTTCTTTTTTATTTGTTTAAGTTAATGATCTAAAAACTCTGTTCACCCAATGATCTTGGTCTTAGATATCTGGTTTCTTACATCGCATTAGAAATGAACTTACAATGTTTTGCATGCCTCAGTTTCTCGCAGAGCTATCTTGTAATGTCAGGACTTGGAAGTGAATTTAACTACAGGGCACCTACTCCAGGTTTAACCGCTACTGGGCTTTCTCTATACACATGAGTTTTATTGGTAGGCTGAAGAGATATAAGCTGTCGAGCTTGGACTCTGTTTTGCCCATGTAAAGGTGCTCTCTCGGCTCTTTCCCCACGGAAGAGGTGTCTCACACAGGGCCAAATACTGAGTAAACAATCACACCCCTCTCGACCTACTTACTTAAACTCCTGGAAAAGCCACAGAGTAATTTCCAGTGCAGAGCAGAGCAACTGCCCTGCTCTCACTACCACGGTCCCGGCGGGCTCTGCCTCCACAGGGAGAGAGCGGCGCTGCCGGGGCTCCCCTCTCTATGTGGCAGGGTTGTAAACACACAGCGTGTTTCGGTGGGAAGTCCAAGTTCTGCTAGTCTCTTTTGAGGCTGAACACATGGACAAAAACACTGTTTATTGCCTGTGTCTTGACAACTAGTGTCATGCTTAGGTGCAGAAGTGCTCTCAAGGGAACAAAAATCTCATATAGGGTAAAAACATTACATAAAGTTGTCTGGTTTCAGAGGGCAAACATTAACTTCTGAGGATGAACTTCCTCTGTAAATGGTTACAAATCCTTTTTAACACAGGCTGGTTCCCTCTTCAATGCAAATAAGATTGAATCATGTAACAGTTAGAAGAATTAAGCAAAATTAGGATGTCCTGTCCCAAATTCTAACTCATCCAGGTCTGTTTCTATTAAGTCAGCAAGCAAGACTGACATTCCAAAAAGAGGATTTGGAAATGTAAATAGGAAAAAAATGGGAGTTCTCAAAATGAGGGAAGTAGAATATAAGATATGCTGTCATGGTCAGCTCCTGTCTCAAAGGGCCTGTGGCTGGTGCTTGCAGGGAGATGCAGCGGATGAGGGACAAGACAATCTGTTCCCACACGGAGTGCTCCACTCTGCCAGTCTGTGCCCTAGAGGCTTCCCGACCTGAGTGATACGCTGTGTTTAGTTGCTGCTGATTGATAGACTAATCTGCCTTTCATACCTTTGAGCCCCTTTATATTTTTTTATCTCCACATCATCCAGTAACAACAAATTCTACATAATTACATGGTGTGTGAGAAAGATTTTCTTTGTGTTTATATTGCTGTCTTACTAATTTCTGTAGGCACCTCTAATTTGTTGGGCCAAGAGAATCACGAGCAATCTGCTTTGCCCTACCTCTAAGATTTTGCAAATATTTGCAATATTCTGCTTTTAATCATTTCTGTTTTCCAAATTAAAGAGTGCTAGTCTTCTTAGGTTGTCTTATTGCTCTTAGTTTTTACTTGTTTCCAATTTTAGTGTATCATTTTTGAAATGAACAGAGCAGAACTACTTCCAGTATTTGATGGGTACGTAAATTTATGTACTGGAATTATTACATTTATCTTGTTGTCTGTTCTTTTTCTAATAATTTCTGAAGTTAATTACCTCTACAACCCTTCTGAACATTGAGCTAATATGTTTTTGTAAAAAGTGTCTACGTTGTCTCCAAGATTTTTTGCCTGAGTAGTAATAACTAAAATAAGGCTTCTCACTGTCCACTTACAATTATGGGTCTTTTGTCTAAGTTGTAGTTTCCTCTCTCCTAAACTATTATCTGGAAATGTCACCTTGCTATTCAGCTCCTCTTACCTGATTATTTATGACTATGTTTAATACAAATCCCAGCATAGTTATGCTATGTGGGAAGCTTAAACCATTAGTAACTTCATAAAAGATTCTTCTGGAAATACGGAAATGTATCATAATGGCATCTTCTGATGACAATCAACTTTCTGATTCTCTAATATTTTATTTAATGGTTCTGAAAATTAAAGGGACCGCCCTTTTGTCCAGTTGCAGTTCAGCATTTAAGTGCTTTTGTAGCACGATGCCCCATTGCTCTGTGGGACTTGTAGTTTAGTAGTCTGAGTTTTCTCAAAGCCTGGTCAGCTGTCCCACGATCACAGGCACTTTGCTGTGATTTTGCATCCCAAGGCTTTCTCTTTCACACTGCTGCTCTTGCAAGCCAAGTGTGGCTTTCACTTTGGGGCACAGCACACTCAAATACAAAAAGCTAACACAAAACTAAAATAGTATAAATGTAAAATGAAACCCACAAAACAAGTTTGCACGGTCCCATGCAAACAGAAGCCTTTTAATTCTCATATACTTTCATATACTATAAGCCATCTCACCTAATTAGCCCCCATCTTTTCTGAAGCAATCTCCTTATGTTGGGAGGGACAGAAAATCAAAAATAAAAAAAAGTCCTGACAGCTCCTAATATAAGGAAACTAATTCCTTCATATACATTGCTTTGAAACTAGTGTTACTTCCTGAATTTAAAGGGAATCATTTCATTTTCCAGCAATGTGAATAAATAGGAACAATGACAATAGCTCGTGACCTTGTGACAGTTATAAAGAACTTCTCTAGCCTTGGACATGATCAGCTGTTCCCTCACTACCAGAAATGGAGCCTTGCCCTGGGTGAGGAAGTAGAAAAGAAGGCAGCACCAGAAGCTGAGTTAGCTGCTCACTCCCCACTAGTCTGTACATCGCGCTCCTTCTCAACTCTGCTCCCAGGCCAACAGAAAACTAAATTTAAAACTTTAAGGCAGAGCTGCAACTGCATATCCAACCACACAAAGAACAGGGTAAAAGATATTAAATTCTTTTGAGTTACAAAAACTGAAAGCATTTCTGGCAAGCTCAGCAGCTGTAGGAATGGCATTGAAATGTAACAGGGTCATAAGACACTGCACCTACAGCTGTGTAGAGGCCTTCCACCCATGTGGGTGTCAGATGGTGGTTTGGTCAGATTATTTCCTTCCTTCCTTCCTTCCTTCCTTCCTTCCTTCCTTCCTTCCTTCCTTCCTTCCTTCCTTCCTTCCTTCCTTCCTTCCTTCCTTCCTTCCTTCCTTCCTTCCTTCCTTCCTGCTTCCTTTCAAAGTTTATATGCAAGAGATTGCACGGTATGGTTCAAAGCAGTAATAACANTCCTTCCTGCTTCCTTTCAAAGTTTATATGCAAGAGATTGCACGGTATGGTTCAAAGCAGTAATAACAACTTACAGTTGAATCACTCTAAAAGACAACTAGTTTATTCTCAGACCATTCTCCTCAGTTTAGTCAATGAGTCAATATCACTCTGTTCTCAAGAAAAGTGACATTCTGGCCCCGCCGAAATGAATGTGAAATATCCCTGTGGCTTCAACTGGAACTGATTTCACCTTGCCTGGGATCTGGGAGACAGCTGGTATTAGCCTTCGGATTAAAATTCAAGAGTTCGTGGCTCAGCGTGGCACCTTATTACCCTGCACCTCTTCCCACAGCCCTCCATCAGCTCTGAGCCTGCATATCCCATAGGCGCTCTTTGAAGGCCTCTTTTTCTGAAGTCAACGTCTGCCTACTTGCCCAGCACGGATTTGGTGTACTTGAGCATCTTCCACAGGTTCCTGGCCTCTTTCGGCTGCTTCTTTTGGAAGCAGCACAGCATCAGTCACCTGCCAAGGAGAAATTAATCCCTCTGCCTCCTCTAATGCACAGTGGCAGAAACCCAAGCACTGGGCTCCACGAGCAGCCCAGAGGCAGACAGCAGCCTAGTGCGGCCTGCTTCAGCTCTCTCTCACCTTCACTCAGCTTGTAGCTAAACTCAGGTATCAGCTAGCATTATTACTGATGAAATATTCTGTGTTTTTCCCTCTGCCTTTTCTACCAAAAGGATGCGCTATGATTAATACGTTCTACAGCTCTAGATGGAGTTACTGCAATTGAACTAAATGTGGAAGTTGTGCCAAAGCTCTGGCTTTACCTCAAAGTCACAGCCCCTTCTCAAGAAGATTTCAAAGTGTTGTGTGGGAGTACTCACAGTTTTCTCAGTTATTCACGGTCCATTTAAAAAACCTGAAAAATGTCTTCAAAGTTAAGCTGGAAGAGAAACCACATCTATACCTGCAACCCAATTGGCAAACTATGTCCCACCAGCAGAGACAAACTGTATTTATTTGAAAGTCTAGCTGAAAAACAAGCTCCTGGAGGAGACTAGAGATATCCAGAGTTTTTTAGGAAAAATATTATATCTGTTTTTCAGAAAATGTGGTTCACATACCTGCTGGAGTCCATGTTTTTTTTTCTAAGAAGGGGTCTAAGATGATGTTTAGGAAAAGTTTCAGGTAAAAGGGTTCGTACATTGCCGTGAAAATTTACTGTGATATATAGATCACAAAGGCCTGAACACTCTTGCAGCACAAAAACTGTGCAAAATAATTGTATATTTAGCATTCAAAAATTGTGATATGCTAGAATACGTTGCATGTGCCATCTTACTTCAGTCTTCTTGTATGAATCAAACAACTTTTATTTACATTATCACTTCCTTTGCTGCTTTAAAATTGCATAGAATTATGCAACTTTTAGGATGAATTCAATGTATGTAAGAGTGCTGACTATCATATATAGGACATTTCTGATACTTTGTTGAAAAAGGAATTACATAGTGAGTATATCATGAAGTTGGATTTTTTGAGTTTCAGTCTATGTTGGACCGTAAGAAGAACCGGTAGAGTTCAGATTACCTCCATCTCAGTAGCAAGAGATCGTTTTTCTAAGTTGTTGACTAACTCAAAGTATATTATGCTTGTAAACAAGAGAGAATGGAAAAAAGATAAGGAATAAAAGCAAATGTCCAGTTCAAATTAAAGATGTTCATAACAAAATTAATTACATTGCTATGAGACATGAAGAGGAGAAATTCTGTAATTGCCTGTGCAGCAGTGGTGTAAGCCTGGCTCAGACACCAGGAATTCAGACCACTAACACAGCAGCACGAACTCACCCCAGCTTATGCTGATGGGACCTGTTAAGATCATCTTCACAGTGAGAACTTCAAAATCAAGATTCACCCCCAATTTAGGAAGGTCTAAATGAATAACAATGTCATAAAATGGCTCTCTGTCAAAAAGTGCATTATCCATTCATGGACAACACGAATGCCTCAAGGGTCCCAGCTACAAAAGCGCATGAAGAGGTTAAAGATGGCCTGTGCAATCACAAAAGAGTGTGGAGTGCCTGTTGCCTTAAGTATTGCCCACGGTGTACAAAGAGCTGCATCCACATAGACTTCAGCCGCATTGAAAGGTGCTGGATGTCTCTTGGTGCCCAAACCAGATCGCCCGGAAGACCTTTAATGTGTCAGTTTCCTAACTAAGAAAGTGTCGTATCTGCACAAAGGGAATTCTGCACTACATCTCATTCTGCCACAGAAAATTTGATCAGAGAATAGAAATTAGCTGTTGCTTAGGTGATTTAACAGATGTAATTATGTGCAAACAGAATTATATGCTTGATGCTAGGAAAGCTCCAAGTTCACAAAGCTAAAAACAGTTATGCACAAAATCACCTGTGAGTTTAAATAGAAAATTATCAGTAATAGCTGGGAAATGATTAAGAAATTCTTCCTAGATGCTGAAAAAGAACATAATAAATCATAATTATTTTTGAATATGGTATGTTATTATACACAATATATTATATGATATAATAATAAACAGCAACAACAATAAACAAAATTGTGGTTAAGATGCCAGCTTGCTTTAAAAAGGAGATGAAAGTAACCATAAAAATATGGTTCAAAAAAATATTCTAAAAATATAGTTCAAAAGACTGAAAGATGAGAACAATAAATAAGTATCAGTTAATAGTTAAGAACTGTAACAAGGTTGGTAAAAGAATAGCTTGTAGTAATTTTAAGAACTGGTGAAGGTCAGCGGACCCTTAATACTGGCTTCAATAACTTTAAAGCAATAGTTGAGTTTCAGATATCTGGAAGATAATTAGTGTTTAGCAATGGTTGAAAGTGCAAATGGTCCAGCCTGCCCCTCTGACAGATGTCCCAGAAGCTCAACAGAGCAGCAGAAAAGAGATCTGATCAATACAGAATTAAGGCAAATAATGGAAGTAATGCCAATTAACAAGTTTGTGGAACATATCAAACTATGTTGATAACTTTTTTAAAAAAGTAAAATACAAGTTTTGATGAGAAAGGTGCACCAGCTTTGAAATAATCCTGAATTTCTCTAAGGAGTTTGAGACACATGGCTTTTTTATTAAGAATCAGGAGCAATACTAAATTCAGCTTTATAGACACTAAATCAGATGGAAAGTTAGTTCTTTGATAGTTTTCAAAAGGTAACTGGCTATAAATAGACATAAATAGACCGCTGGTGATTTTTCACAAGAGTTAGAACACAGTTCTATGTTATGGAAAAAAATCAAAGAAAGGTATAATTGTTTTATAGAAAAGATAGAAGTATTTAAAGAATATTGTGTAATGGAGACATCATAGTTAAAGCAACTGTTCTTGTGCAGATAAAGGTATTCATAAATAACAATTTGGGAAAGATGACACCAAAGGAAAAAAGAATCATCAATGGGGTAAGAATGAAAGAAATTATAGGTCACTTGCTCAGCAAAGAGCTGGTCTTCACTGGAGAGGCATAGAATCAAAATAAGTAAGAAGGTAATTAACAAAATCTCTTCCTGGACCAAGGACTCAAAACAGGACAGCAGCCCTCGGCAATTTGGGCAGCTGTGAACTTCTCCTACTTCCAAGCCCGAGCAGGAGGTGTTCAACAGCCTTCCTCCTAAAACAAGCCAAATGAACTAGCAGTTCAGCTGGGGTCACTACAAGAGAAACAAAAGACCTTCTTAGAGCTAGACACATATATTAAAAAGGAAAAAAAAATTCCAACACCTACAAAGGAAAAAATTCCGGAGACATGTCCAATGCCAGATCCTTTTCTGTGCTGGAAGTATCAGCAGGATTTTGGCAGGTGCTCCTAGGAAAACCTAGTAACATTTGTACTTGCTCAGCATTCCCATAGGGGTATCCTGGCTCTGTGAACTATTATTCAGCATCCAAGTATCTCACTTGAAAAATATGAGAAATTGTAAATGTGTAAAGAGGTACATGATTTAGGAAACAGAAGAGAAACTAAGCAGAGGCTCTAAGTAGCTTTGGAAGGAGCTGCTGAGCTAACACTTAAAAAAAAAATCATTTCTGTTTAAAAGAAAAAATATCTTTTGGTAAAAAAACACTTAACACAAAAATGTGCATAGCTGGACCACAGCAATAATGTTGCTATCTGCAGTGTGCTTTCTCCAACACACACGAGACAGGTACAACTGTTCCATGGGATCCCAGACTGCACAGAAAATCTCATATACAAACTGATTGTCTAAAGCAGCAGCGTTGTGAAAAAATGTTCAGTGGATATGAAATAATAACCTTTGAAGAGTCTGAGATATTGACAACATAGAGCCCTAAACTGAGCGGCTGTAACAGTGAGCACAAAACAGTTGTTCACAGATGTCTTGCAGACTGGTGTTGGCGCAGTTGTCTTCCAACCATGTAGCCAAAACTAGAAAACAGAGTTCTCCACTCTGTGGAGATGTTATTAAAATCTATATCTATAAATTATTATGCTATTAAAATATATCTATATATGCATATATATAGGTATTTTAAATGCACTGATACACAGAAGAGGAGGTTATGCACTCACGGAGGGTACCAAAAGGCTTGTGTGCTGGCTGCAGCCCATCTGACTGGAACAAGGCAGACAACATTTCTGTCATTTCTGAAGGGGCTTGGCAAACCAGACTTTACCACAAAAACATGGAGCTTATCAGTCATCTTTAGAAGTACAATTTGAAAACTGAATGCAAACCTCTGAAAGATTCAGTTGTGGCAGGCACACTGAAAAGATTTGGAAAAAAGGCAGTAAAAAAGACAGGAGGTAGATATTCATCTGACCAACAACAACATCTGTTGCAGGTCACATTTAACAAGAACTGTAATTTTCAGAGGTACTGCTAAAGGTATAGCCCTTTGGTTGGGTTATTGGCTCTATTTTCAAATTAAAGTAAAACATTCATAACCTGAAGAAAACTAGATTATGTATAAAGGCATAAAGCTGACTAGCCCTGATAGCAAGATATTGTGAAAGAATTAAGGGAAGAAACAACCTGGGAAAAAAGAGCAAGAGTTATCGTGAGGAAGATGTTCAAGTCTATTACACAAAACAAGCAAAGCAAAAGTGCCGTTTGCTGATGAGACGTTAGTTGCTGTTGTCTCGGTATAGGGTTGTCAACCCCAGGAGGAGCGCACAGGGTGGACTGCTGTGCAGGGCCGGCTGCTCCCTGGCTCCCCTGCAGCCCCGGCCACGCTGCAGCGGGAGCAGCCAACACTGCTTATGGAGCGGCCTCCTCTGTCCCAGGCACCAACATGCCCATCGCGTGCAGGTTGACCTGCTAAATCTGACTTAGTCACCACCAAGTATGTTCAGGTTTTCCCAAATTCTTTCATTTGGCCACGGAGGAGGAGGTTTTTGCAGAGATGGAGTTTTAGAAGATATCTTTACATTTTTTTTCCTAATTATTATTAGCATCACAAGTTACCTTTTTTTTTAACCTTGTCTAATTCTGGAAACAGGTTGGCCTGAAATTCACCTCCTGAAAAAACGCACTACATGGAAACTCTCAGCCTGAAGCATCCCACCAGCACAAAAATACCCGCTCCAGTGGGTACATTGCAGCAAAGCCAAAACACTCACATGGAATAAGATGCCCAAAACACTTTCAAATGAAGAGTACTACCAAGCCCACCTTCTTCTTCTCATGCAGAAACCTGGAAATATGAGATATAAAACAAGCCCAGACTTGCTCTGCTCGTGTTTCACAATGATTCAGGAACCCCAGCTCTGCTGTCTTCCTATGGCATTTTTGGACTTTATCCAGGCAAACCGAAGAAAGACCTCACAGAAAAAGTTGCTCTTTACAAGTAGCGGTGAAGCAAAATCAGGGTCAGTTCCCTGGAGGGTAGTAAACTTTTTTAGAAAAGATTGACTGTTGAGATTTATTTGGGTCAACACCAGTGGGTCTTTTTCCAAGGGAAAGTTTCTATGTGCTAAATGTTTACCTCTGTTGCAGGAGCAGCAAATTAGGTGTTTACCTCTTCAAGCAGCAACGGGAGCCAGTACACCTGTTCCTTCCAGATTGTCCCTGAGTTTTTTTGGCATATGATGCCCTGAAAATGGCTCCCATGATCTGCTCTGGGAGTATTAGGAGATTTTCTAAAAAACGCTGAAGCATTTGTTTCTCAAGCAAAAGAATAGATAATCATGGCAGTGGCTATGAGGGTATAATTCTCCTTTAATTATTCTATTTTATTATTTCTGGCATGAATGTCGCAGAATGCTGAAATTAGATTAAATAAGAAAACCGAGGACATGTGCATAAAAACAAATATATCACAAGTATTTATTAAAAGACACAAATCCTGCATGCCAGGACATCTCCTCATGGCATGAACTACGCCTTTGGAGGGACATTACCTGATGCCACCTCTGTCAATGCCCCATGGCAGGGAATCTCTTCCCCCAGCCCACATCCCTGGGGCAGTCCCATCGTTGCTTCATACGAAAGAAAATATGCCATTAAGAAAGTGTTCAGGCTGCCTGTAAGTGTCTTTCCATGCCAGGGGAACCCATGGGGTGGTAGGGCCCAACACTACCCCGAGGCACCTCCGTGGGAACTTAAGCACTGCACCTGCTGCATCAAGCTCTTAGAGGCGATTTTTGGGGCTGCTCCAGAAAACAAAGTAGTCCTTGAGATAAATTATACAGGAGGCAGCTTAAATTTCAGCAGCCTGGGCTGACATGCTGTCTGCAGCTCGCCGAGTAGGTCTGCTGTGAAACCCTGCCTCTGCTACCATTGCTGTTGGCCTTCTCTCCTCTGGCCTTTTCCTGACAAGGCTTTAGCGGCATGGCCTGATCTGCCCTCAGTCTGGCAAGCACAAACGCAAGCGCCTTCCCCACAGGGTGGTGAGGGACCTGCACGGGCAGGGAAGGACCCACGCAGACTTCAGGGCCCAAACGTTGCCTTCAGCTGCCACACTGCGTAAAGGCTCTTCATGGATCTTGCGGCACAGCCCACGCAGCGCCTTGCAGCTGAGGAAACCCAGAAAGCACGTGCACTCAGGGACAGTCTCCTGGACTGAGGTAAAATGTCCGTGCTCAGGAAGTTAGGAACTGACTTCTCAACTATAGCCATGAGTTAGAGCCATGAGACAAAATATTCCCCCCTTGGAGGCCTGCTGGGGCACAAACAGGCCCTCATGCGGCTGGCCAGCAGAGCGGGCACCGTGAGCACCACACAGCTCTCGCTGCGGCCGAAACGCCCATCTGCTGGGGCTGGGGAAGGGCTGACTGCCCATGGAGCGGGGATCTTGGCCGACACGAGACACCATCCAGCTCCCACTGGCCTCCCTCGTCCCTCCAAAGGGCTGCGCAGTCCATTAGCAGAGCAGATTTCCATGGCAGGAGGTCACATCCATGCCTGTAAAAAAGGCAAAGCACTTTAAAAAAACATGCTGAAAAAAAAATGGGAAGGGGCTGGAGCATGAAGGAAATAGTGCAGTGAGACCTGAATTTGAACATCTGTCTTTCTGCTGATAGCAGCTTCTCTCCCCCTGACTTGTTACCCACATCAGGAGGCACCAGGTCACAACAAAAAAAACACATGAAATTCATCATATGTAAATGTAAAGTTATAGCTGGATTAAAACAACTAACTAGCTTTGCATACAAAAAAAGATGGACTGTGGAGGAGTACTGCTACTCTGAGGCTTGAGGGGTTTAACACACAGTTCTGCTCTGAATATCCAGCCCCCAAAATGTCCTGAGCATGAGAAATGACAGTGCAAGTACTGGGGTGTGCAGGGCCCTAGCTCAAGAGATGCAAGCCAAAAAATCTCTGTAGCGAAGACTCAGATATAAAAGCGCAGGGCTTATGCAAAGGAGCCAGACTGAAAGGTGGACTGAAATTCTCTTTTGACCCAATAGACAACACACTTTTTAATCCTTTTTATTTTCAGAGTGCCTCAGTCCTAATGTGCAAAGGGAAAAATAGCTGTTCATCCTTTAGGCACATCTACACTTGGATGTAGCTTTGCCCTTAGTCTCACAAGAGCCAACACTCTTAATGGAGAAACAGCTTATACCAGCAAAAAAAAAAGTTGTTCTACCAGTATAAATTAAACCAGTTTGCTGAACAGATTACATTATAATAACAACAAAAAGGGCTTTTGATGGCAGAACTGAACCTACTGCAAGAATTTTGCTATTGTAATTATATCATAGTCACATCAGAAAAAGATGTTTTAAATATAGACCAACTCCCTGTATTTTTATCTTTTTTGTTTTAGATTACACATAGGCAGAAGTTACAAAATAGGTTGGCAAGAGATGTGGAGAGCTGTCTTGGCCCTTAGAAAGCACCTAATCCTGGAACGAAGAAGTCCTCAGAGGGTTATTTCCCAAGGAAGCCCATGATTTACATCACCTCCAGAGGCATCCTGGGAGACTGGATGTTTTGGGCTAACTTTTTTGATGAAGATTTAGGTTGTTTTATTTTAGATGTTTAAATGTTTGCAACTAGAGTATGAGGGTTTTTAATTGTATGGAAAGGTTTTGCTGCTTAGCCAGTGATGAAATCTCTGCACATGCAGATACAATCATAATCCTTCAGGACAATCTGATGTTTAAAAGTACTCTGTATTCTGGATGTGCCAATGCAATAGCGTACATGCATTTTATATATAATGCCATGCAAGACCAAGAAACTTGAGACACATTTACAGAGGGGAAAAAAAGAAAGAAAGAAAAAAGGTGGAGCTCCTTGGCAAAGACTCTAATCCCTTTGAAGGCTCCAGCATCTGCTGAGTCAGGCCCTCCCTCCCTAGGTCGACGTTTACAATCAGTAACTGAGTCACAGCAAATTCCTGACTTTAGTGTTTTGTGGACTACAGTAGCATATTTTTAGGGTTTGGGTCCTTTTAATTAAAACCTCCTTTTTGGTTAAATAATGAAGGCTTTTTAAAGAAAGGAATGTCTGATTCTCAGCTCTGAGTCCAACTGTAAGAAACCTGTTCTTGGGAACTTTCTTCCAAGGCCTCCAAATGTACTTGTGCGCCTTGTCTGTGGCTGAAATGGGGCCACAGGGAGTGGAAGCACTTTGCAGGCCAGCCGTAGGAGCTCGGCAGGCGGTGTCCACAAGGAAGCAGAAGAACTGCATTAGCATAGCTCTTTGCCCAGCCTGATAGACCTTGCTCCCCAGCAGACTAATTAGTCTGGGTGGAGCATCCTCCCTCTGAGATATAGCTGTCCTGGTGCTGGTATCTCTACACTGCACTTCACAGTGCCTGGAGCCAATCACCAGTCCTGCCTAATTCAGTTTCCTCATCCAAAAATTGATGATACAGCCTACCTGCCAGTAGAAACTCAGGTTGTGAAACTTAGTTTGCTGATATTTGCAAAGCATTTAAAGGTGTGTCTTCAGTGGGAAAGAAAAAGTGTGTTCTAGCTGCAGTTAGGTAATGTGAACAAACCGAATTATGATGCCAGTGGAGACACAACAGTGAGTAGCATTTCACGCATGCTAAGTCAAGCCAGACTGCTTCTTTAATCAAGTTAACCCAGGTTTCATTCTGAACACTGCCAATTATTTAAATCCCATCTACCCACAAAAGCTTCTGACTCTGCTGTGGTAGAGCTCTTAACTCAAATTGGCTGGTTTGACAGGGGAAGTTACGCTGAAACCAGCTACAATAATCACGTATGTGGATGTAGAGCGGCTCAGCGGGAATGCCAGCACACATCCTCGGGTACATCCTGAGTGTCCTCCAGCCTCAGGGGAGTCCAGGAGAGTTGTCTGGGGAGAGCCAGTGTGGGGGTGATGCTGCTCTGCCAGCACTGGGATGTGACACGAGAAGCCTGGGTGCTGCGTGGGAGGGTGCAGGCAAACACCCAGGCTCATGCGCTCACCCACCATCACTCAGCCTTGCCCAGCTCAGTAGGACAAGATCAAGTCAGTCCTGCCACAGAGAGATGCTCTGCAGCAACCCACACTTGGAAGCTAAAATTAAAAACAAGTTCTTTTACTTTGTGAGAAGGGAGAGAGGGAAATTGCTGAAAAATTCAATGTAACTGTTCAAAGGAGGAGTATTTGTGGCTTTTGCTCAAAATGTTACTCAAGCTTGTTATAAACATCAACGATCTTTGTTACTAAGGTTCACTTTACTCACCAATGTCTCTAAGCAGAACTTGATATCTATTTAACAGTGAAGAGCAAATTTGCAGGGCAGCTTAAGATAGGAAGTAATGAATACCACTTCAACAACTGATAGGACAGGATAACTGTACAGAGCTGCATTTTGTCACACGAAAATGCAGGATAATTTGTAAGTACCGAGGCTAGCTTCTTATTTGCCCCTTATTGTTTAAATAATCAAAAAATGAGTTTCAATAAATCACTTTCAGTAGGTTTTTCTATTTTTTTAAATGCCACTTTTTGGAGAACCTGTATTTCTCTCTGTAATTTAGTCATTTAGTGATCTTTCTGTCCATTTTTCTCACAGATTTTTTTTTTTTTTTCACACCTATATTATATAGCATGATTCCCAAGTCTGGGGTTTCTTTCATCAACTCAACTCATTTTTTCTGTAACTTTTCAACACTTCTCCAGCTTTGGAAATGCTACAGAATGTCAAAGGAAAATGAAAGAAATATCTATGTAAATTTTTTTAAACATTAAACATATATTTATTGGCTTTCAGTGATAGAAGAGGGTAAGAGGAGATTAAAATTCTGAAAAGCTAGTATTTTAACATCAAAATTTTATTCTTCAATGAATATAATAATTAAGAAAAAGATAGAGAAACCACAGCTTTTCACTTAAGATTTTGATCTCTAAAAGCATGTATTTTCACTGAAAAAAAAATGAAAAGAAACACTGACCTTGCTCTGAAAGCAATGGTGTTTATCTCACTTCAGATTGTTGAGCGCATGAAAATTAAACAGTCATGTTTACTGTGGAGTGTGCCTGCCGACTGCAAAGGGGCAAGGTCATATTTTTTACATAATTACTAGTTTGCACTATCGTTTAACCACTACTGAGATAAATATGTTTTTCTTCCTTCCCTCTTCCTGTGCAAAAGGAGTGTTTGCTATACTGCTTCTTATGCATTAGCTTTTCTTGTGCAAATCACTGTTTTCTGTGGTTTATGATTCAGCTGTAAACATGCTGTCAAAAGCAAGGTCTGCACCTAGAGATAGCTCTGTATTTTTCAAAATATTTTAGGTTGGTACAAATGTTCCATCAATATATATTCAGTTATTAGAGACATACATATGATGACACACAAACATGAAAATATGATTGACTACACTGCAAAATAGTAGTATTTCAAATGCAGGGTGTGTCTCTGTTTGTACAGTACGTACAGCCACGCATACCAGACTGCTATGTACCAACTCACACAGAAACTATCCAGCCAGGCACTCCATATTCTGGGCAAACATATAATTCTTGTTTCCCAAAGCTGAGAAGTACATGCTTCTTGGGCAACCTTTTAAGAGTTGGGAGTCAAGATTCCCAAGACTGCAGAAAGTTGTGCTTGCTTTGTAAGGATCCACTTTGAAAATGCAAGATGCTCAGAAAGAGCTGAGCTCCACTCTCAACATCAGACTTGGACTGAAAGAGAAGGGAGGGTCTCAAGAAACAGTGGTGCTCAAACCTGCTAATCACTCTAGAAAAGGCATGGAAAAATATAAAATTTAAAAATAGCGAGATTTTGTGCTCTCAGCATTTGGTGATGGTATAATCAAACACTCCAGTTAGACAGCTGTGTGTGCATGTGTATCTGTATGTATATGTACGTATACACATGTATGTTGTAACTGGGCTTTGATGCGGTCATAGGTGAGTTCGTTCAGGCCATCTGTTGAGCCACAGCTTTCCCTGGCCCAGTCCTAACTCAAACTAAGCATTTCAGCATTCATGCTTATTTCATGTATTACCCAAAGTTCTGTAAATAGATTGAAAAGCGCTTACAAAATACTTGTTGCATCATTGATATCTTCTTTTGTTTCAAATAAATGCTTTCAAATAGGCTGTAAGGTTTGAAGTCAGCATGGGTTCTTGAGTGGGTCTCTGTGGCCCCTCAGCAACCCATCTGAGGTCCAGAGCTTTGAAGCCATCTATACCTCCAAATGCATTCATGGGCTACCCAAGCTTCTTGATTCAGTAGTCAACATTTTTAGCACTCTTCATCTTGCTCTTGCAGAGAATTTCTAGAAACTGTTTTGGGCCCAATCTGGGGTGAAATACATTTTCAGTTTCTCCACAAAACAACAGGTTTGTTCCCTGATCAGGTCTGAGAAGCTTGTTGTGGGAAAGTCTGCAGAACCATCCCGTTCTTCTCCAGCTGCTTGTGCCAAAGGCAGGAAACTGTGGGTGTTATTCACGCAATACCACATGCTCTGGAGCATCTCCTTGTACAGAGCCTGTAAAGTCCTACGGGTAGTTATTCAAATGTGCTTAGGCAGTCCCTCCCATATCCAAGGAGGAGAATCATGTCAGAACCTGCACAGTTTGACAACTACCTCCGTCCAGCTTGCAAACAGGGTCCCTTGGGGTTGTAAATCAGGTGTAAATTATGCTGCATGTAGATGCAAATAGCTAATTGGTCTGTTGCAAATAAAAAATACATCCTTCATGCTGAAAAGGCATAGACTAGAAAATAAGGAAAGGCTACTGTGACCTCAGTTCAGCTCACTTCTAATCCTTAATTACAAAATCATACACTGTTTTTTCCATGGGACCCTGCCTCATTCCTTTCGCAGAATAGATGGTGTTCACTTAATGAGCAGTTATTCAATATTTTATTTTCTTCTCACTCAGTGTGTTGCCCTAGGCATGAATTACTACATGTAATTCAAACCTGGCTGTGCAGACAAAATTATTAATTTCAGCACAGCTTTTTTCCTTTGGTACTCATCCTCACAGCACTCCTGAGTGTTACACAAACAGTAAATATTATATGTTCATATCACCACAGTGAGGGGGTTTTCACAATACCCTAATGTGATTAAATGGAGAAATGGGGGGAATTATTCTCCTTACTTCGCAGGTGTGTCAGAGGCAGGGATATTCAAGACCAAAGAATCACACGTTTTGGGCACCTCCTTGACAATTTGGGTTCTGACTTTTGAATGTTCTTCATTTAATGCACTACTGAATATTCAAGGCAGGATTCCCATTGAATTAACCTGCACCTGTGAGTGTTCAGAGATGGAGAAGACCTTCTAAGCCGTAGACTAGTCCCCTCCTATCACAGGCAGCTTTTTAATAATCTTATCAAATTGGACTGAATAGGAATTGGGTTTCTTTAGTTCCTATTAAAAAGCTGGGAACTCACTCCTCTGACAGTTAGAAACCATTTTCTAATTTTCAGCCTAAATTTATTCATAGCCAGATTATACTCATTTGTTCTTATGCCAACATTGTCCTTCACCTTAAATAGTTCCTCTCCCTCTCTGGCATTTGCCTCTGCTGATAAATTTAGAGAGAGCAATCACGTTTCCTTTTTTTTTTTTTTTTTTTTTTTTTGTCCTCTCTCTCTTTAGCTCCTGTCTCAAGGAGCTAAATGCGCCGCACTCCCTAAACTGTCTCTCACAGATTAAGCTGCCAGGTCCGCAGCTCAAGATTAAGCTGCCAGGTCCACAGCTCATCTTAGTAACCATTTTCTATACCTGCTCCAGTTTGCACTTACCTATTTTGAGCAAGGCTGATCAGACTTGCATGCAGTAGCAGACCTTTTGTGCAGTATCTTAGATAAGGGTAAACAAGTGAGAAGGCTAAAGGAGTTACAACAGTAACTCGTGCTTATCTATCTGTCCTGGAAAATACCTATCTTAAGATTATCCCTCGGATTTTCAAAACTACACCACATCACTAACACCCCAGTGGTTGTAAACTACTGGTGCATCCAAATTTTGTTCCTTTTCAGTTTCTAGTAGAAATTTTCACCATTAGTTAAAAAATATCCACGCTTTATACCACTGAATTTCACCTTCTGACTCTTATCTCAGTCCTTCAGGTTATCACATTCTTCTGGTCCTCCAGGATCCCAGACCACAACTGTTATAATGATCGTGCCAACACCATCTCATCAGCAATTATCAAACTAACGAGCATGTATAAGTGCGTATGGATATGAAGTAGCTTTCTGAATATGTCTATTTCTGAGATCAATTTTGAAGGAGCTACCAGAGCAAGTGTTAGTACAGCACAGATATGAAAGCTCACATACCTTGACTTGATACCTTTTGAAAAAATATTGTACTCACTGGCTGTCAAATGTTGGTCCCCTATTTGACATGGAAAAAAATATATTTTGTTTTTTTTGGGGGGGAGAGGATTATATTCATCATTAAAAGTAAGACTGCTTCACTTATGACTGAATCTTGGGGGTATTCTTGTGTTTTTCTCTAAACTGTGATTTGCTGTTGTATATAGGGCTATTTACAATCATCTTTTTTGAAAAGCATCTAGCATACATTCATGCCCTAAAAATGGTAAATAATACCAGTCAAATTGAATTCAACTGAAGAAACATAATACAAATTTAACAACAAAAGAGAGATCTTAGACAAGAAATTCTAGGAGAATAAAAGCAAGGTAGTCAGTGTGTGGCAGTATGATGGAGGTGAAATAAATCATCTACTTGCATGGACCATTTGTTTTTCTGGCTGCAAATTCCCCATATTCCAGCCACAGCAAGGAGGAAGAAGTTACCTACCCAGAGTCTGGCAGCAGAACTACACAGAAGAGGAGAAATTGTCTCAAAAGCCACCAGTGCCACCAGACCACACTCAGAGCTGGGTGGCGTGATCCCCACCGGGCTGCTGACGATGGGACAGTGGCAGTTGTGTGGCCATGCCAGATGTTTTGTGGTAACCCCAAACATGTTCACGAAGAAACGGGTGCCATGGCAGCTTTGCTGTTTGCATCGTCCTGAAGACATCTTGTGCCAAGGAGGAGTTTTGCTTGCTTTGAGATCCTGTTGATTTACACAGTACTGACTGGCAGCTGCAGTATAATCTGACCGGCAACAAACCCATTCGGGATCCATTTCAGAAGGCCCTGGCAAAGCAGAGTTACCATCTGTAGTCTTCTGCATGAACAGGATGTTGCAGGTCTCCTCTCAAGAGGATTAAGAGGCAATCCAGCCCCTGGGGTAGCAACTCAGGCATTCTTAAGTATAGAAGAGAGCTGTGCATCCAACTTTACATCCTAGCGGTCTTGAAAAGTAGTGAGCACAGAATAGCAAGTGGGGAGAGAACTGCAAAAGTGAGCAGTGTCACACCTTGGGGCCTACAGTTGCACACTGTCAGACTCAAGCACTCTTAAGTGCGTATTGCCTACAAAAATGAAACAGAGACCATTGTGAGCATTAGGAAAAGTGCCCTTCAGGGCCCACAAATCAGGGTCATTTCAGGATAAGGAACTCCAGGGCACAAGGTAGGCAGTACAGATAAAAAGAGATTTGAGCTGAGGTGATCCAACAAGACCATGTGTACACGCTGTGCCTCGCTGAACTCATCACAGCTCAAACCTGCTATATAGAAAAACNCCTACAGTTACACACTGTCAGACTCAGGCACTCTTTATGAATGTTCTTAAGTGCATATTGCCTACAAAAATGAAACAGAGACCATTGTGAGCATTAGGAAAAGTGCCCTTCAGGGCCCACAAATCAGGGTCATTTCAGGATAAGGAACTCCAGGGCACAAGGTAGGCAGTACAGATAAAAAGGGATTTGAGCTGAGGTGATCCAACAAGACCATGTGTACACGCTGTGCCTCGCTGACCTCATCACAGCTCAAACCTGCTATATAGAAAAACCCTCAAAATTCCCTTTGGAGACTCAAAACTTAAATACGTGTGGAGGTAAAGCAAACAAGAGGAAATATAAGGTCTTGTGTGAAAGTGCTGAACTTTCACAGATGTTTGCAAAAAGAGGAGGAGACCTTCTCTAGCATGAGAAGGCTAGAAAGCAGCAGTAAGAAGTGAAGCTCGGGTGGAGTAGAGTGGCGTGTGTGGGAGGAGATGAGAGAAGAGGCGCAGGAGGAGACAAGTCCCTGCACGCGCTGACGGTAAGAAGGAGCATGACCTCTGCAGCAGCAGGGACCGCGGGCACGTGGGCTCCGATCCCGCTCTCCCCAAGAGGCCTCGTCCTCATTTACATCACGCAGTCACTTTTGGTGCTTGCAAGCGCAAACTGAACAGCTCCAACCAGTTCCTTTAAGTGAGGCAATTCTGTCTACCCAGAGGTTTGCACAAGTTAAGCCAGGTAGTTTTTCTCCTAAACATCTGAGTTAAACTACTGCAGCTGCGTTGACAAGATCTAAAGTGGCAAGGAGGAAAAGTGTCTGATCTTGTGTTACTTCACTGTTTCTGATATGATCGTATTTAGTCTCTTTGCAGTGGTTGATACTGAGGTTAAATTAAAAAAAAAAAAAAAAGTTAAACTAAGCGTTAAACTAAGCCATATTTCCTATGCTGCTTATTTCTCCCTGGGAAGTATCTTCAGCTGCGAATACATATATATACGCTAATGACAGTCAGCTGTCACGTCTGAAAACATACATTTACCTCCCATTAAGGGCTATTTGCCCCTCTTTGTGACCTTTCACCAGTGCTCCATGCCCCGGCCATGTGGCACAGATGGTATAATCCTGTCAGGCTCGGGCAGGTGACAGTGCTGTGCAGTGTTTAGTAATCAGTGGCTGTAATTAGCCAGGCTGGACCCAGGCCGGGATAATGGGGCAGCCCAGCAGCTGCCAGTCATGAGATCTCTCCTGCAAGGGGGGGGAACGGAAAGAGCCCGCACATTCCCCACCGACTTTCCGTGGAGCCGCTGAGTGTGTTATACATGGTCTTCTGTAATATGAAAATGCCTTCTTTGTTTGTTTGTTTCAGAATGACTGATAAAGAGTATTTTACGTTATACAGGCGAATGGGAGGATTCAGTTTGTTAATAAACCTGATGGAGAATTTTTGGTTCAGCACTTTCATATTTGAAGACCATCTTATTGCGTGATTCTTGTGCATATGTGTTCATGGGTGCAAAGAAAGGTGCGTGTGTGAAGTGCCCTGGGGTCCTGTTTTGCCTCAGGAAAGAAATATCACTAAGCTACTGGTGTCTGCATTTACAGAGCAGGATATGGAAAAATAAAATGAACTTAGCTGTAATGAAAGTAGAGGAAAACCTAAACTAAATTAATTTTAATTAAAGAGCTATTTTGGGAGAAGAAAAATGACAGTGGATAATAGAATTATTGGCATTGGGAAGTTACGGAAAGAGGCATTTTTATTGGTTTAGCTTCTTTTTGTGGAGCTAAGCCATATTCCTTGTTTCTGATTTTGTGTTACAGTACACATTTAGACCATGTAAAGCTGTTCACATCGTGTTTAAGAGAACTAAGCAAGAAGCTAAACTGACCGAATTTTCATGTGAGAGATGACTCACGGTCTCCTGCATGTTAGAAAATTCTCTGTGCTGAGCAGATGCTTGTGCTTATAGTTTGTTTGGGTGAAAGAGGTTTTATTACCAAAGAGGCATCCAGCCATCTCTTGCAGAAGAAATGCTGGCATTCATGGCCTTGGAGTGTTTTTTTTTTCCTATTTCAGTACTTTTTCCTATTTCCTATTCCTAAGCATGTGTAAGCAATTACATGTCATCAATAATTAAATAAATTTAATTAAAAAAAAAGAAAGCACCCATAACAATGAATCAACTTCTCCTCGTCTTTCATCGGGTGTATTCCAATCGCCTTTCTCCCTCTCCCCCTACCAAATTACACTATTTATCTGTACAGAGCAGACACCTTAATCTTTGGCGAGGGGTGGGGGGGGAAGCAGAGAATAGAATAATTTCACTTTCCATGCGTTTATGAAAAGACGTCCTTAAATACAGCCCCGAAAGAGATATTGCATCCATAAATAAATTACTCGGCGCGGGGACGGGGTTACACAGGGCCATTGTGCGGCAGGCGCGCGACGCCTGACCCGCGAGTGCAGCTGTTGTCTTTGTGGCGGGCGCGTGGCGCGGCGCGCCCCGTCGTTGCCGTGATTACGGCACCCGCGGCGGGGGCCGGGGGGCCGCGACGGCTGCGCGCTGATAGCGCTTGGCACTATCGCTGATTGCCGCGATAGGCCGCTCAGCTGCGGGGCTGTCAGCGCGGGCCCCCTCCCGGAATCGGCGACTCCGTGAGGGGACGCGAGTGCGTTCGCCTTCTGCGGGTGCCAGCTGGGCCTTACTCAGGCGCGCGCAGGGTTGTGTCAACAGATGGTGCAGGGGGGGACAAAAAGGCCGGTATTTTAGAATGGAGTATGTAATATTAAACAGGTGTGGAGGTAAGAAAATGTTAATGAATAAAGAGCTCGGGGAAGAGCCTCTTCCTGCGTCACCGCACCGAGCTGGAGCGATGAATTCACTGGATTTTGCACGTTCTCCCAAGCAAGAGGGGCAAAGCTGCTGCAGCCTTCCTGTTCTGCCCGGTAGTGGTTGGAGTGGTTTGGGAGAGATGGAGAGCGATGCAAGCCCACTCCACCTCTTAGCATCCCAGAGGGTGCTTAATCCTGGTTCCCCTTGCCCATCTGCCCCGAGGCAGGCAGGAGAGCAGCTCGCCCCAGCCGCAGGACACCGGGAGCAGGACTCGGGGCTGCTGCTGCCTGCCCGCCTGGCCTGGGGACACCAGCGCCCCAGGAAAGTAGGGATGTGTGATGACACCTCCAAAGCAAGAGGAAGCCTCTCCTGGAAGAACGGGGAGATGAGCAAAACGCCAAAGGGACATTCTGATTACTCCCCTTCTGCAGGATAAGCTGAAGGACAATGTTCTAAGCTAGGGTTATACTGTAACTGTAAACATACTGGGAACACCTGATCCGGGTGCCCCAGTACCAGCACAAAAGGCATTCCTGGCATCGCAGGAGGCGATGTGTGCAGGAGGCACACAGGGCTGTACCCCCCCGTAACAGCGTGACTGACGCCTGTTCCTCTTGGGGGCCTGCCGGCGCCTGCAGCGGGCTGTCGCTCGCCCTGTGCCAACAAGTTTGGCCATCTGACCCTTCCAGTGGTGGAACACGCTGGGTGCCATGAGCCCTGCAGCCAGGCAAAGCTGTTCCTTCCTACAAGACTTGTCAGCCAAGCACAAGGTGAGAGGGCAGGGGAGCAGCCTTGCTTAATATTGCAGGTAGAGCACAAAACCTTCTGGCTGCTGCTTGTTTTGTACCCCAAAATGTGCCCAGCAGGTCATACACCAGTGGAAAAATTTAGTAGTAGTGTGTTTTATTTAGGAGAGTCTCCCCTTCCTAAAACTCAGAGAAAACTTCCCCATTTCTCAGCACGCCACTGCCTGATCAGTCCACGCTCCTCCTCGACTGCTAAGGAGCAGTTTTCACCTATCTTCATTTGATTTTTATATCTCTATCTGGCTTCCCCATTTATTTCCAAATAATGTGGATCTCATTATCCGACAACAATGGAATCACCCCTCAGTATCCACATCCAAAAAGGCAAACAGAGAGTGGAGCGAGGGATGTCAGGTGGATGTGACAGCCACAGCCGCGGGTTGCAGGAGAGGGTAGAAATTAAGATGTCCATGATTCCGTGTCTAGGCCTGACTGACTTTGTGCTGCCTTGACAGCTTCAGCTGCTGCCAAAGGGCTGTGCCGCCCCTTTGTGAATTTATTTTCACACTAGCAGTGTAGTGTAGCCACCAAACTTGTGGATTCCTTTCCTTTGGCCTAATGCAAAGTAATACAGAGTCTACATGGTGTGGGCAAATACACCTTATACCATGTACAATCCACTTTATAGATATTCATTTATTTTATTTGCAATATACCGTAAATCTGTTATATCTAAAAGATATGTTTCCTGCTTTTACCCCTTTAAAATTATTCTTTCCACAGCTGTTTTGAACCAAAACTCAGAATTACTATATCTCCACCTTCCCTGTTTCATCAGCTCAGTTTGACACTATTAACTCTGTTCTTCATCTTGCAATCTTGCCCTCAATTACCCTACTTGGTCATTTTCTCCTCCCTCTCTTCGAAGTGGGTCAGCCAGAGGAACTTCCTGATCCCTCCTCCACTTTTTCCATGGAGGTGTCAGTAACCTCTCACCTTAGGCCCATTTTCGTTCCCAGACCCACCATGCTAGTCTCCACTGCTGCTTATATTTCAATCCTCTTTCTCCCAGCAGCCTGTTGTTTAACATGTCCCTGTTACTCAGTAAAGTAACCTAATTTAACTTACTGAACAGCTGACCTTAATTCACTTGTCTTCCAAGATGGTTACGAAAGTAGTTAGGGGAAGCAGATATGCTAAGACCTCTGATCAACATTGTCTCGTTTTTCCTCTCACTCACATGTCTCTCTCCTGTCAGATATGTTAAGTTCTGTGTTTGCACATCACAGTTGAGACCTTTGTCCCCCACAGTCTTAATTGTAGAGTCTCTGTGCTGCAGATATATATATAAATCATGGGAAATTTAATCAGGCTTATTGCATCCTTCATCTGCCAGCACAGACCAAAAGGAAAGGCGCTGTGAAATAAAGGCTATTCCAATTGTGCACCATTCTGTTCTTGAACACTGTCTCAGCATAAAGCATCTCTAGGGGACCATTTCCTTGCACACACCCCAGTGCAGGCTTGCACTCAGACTAAGTCCTGCATTTAGGAGTTACATTTGACATAATGAGGGACAGGCCCAGGCTGACAACTGCAGGTGGTTGGTTTGCATGACAGAAGGGAAGGCAGGGAAGCTGCTGGACCCTCGCAAGACCCTCCATGGGATCGTTGGCTCCCGGGGCTGCCAATGCTGTTTCTCAGAGATGACAAAACTCAGGGGCAGGATCTGGAGCAGCAGCAGGGTGGAGGTTTGTGTCCCCTCTTTTCTGTGTGGCTCTGCCAAGACATCTCTCTCCCCATGTTGCAGCAACCTTGAGAAAAGCAGTGAGCTGCCCCCTCAACAGACAGCGGTGCAAGTTAGGGCACAGTGAATATTACCGCTGAAGCAAATGTTTAAACAGATACGTGGGGTAACTTGTCAGATAATTTCTATTTGCTTAACCAGATTCTGCTATAGGAGTTAAGTAGTAATGTCTCCTTGGATGTCTCCCTATCCACAGGCTATTTCCTTGTAGGAAATCCAGGCCGATAAGGTGAATAGGCTCAGCATGGAGTACAGCTAGAGAAATGCCAAAGTAGATACCCAAATCGAGATAGAAAAAAAATCTCATCTTTATATGACAGCTGGCTGGATAACAATAAACATTTGCTGTCTAAAGGACACTGGATGGTAAAGCTTTTCACCGCTGTGCATTGGCAGAGCCTGCATGATTAGCACTTATAGAAATCAGTTAGTTTAATCACAGTGATATCCTCCAGATCTGGATGGGTTTGTAAGACAAGCTTGTTTCTTCTGGGAAAATTACCCATTGCTGACAATGGCTGCACCCTAACAGATGCAGATGAATAAGTAAACATATTAAGCTGCTGAGGTGGACTAGGACAAACAGAACTCAGCTCTGCTTGGTAACCATTCTGCATTACTCATCAGCCAACGTGTGGGCTGCTATTTAACTGGTTACCTCCTGATTGACACTTAGAGCTAAACAGCACTCAGCCTTTGTTCCTTCTGCTAGCAAGGTATGAGGTTTGGAGGCTCTGCGGTTTTCAAAATTCCATTTAAAAACAAAGATGAAAGTGTTATTATAATACAGCAGAGTATAAAATCAATACTTGAAGATTATTTTGACTTCAAAATGCTTCTGCGAGCATTTTGTGTGGGATGGGATATAAGCGCAGCTTATGGCCAGCGTTAATCAGTAAGGATGAAAGACGATACTGTGCAAAAAATGAGGAAAAAAAAAGCAGCATTCAGATCTAAGTCAGACCAACAGAACTGTCAAATGTGTTAGACTAAATTCACAAGCCCTCATATGTGATATGCAGGCACAAAACATAAACATTTGTTTAGTTTGAGCTATTTTGTTATTTAGAGTATAAGATTTTTGAGACAGGACTTTTATCTGCAGGCTGGAATTTAAATGTCTTATGTCCTATAAAGGCTGTTTGAAGCAGTTCCAGAAAGACTGTTTTTCATTAGCAAGTGCTGTCTCAACATTTTGCAGAAATGTATAGACTTCATTAAAAAAATTAAAATTGTTTCATTTCTAAAAGGTCAAATCGTTTCAACTTTATTGTTTCAAATGTCCAATAATATAAAAGTTAATGTTTCAAATATACTGTAGCTAGAAAATTAGAACAACAGAGCCTAAGCAAACTGTTCTGACTTCACTGAAACTAAATCTTTAATAGCATTCAGGATCCATCAGCAATACCCTTGGGAAGTGTATAAGAAAATACAGTGATAGTTTTTTTCTTAGAAGCTCTCTCAGCCTCCGAAAATTTGCGTTTGGGATCCCCTGTGCTGTAAGTAGCGTGTATTTATTAAACCACCGTGTGATTTTCTTCCATGAATTTGTCTTGTTTTTTCCAGCCTGTGTAAACTCTTAGCATCCATAAAGAACTGCAAGAGTTCGACAGTTTAAACATACTGCATAAAGAAAACCACCTTGGGATTTTCCCTATTTGAAGGAACACCTTGAAATATTTTGAAACTTTTCTAGCTTCACTGATACTGAGATGTTGAAAAGAGGCAAAGAACAATCATTCTCTATTTCTTTTCTCAAAACTGAAGAGTTCTACTAGCCTTTTTATTTTGTGCCAACGCTCTTCCATACTTCTGATGTTTCTTTCTCTGAACTTTTTGCAGTTCTACACTACTCTTTTCTAGATAGGGGGACATGAACCCGGTAGGGATTTACACAGTCTCTTTTGTTCTCTTTTTCTTTTGTAGTAATTCCTAACATTCAATTTACATTTTTATTGCCACTGAGCATTAAACTGATGCTTTCATAAGAACTATTCATTATAATTCCAAGATCTCTTTCCTTCATGATAATATTCAATTCAGAGCCCATCATTCTACATGTAGATTTAAAATTGCTTTTTTCCAGGGACATCACTTTTACTTATCTACATTGAACTGGTGATACTAAATTCACAACACATTTAAAAAATGAAGTCCACTAATAAAATAAATAAAAATATCAAAAAAAAAAAAATCCTGTACTTTAAATTTTGATTTTATTTGACTGACATTTGATTTTATTTCACTGAAGAATTTCACACTGGTGACACAAGAACAATGTAGAATCAAGACCTCTGTGCATCATTTGATACCAGTTTATTTTGAGCAATATCACTACGTTCTGTAATATCAATATGAGTCATCATGCTATCTTAGAGTAAAAATTCCTAGAGACAGGGAGCACAAGAAAATCCCACTTTCCAATAGCAAAATCAAGTACATTTCAAGCCTTCACAGGTACAAAAGATAAAGTTTTAAAATATGATACAGTTGCATCAACAATAGACAGATATATTGTTTTCACATCCATTTTAAGCCTTTTTCATTGTTATTGAAGCAAAGTTTTTTAACTGGGTAACTGATTTATGAAGGCAAACACAAGGCCCTATTTACATTCTATCATATTTATTTAGCATGACACTGTGTGATAAATTATAGGAATAACAGCCTAGAATTCATCAGGAAATGTTTCCTTTTTTTTATGTATCTGGTCATGAAACAGGAAATGCTGTCAAATGAATCATATCATCAAGACCATACTAGTTCTTGAAAACATCTTGCTGAGAAAAGGCTTATCAAGTCCAGGATAGCACCAAATGGACCACAAAGATTTAATAACAAGTAGTGTGGTTTTTTCTCTGATGTTGGTGATTTCTGTGTGAGATCTGATCACGATATTATCTCATTACCCAAATGAGCATTCTGCCCCACAGGCTGTTGATTGTTCAAGAAAGCCTTACTTACAGTCTGTCTTCACAGAGCTCTTCTACCATCAAACACCGTAAGCTGGATCAGAAGCACTCTGATTTAGAAAACCAAAGCACAAAAGAGAAGTATTAGGGAAAAATTATCATTTATATAAAATTTTGTACTATGTACACAGATAGAGATTATACTTGGCCTTTGTAATGTCTCTATTCTTTTTTTTTAATATAGTCAAATGGGTGAGCAAATATATAGAGAGACTGGGAATGCAAATACTATGATTTATAGATGTATTTAGAAATTATTGACTAAGCAAAAACATGCATACATGTAACAATTTTGAAAGCAAGTTCCCCTGTAATTTAAGTACATATAGTTGTCTGGAAAAAAAGCTCAAAAAGAATGATGGGTGTTATAGAAAACTCTTAATTTTCTAGTTCCTATTCCTTGGAAGTATCAATTTTCTTAAGCAGCATTCCAACAAAATAAATACTTTAAAGTCAGTTTGAGAACAAATATCTCCTCTTCTACCTTGCCAGAAACTGTAAGCATTATAATCTAATATATATGCACAAATACTTAGACTTATCTACAAAATCTGTTATTTTCATATTTTTCTTTACATTCTATGATCTACTTTTTAATCATTACAAAGGAAAGCCTTTCTAGGTGATCATTACACTACATGTCATACAATAAATGTAAATCATCTTATTTCCATCCAGCATTCATGTACTACACCATAAACGCTGGATAGGACTTTATCCAATACAAACATGGGAATCTGTATTTTGGTTTTTTTATTTTGAGATGATCACTGAGTTTTATAACTAGAGAAATTAGTCAAGGCAAATACCACCCATCTTTCTCATGCCATGGGATATGCCTGCTAGACAACCTGTAACCTGTCCATTATTGTTACGCTAAAGTCTTGTTTTGATGAGACTGTTTGTGGGAGAAAAATGTAACTGCCCCACCCCAAGAATCCCATCCTGTTTCTTCTCTGCTGTTTAAACACTAACGTGCGGAGATGTGTACCTTACTTGCCAAAAATATCTTTAGCAAGTCAGCCTGAAACTAGGTGTTGTAAATTTTTCATTAACTGTTTCATTGTTGGGTGTTTTCTAGATTATTTTAGTGGGTCAATGTGATTTTAATTTGCCCTAGGTATTCCACTTGTCACTCCTGTTTTACGCTGCTACCCACTGCGTCTGTGGCCCGCTCATAAAACACTATTGACAACCAGGCAAAATATAGCATACATCATTTTCAAAATTCTTTCCTGTACCACTGTTCTGTGCAATTATTACTTTGGCCCTCCCCTAAATTACAACACCATTACAAGTGTACATAAAGTCATACTAAGTTCTCAGCTATTTCCTGTCACAATTAGCATGGGTTGTTTTGAGATTGCCAGTCTTGGGAAAATAATAATTGTAACTGAAATGGCTCTTTTTTAAAAAAAATATTGGTGCTTTCTAACCTTTCAAAATCCACCCAATACATTAAGTATTCGAAACTGAGAAACAGGAGAAGCTTGGATGCATAAAACCTCAAATACTTATTTTCACATTGGCTGTTGGCAGAAGCTTCAGTTGCTTCACATTTTGCTAGAATCACTTCAGTATATAAACATTACAGACGGCCATCAGTCAAAATAAAGCCCAAACCTTATCTGTAAGTCTCAGGCTTATACTGAAGAGGCAAAAAAATTAGTAACTAGCAGGAAAGTTGGAGTTGTACTGTCTCTGATAGAGATAAAACATCCAACAGCTCTGAAGATGTAAAAGAAACTCGGTTATTATGTCCTTAATATGTGGCCATAAATATGAACAGCAATGCTAGGTGGAGAGAAATGTGGAATTAGGTCTGTCAAGATAGATACTAACATTGCATATTCTTTACATTTCCTAATCCTAAGGAATCCTAAGGATAGTCACAGAGCAGCACATGTTTAGTAGTACAAAAAAAAGGGGTCTCACTGAAAGTATACTAAAAATTTGTATTAAAAAGCATGCTGATCCTCACTTTTCAGAAAGAGTCTATACGAAGCCAGACAGGTTTTTGTCCAAAGTGACAGAAGTGTTGGTTTGTTTGAAAAGCCAGCTAGAATACTCTTCCTTCAAAAGATACTGAATTGACTTGTAGAGATAAAATGCACGTTGTTGTGAACTGAAGGTTTACTGGATTGCTTGTTAGCTTGGAATGACTTGGAATGTGACTGTTGTAGTTTTTCATGAGTAAATTCCTTATGTGGCTGTGGAAGTTTTTATGCAGGATAGGAAACAACTTGTAAACTATTTTGAGTGAGATTCCAGATCTGTGAGTGCTTCTCACATTCTTCTGAATAATACTATATGCAGCAGGTAGAAAAGTATTATATTTTTTTTCTATTAGATGTGTGAGTATACAATTTAGGTTGACATAAAATTACCTTTACCTTTTCAGATGAAGTACATGAATTAATCATACACTTCCCATGAGACACTGTTACAGTTGAAGGGCACAGAAGTATTAAATGTGTTAGGCAATAATTACAAACTAAAAATGATGCTGTGGAATATGCATCCAGATGTGAATTTCTATTTTAGAACTTATCTTCATGCAAGTTATGCCTACCTGATGCCAACACAGAGGATCTTTAAACCTGCACATAATAAATAGAGCACCTACTTACATTTTATCTGTTTGAGTTTATACACAACACAAGTGCAATAATCTGGTGCTCTCGACCCTTTCACCATTAAAAAAAGAAATACTTATTGGAAAAGATGCCCATAGTTCCTTGTTTCCATATCACATGACAAAATTTGTACTAATAAAATAAAACACCCTATTTTCAGATTGTGTACACATTACAGTCCATGACAATAGACAACAACTAAAGTTCTCCCTGGGAATCAACTAGCCCAAACTATTTCAGGCTTGGTAAAAGAAATGCCAAGAAAAGAAAAAAGAAAAAAGAAAAAAAGAAAAAAGAAAAAGGGGAAGGGAAAGGGAAGGGAAAAGGAAGGGAAAGGGAAGGGAAGGGGAAGGGAAAGGGAAGGGAAAGAGAAGGGAAAGAGAAGGGATACATTTTGAAGCCATGAAGCTTCTACTTAGGAAATTAAAAATTCTGTGCTTGAACATACTTCACACGAGGGAAAAGCACCTTTTCTGGTAAACTATTAGTAATCCAGGGCTACACAGGTGAGAACCAATAGGTAGGCAATGCCATAATGTAGAAAGAGCTTCTACTAAACAGCACATGGGTGTGAAGTAGCGTCTTGACCTGCAGTGAAATCAACAGCAATTCGGCCGTGCACTCAGTGACACCCGGAGCTTACCTCAGTTGTCCAACACTATCAGTTGTATCAGGCGAGACGAAGGACGGAAGGATGTATCAGCACAGCAAAATCACTATAACTTGTGCTTCCTCCTCAGATGTTGATTTCGTTCATACATGGATAAGAGGACAGTGAAATTGGAATCTACATGTATATCCCAAAAGGAAGAGGAAAAATTCTCCAAAACTCATCTGAAAATAAGTTAGAAAGAACAAAATAGCCCTGTAGAAGCAGCTTAACAACCTATGTTTTCAGATAACCTCAGTTATTCTTGTCCTTGCAAGCGTTCATCTTGAACACAGCTACGTGATAGCCCTGACCAAGAAGCCTGTAGCACTCTGGGGACCCAGCTCATGGTGGACACCACAACGATGTCCTCCACAAGGGAAACTGTCACAAGCACGACCAACTGCTTTTGATTTCTGCACCAGCTTCTTACCCAATGATGAAAGTTCTGCGTCTTGCTCTGTAGGGCATCTGTGGCCTGTGACCAAGATCAGTACACTTCCAGAGTAAAGACCATGGTCAACAATTACACAGTGAAATTTACTACCTTAAAATTAAAAGTCACTGCGAGCAAAGAGTTTTAGGACTTTCCTGAGGACTAGTCCTTAAGGTCTATAAAAAAATCTGAGAAGTGCTTCACTCCCTTTCATCCCAAATGCAAAGCATGTTTCATTTACATATATATTTGTATATCACAACATGTGTTATCAGAAAATGCTCATAAAAAAACCCTCATGGTATTATAGCATGCACATTTCTTCCTTTATAGAGTGGATGAAAGAAAAAGTAAGTCAGATTAGTAATCATGCTTTGAATATCATCCTACAATAAGGTTTTCAGATACTATGGTGGTAAGTGCATTTGCTTTTTTCTATTATTCTACAATTTCTATGGCTGATTTCAGATCTTTTGGTTCTGGAACAAATTATACCGTTATACTTTTGGTTCTGGAACAAAATACTTTTTACTCTGTGCTCTAAGTTATTCCAATATATGGCATGCATCATCTCAAACAGAAGTCTAGTATTGGCAAACTGAGAAAAAGAAGATTTCATGGCTATTAAATATACATATTGCCAAAGATTAGATTTACTGTCTGCTAATTTTGTGCTAGTCCTCCATAACATTTGGGCTCTAAGCAACATAGGTTTACTTCATGGCTCTTTCATCCTTCCTCAAAAGGATTCTAGACTGCTAGATAGGCAAATCTGGTGTATAGTCAACACAAAATATTCCATGATACCTGCATAACTATAATTCCCAATAGATAACAATCTTCTAAAGTCTTTACAAAAAAAAATGCCTCCTAAATCTGTTAATTTATGAACTCTATGGCAGAACAGGGATTGTGAATTAGCTTTCTTTTACATATTGATTTTTTTCCCTTGATGCATTTGTCATCCAAAAAGTAAGTTGGTCTAAAAATAGATTTTATTTGATTGAGAGGTTTGTCAGAATTTAACTGTTTCATGTTTTGTATTTTATGTTTTACTTACAAGAGAGTGGGCAGTTGGGTCCATCACCATTCAATAACTAAAAATATGCACAGAAAAAAGTGAAACAGCAAGGAACAATTCATTCACAGTAGTTACAAAAGTGATGCAGATGCTATAGAATAAAAACATTTATTTACTTATGAATGACTTATGAAAACAAATGTTTTACAAACATTACAAACATTTACAAAATACTGGAAAAAAATGACTTAATGGGAGCCAGAATTCCCACAAAACCTTTTACACCTAGGATGTCCATCCTAATCCAATTCTGGTAAACTAGCTGTAAGTTACTAATGACAGGTTACACAGATGGCTATGAAAAGTTAGTCTGAAGGTCAATCTTACTCAAAAAGAGTAGCAGCATTTTTTGTTCGTGAGCGACCAAAGAGTGGTGAGCACAGTGATGGAAGTATTCTTACCCCACCTTTTCCCTATATGCTGTTCCCTCCCTTCAAGGACTTAAGTATAGGGGAAATTCTACTGCAAGGCAGTTTTATAGATAATGCCTCAGCGTTTAAAGCTGTTATTTATTCGCCTCTCCTCTTCCCTCCCCTCCTCTCACTTCTTTTACAGTAAGAAAGAAAAAAAACAAAGAAAAAAAACCAAAAACATCCCTCAAAATTGAGGAGGAAAATCTGCTATTAAGCTAAAGAAGTGAGTATAAAATTCTGACCTCAAGAGTTTTTGGATTCAAGTAGCCACAGCAAAAACAGATCTTGGCCCAGTGCTTGCTGTACAATATCTAAAGAGATTCAGATAAGCTGCAATTAAGGCATCTGTTTATTGCTGACAGGGTGGGGCAGTATGTAAGGAACTCATGGCACACTGAGAGGGTGTTTCTTAACTTCCTTCTCATTACATTCAATGGTTTCTGTTTCACAATGAAAAAGTGTGAAAAAAATGCTGACAATATTTGTAGTCAGGTTTATCTTGCTAATAATGCTGCTCTTCTATATATTAGCTATAATGAAAGTAACATAAACTTGTATATGCCCATATATTTTCACTTAATTCTGAAAGAGCTGAATCCTATTTTAATTCCACACATTATCCCTGAGACACTACTGATGATGTGTAGTTAGATCTTGTTTTCTTGATTTTTTTTACATTTTGAGACAATGTTCTTGCAACAAATGTTTTTGTCACTGAGAGATCACATAGAAATTTACCACGAGTATAATAATTTTTTTATTTCTTTTAATTAAACCTATGAAGAGTAAAGTTTTGTTCAGAATCAAACCCAAATATAGTTTCATACTATACTGTTTCCTACTATGCTGTTTCATAGTGTCATGTTTTTGGTCTCTGAAATAGTCTCCTTATGTGTTAGTAAATAGGGGACAGTTTGACAAAATTAAAAATGAAGAGAAATAAAAAGAGAAATAAGTTTTTTTATTATGAAGATAAAATTGCCTTAAGTCCAAAAAATCTTGCAATTTTCTGGAGACAGGCAGACATAAATTCTAGGGATAAATGACAAATGTTACACATCTGAAAACATTTTAAGCAGAAGATGAGGATTCTAAACATCTCTGAAAATATCCAGTCAATACACAAAGAAGCCGAATTAAGTGACTAAAGGTCTTATTTTATTGGCATATAGGACCGACACATTTCTTTTATAGAGGTTTTCAGTTCCCAGTCACCTATTTAAAAGTGACCTATTTAAATTGTTTCAAAATCCTAATTTGGAGATCAGTCACACAGTCAGCTAACTACTATTTAATGACTACTGTGCTTCAGCTAAGCATAGTAACAGACTGTGTGTGCATATTCTTAGACTACAAGCAAACATGTGATAAAACTAATTCATTTAAACCTCTGTGAAATGGAGCTGTTTGATCTAATAAATTTTGCCTTGTATTTGTGATGAGCTTCTGGAATGCACATGGATTCTTTACTATTGACATGTGGTAACCCATTAAGCCTCTGTAACTCAATTTATGTCTGACTACATGGAAAGGATTGAACTGGTGTAGTCTGAACAAAGTTTCACATTGTCAAGAAGGCTACGGTCTTCATAAGATAACAAATAGACTTCTAAAAGGAAGAGCATATTTAGCATTTCTCCGCTCCAAGGCTTTATATACACATAAATGTTATCCTGCACACTATAGCTATGGAGAGATACTTAAGATGGTACAACTGGTCTTGCGTACTGCAGTTGTGCTGATATTAGCATAGCTATGCTGGCAGTTACCTCTACATGGAAAGGGGATACAATGTCATTATCAGGCATCTTTAGCCCTGTGCAGGTCCATCCACATTTATATGAGCTGCGGCAGTTGTCAAAATAGTTGGACCAGCACAAAAATACAGAAACAAAAGAAACTGTTGATTAAGCAAAATCATTTTGGAACAAGCAGTGATACTTTCCCAGCAACATGCAATCCAGCTTTCTTAGCCAAAGCTTGATACTTCTCTGTGTGAGGAAAGCAGAAATGAGATGCTGTTTTGCTAGCAGATAGCATGCGGAATCATTCTGTTCTGAATGCATGAAAACATGGGGAGGGTAATGGAGAAGAGAGAGCTAATAGAAGGGCTTTGTCCAAACTCCAAAACGCACACATGAGTCACTTCCATAGAGTGGATCGTTATGATATGAACTAGCTTTACAAGAAAGTGCTGCCCTAGTGTGGGAAACAAGAAATGGTTCTTACTTGATTGCTGAAACTCCAGTTGAATTATATACTGACACCTTATGTTTTGCCTGCATTGAACAGACATGTGGGTTTTTGCTGTTCTTAACCTAAGTCCAAATACTTATGATTAAAGACTGAAAAATATCCAATAATTCTCAGAAATTATGTGTAAAAGCCAATTCATCCTGTTTCTCTTTAACTCCAGAAGAATATTTGCTGTTTGTTTTTGAAGACCTGCATATCTGAAGACCTGTAAACAGCTGGCACGCCAGGTAGGATTTTTAAGCCAGTATGACAATCTATCTCATGTCACTGTCGGTAGTGCCAAGGCTGAATGATTGCTTCCAAAGTACCCAAATGAAACAGTCATCTAAGCTAGGAGCATTTTTCCTACTTCCTTAATGTAGAAGTCATTAGGATAACGATGACCACCCCAGATGAGCAATGAGAGATTCTTGTGTCATCATATATCGACCCTCTGTGGACTGCAGAAGTCCCTGGGGAGTTGCAGTCAGAGTGAAGAGAAAGAGGTAAGGTGGTACCAAAGAGCCGGTAGACAACGTGTGCAGAAGCCTCGCTGCATCCAATGCCCCTCTGAAAGAGCACACTCCCTTTCCAAGGAGATCCATTAGTGTCTCGTGTCCTATTTTAAGTGGGGGAAGACCAGGAGAAACGAATGGGGAATACCAAGGGATCTGAAGATATTCTGTCATTAGGACAGTGCAAAAGGCAGCAGAAACACAAGTGTCCAGAAGAGTCCTGATGAGAAAGGCTCAAACTAGATTCACTATCTGCATCTGAGGTAGAGCACTGGGAGCTTGAGATTGGGGATTGTATAAATAGGAACACCTCTCTGCATGTGTACTGCCAATAATTTCCTCTGAAATACTTCACATTTTCAACAAAACCAGGAAAAAAAATCCCATGACAGCTAAGATCCATAACAGACAAAAACATGTTTTTATTCAATTCATACTAAGGAACTATCCTTCAACAGGATTTTATAGTTTACATGGCATAACTTTCAGCAAAACACAGGAGTTGGGCATATTAGTCACTTAAAACACATATTCCTAACTTATGCAAAAAAAGAGCAAGGGCAACAGGCTCTTCCCCCAATATGGGTGGAACATCTAAGTGAATAATTTAGACTCTAGATATCTAAATCATAGCCTATTTATTTTAAATTCCAATAAAGGACTCATTAGCGCTAATTATAGTAGCAAGGATGGTGGCGTGACCATTCACAAGCTTGGCAGAGACCAAATTCCACTTACACGCAGGTCAGCAAAAAAAAAAAAAAAAAGAGTGCTACACTTTGTCACATCTCATTTGGGTCGCCTTCAATATGCTGAGCTAGAGGCAAAAGATACCACAGTTCATTTCCAATTCCCTGCCTAATCCTCTCACCCTTAATTTATTTTAAAAGTTTAATCAGACACTCATAAAGCTCAGATATAAATTTTTAAATAAAAAAAAAATTAAGCACCTGCAGGTAAGTTTTTTAAGAATGCATGGCTGGTCCAAGTTTCATTATGAATAGAGAATTTAGCAGTTCACTTTTCTGCAAATGTTACAATGATAAAATATAACTTTCATTCCCTCACTGTTGCTTCAGGGATGTCTGATTTACAGAAAATAAATAGAAGGCTTCTATCACAAAGAAAGCAAACCACATTCAGGGTTGATGAAAATCCACACCTTAGTCTCTGGAGTTTCTGGCAGCATAGTAATACTTGTCTTTTCTGCTGAAATTGTCATTAACTGCTAGAACTTTTATACAAACAATTAAAGTACTTGTAGATATTTTAGCACATAAATTATGTAGCATTTGCAGTATTTGATTGATTTGGGGTTTCCAATTTACTCGTGGTTCATGAAATTGAAATTATTAATAGTTCTTTAAAGTCAGAAAGCTTGTGAATACAGATTGCTATAATGTTCTTGGATTTCCAGAAGTCACAGTATTTTGACAAGATCTCTCTCTAAAGGCTCTTAAAGAAACTAAGTTATCATAAGGATGAACATTCTTTTGTAGATTAATGACTTGCTGAAGTGTAGTAATAAATTGTTTTCACAATGGGAGAGAAGTGATCAGGAATCTCTATTTGAACTTATTCTCTTCAGTATTTTCCCAAAAGATCTAGAAAATGGAACTAATAAAATGACAAAATTTGCTGCTGATGATTTGCATATAATGGTCATTACTGCAAAAGGTGTTGCTATGCTGAACACAGAGCAACAAACAAGTAGACATCATTTTATATCAATAAATGCAAAGTAATACATAGAGATATATCTATTGGTGTATACATAGTGATAGCTTCTAAATAAATCAGCTATTATGACTCAAAAAAAAGTTCTGGAGTCATTGTTAAGACCTCTGGAAATTTGCAAAAAAAAATGTTTACACATTACATATTTTACAAATACATTATGCAAGGAAGAAAAAGCAAAAGGGAAAATATAACATCACTGTATAAAACCAGAATGTATCCACATCTGAAATATTGCATGTTCTTCCGATTGATCCATGTCCAAATTTTTATTAGAAGTAGGAAAGGCTTATACCGGACATCAAAGATGAATGGCAGTATAACACTGTATGAGGATGGATTAAAGTATTTTTTCATCTTGGGAAAGAGATGGCTAAGAGAAAATAGGATAACTATATAAAATTGAGAATAGAGATTGCAAATAAGGAACAGTTGTTCCTTGTGTCTCATATCAGAAGAACTAGAAGGCACCAAGGAATGAGATTTAAACCAAACAGATAATTTTCACATAAGTCATAACTACATGATATATCTTATTGCTACGAGAATGCTGTGACTACCAAAAGTGTAAAAGTGGATTAATACATAATTACAAAAAAACTCTAGAAGAAAGGATCAGCATGGACTATTAAATCTCTAATGCACATATATGCACACATATGCATGTATCATGTTAGATCAGCAATTCAAGTATAAATACTGTCTGTGGCACACAGCTGGAAACTGGGAAAAATTGTTTAACCAGTTCCCCTTCATATCCCTGAGAGACAACCAAGAGACTGTATGCTGCTCCAGATAGACTAGGTCTGACTTAGTACAGCCCTTCTTATGCTATTATTTAGATCCCAAAGCAAGAAGTTTAATAAGCTGCCTTCAAGTAACAGCAAGAGTATCAAGAGGTATAAATATTTCAAAATCATTTTCATCATCTTATTTGTAAGAAGTTTTATTGATCTAATATTTATAATATTTTATGGTTATGAAAATAAGGTTTCATCACAAACCATCAGTTAGAAGAGTATATGGAACTGCAGTTTAGAAGCAAAAGAATGCACCAGTTCCAGGAGATGGTCATGCCCTCATGCTAATGAAACGCAAGGTGTGCAAAGCCAGCTTAGTCCACTTCCTTCCCTAAGTAAACTTATGTACGAATAAAATCAGAGAAAAAAACAAGAGTTACAGATAATGACTTTGCTTTTTAACAGAGTTTATATGCTTTGCTTCCATCACATTTTAATGAAATTTGGATGCCTAATTCTTCTGGGCTCTTTTACAAATCCCAGTCTGTATCACCAGATGCATAAATTATGAGTGAATGCTTTCTTTTAATGTTTCCTAGTCACACTGTAGACGAACTACATTCTGTATAAATTATAAGATGCATTTGCAGCAACTGAGTAGAGTGTAGAAAGGCCTGGATTATCCAAAAATACTGGGGATAATTCGTAAATATTGCCTGACTGGCCTTTAAAATGTAGATGTCAAGTGAATAAGGAATCAGAAGGCTGGTTTTCAAAATAAACCACAGCTCTATTTTCAGAAACTTTAGAGCCTTTAAAATACTGGCTTTTTAGTGAATATAAAATAAATAAAGAGAAAATGTGTATTTTACTTCTTAAGATTTGTGTATCAGAATCAAAAACTACTATGCAAAAATAACGTAGAGATGTATGTCACAAGGCAGAAGCTTTGCAGACTCTAAAGGACAGGAGAAATGTTTAGCAGGAAGCCTTCTGCTATATCAGTCCATAAGAGATGCTGACTCTCCCTCCAAGAACACTGACACCCTACAGACTGTATGGCTCTAATTGAGGCTGACCTGGTTCAATTTATTCACTCTCAATAAACAACCTCAAAAATAGAGAATCTCTGACACTTTAGGAATAAATGCCCCTTTTAGCTTCTGTGTATTCTGAAGATTCAGGGTAAGGCATAGTGATTTTTAAATCTGGAGACTTATTACAAGGTCATATACAGCAAATTAAAAAAGAATCTTATCCAGAACACAAATCTGACAAGTTTCATTCATTTTCTCAGACGCTTTATTCCTTGAGAGACCGATTGTGGTTATTTAAATCAACAAAATGTTACCACGCTCTATTTCTTCAATTTGATAATTAACAGCAAACTTCTCAGATGTTTGCTAAAAATTTTCCTGGTTAGATTCTTTTTTAGCTTGGCTTCCTGAGGAAATGAAGCTTGCGTGCATTATACTGTCTCCCTGTCATATCTATTCAACTCAACTGAATGGAGTAGACATCTTTAAAACAGAAAGATCTTACACCAGACCTGTGCATCATTTAGCACATCCTGGAGCTCAGCTCCCAAAGCTGTTAATTTTTGTCACTAGCAGAGGGCAAGGGCAGCCCTTCACGCTCCCCTGGCAGCAGCTGCCAACCGCTGTGAACACACGCACTCATTGCACAGAGATGGAGGAGTGAAAAGGAGGTGAGGAATCTCATAGGCACAAGAAGACCAGAAGGTGCCAGGGTGGAGGGCACTGACATGGGAGGAACATGAGTGTGTTATAGCTCGGGAGATATAAAGCAAGGACGAAGCGCTCCCTATTAGTTCTGCCATTCGAGGGATGATCTAGGCTAATTGTGTTTTTTTTTTCCCTTCATCCATCTCAACCCATGCAGCTTCTGCATATAAACCACTGTGCACAAAGCACAAAGCAACAGGAGGTGTTCAGTCACCTTTCAGAAGATCAATTTAGTATAAAACGATATATGATTAACCATATATATATCATGAGCCAATTTTACATGTGGCATGTAAAATGTCACTTGTATGATACATGATACATAAGGTGACTTACACGATACAGCAATATGTATATATATATATACATATGCAAGTACTCATATCCTTTGCACAAAACAAATAGCAGTTGTAAATGTGCCCCTCTGTTGAACCCACAAATGCCAGAAGAGCACGTAATGGCTAACGTAAGGTGGAGGCTGCCTTTTCTTCCCATGAAGAAAATATATTCTCCCCTAAGAAGAAAATGTTGGTGTTCATGAAACAGCAGGTCTCTCTTTGCTACTTAGCAGGATGATAATAGGTGCCTGTCGACAGCCTTGGCTTCCCTTACAGAAAGTAAGATCATGGTGAAGCAAGCATTTTTGCACCTGTGCAACAGAGACCAGTGTAACACAAGGGCGACATGCCAGCGTGTTCACTAGGCAAAATGCTGACAGACCAGTTTGTCTTTGAGGAGATGATGATATGCGGTCTGCCTTCCAGTAACTCCCTGAAATCCCTCCCCCTGCTTATTTTCATTTGTTTAACAGAATCAAAGTAGTAAGGAAAATAACTGCATCCTCCCTCTTCTGTATTGCTGAAGAATTGTGGTATTAGTAAGGATTATTATTTTCTATTTGTGGGGTGCTTTTTAAAAATAAAAAGTGGAGAATGCTGCAGAAAGAAAATCAAAACTCACAAGTGATTCTACTGAAAATGCAGCAAGTCCTTTCTCAGCAGTTGTGGACACAATAAACAGACATTTGAGTAGTGCGTATAACAGCACTATCCATGCAGCATCAAGCCTGGAAAAAGCCATTAAAAAAAAAAAAGAAATGGAATTCTTCAGGTACAAAATGCAAAATTAAGCTTCCAGCATCTTCATAATTAAAACCAGAAGAGGCAATCTGTTCTATTCTTTGCTTTGCCCATTTACCACTATATTCCATGATGGCTTGAGTTATGACTGATAAATAAATAAATAAATAATAAATCTTTGAGATATTAAGCTAATCTGAACACCAAAAAAACACTGTGATGCCCCTCTGCATTTGGGTATATATGAGATACGAGATCATAACTGCAATCTTAGAATTGGCTAGATTTCATAGTGAAAAGAAGCAGAAAGCCCTCAAAGTCCATGTTACCCTGATCCAGGGAGAACTTGTCCTGTCACCCAGCCTGCTGGAAGATAGTGGCTACCTAAAGTGGTGGATTCTTCTTCAGCTCAAAGAACTGGACCAATCCCTCCAAGACTGAATGACCACTATGCCTGTCCCTAATGCTTTGGAGAAATGAAATCAAAAAATCCAGAATTCATCTAGGAAATCATTCTCTACTTCTTGTGTGTGTGTGTGTGTTGTTTTGTTTTTGTTTGCAGGCAGCCAGCTGTAGCCCTAAAGCATCAGGCTTTCTCTTAGTCATTGTCTTGATACAGAGCTGGAAGTGTGAAGAGCATGTTGAGGGCAAAGAGGGCTTTTTGTTCTCTTCCACAGCCTGTCAAAGAGAGGAGTGATGAAGAACAAATACAGATTCAGAGACGTTCAGATTGCACTGTGGAAATGACCTCTGCAGCCGTCCACAGCGATAGGCAACACTCACTGATCTTTTCCCAGAGTCATATTAAAGTGTATCCAATTGGATTAAATTCCTACCAATGGCAAGCTTACCACCTACTTACCCTGGTAAATTATTTTAATGTGTAATTACCCTCACTGCATCTTTAAGGTGATTGAATTTTTTAAGCTTTGGTTTCCATCCATTGAACTTGTTATGTCTTTTTCTGCGAGCCTGAAATCTTCACTTGATTTAATTGTTCTTTTACTTCTACTACATATGTAACCCCTTCTTACTATCGTAAGTACTACTGGCCACTAATAATTCCTTATTTTTTTAATCTTCTTTTAAAAGTTATTTATATTTTATGAATTCAGTGTATTTTCATTGCCGGTTATGCCCCTCCTTCTCTATTTAACATATTGATGACTTGTTTAATTATCATTTTTGTGCCTTATTTAGTAGGGCGCTTTCCTCTCCAGGGTGACTTACTTGTGTGCTCATTAAATTGTAGTCTTTGACTACAGTAGACTTAGACTATTCTAAGATTCTGCAATCTTAGAATATCCAGCAGGGTTTCCTTGAGAAGTCTTTTTTTTTTTTTCCATTTAAACTTCCCCTTTTAGCAGTCAGGTATAGAAACAAGTTGCAAATTGTTTTGAAGAACTGTTCAATTTTGTGTTTAACATAATACAGCTAGTGCCAAAATCTGTTTGTACCAAGTGAAGAATACTGAGGTTCCTGTGAGGTTTTGGTTCAGTGCTGATGCTGACTTGTGCATCAGAAAACAGTCCAGTATTGATTTATCTCATCATGGATGCAGAAATTTCCATTTTACAAAATCCTTCAGATGTTCCTAAGATTAGATTTTTAGAAAATTCAATCTGTCCATTTTCCTTATGATGTTCAGAAAAGGTCCTCATTTTGGATTTACTGATGATAATGCATTTTTTCCTCATACCTTGTGGGCAGGTCCTAAAAAGCATCCACTCTATTAGAGTTTGTGCTCCATATGTCTGTAACCCATGTTCAGTAGTCACATGTTTTGTTTTGTTATTAGCAAAATAGGCAGGAAAAGTTTATACCACCTTTACGCTAAGCTAAAAATTCCAAATTAATGGGCTTCATTTGGAATTTTAAAATGATCTTAAAAATACTATGGACCTGTTATTTCTCTTTGACATACTAATTATATTAAAGTTCTCTTTGCCTGTCATACTTCTATATCTGCAACTGCCATATAATTCGGAGAAGTCAACCTCACAATCTTTATTGCACGAGGAAACTGACAGTGTTAATGTGTTTTTTCATTCTCGCACTTGCATTCTAAAATAAAAGTAGCAATGAATATTGATCAACCTTTTATTACCTAGTACATCAAACATTATACTGAGGCCACTTCTGTTAAAAAATGGCAATACTTGAAAATATTTTTAGATACTTCACAGAATCACAGAATGGTCGAGGTTGGAAGGCACCTCTAGAGATCATCTAGTCCAACCCCCCTGCTCCAGCAGGGACACCCAGAGCACGGGGCACAGGGTGGCATCCAGGCGGGTTTGGAAGATCTCCAGAGAAGGAGACTCCACAGCCTCTCTGGGCAGCCTGTGCCAGGGCTCTGTCACCCTCACAGTCAAGAAGTTCTTCCTTATATGGAGGTGGATCTTCCTGTGTTTCAACTTACACCCGTTACCCCTCATCCTGTCACTGGCCACCACCAAGAACAGCCTGGCCCCATCCTCCCTACAATCATCCCTCAAGTACTTGAACATGTTGATCAAATCTCCTCTCAGCCTTCTCTTCTCCAGACTAAACAGCCCCAGCTCGCTTAGTCTTTCCTCATATGATAGATGCTCCAGTCCCTTAATCATCTTCATTGCTCTCTGCTAGACCCTCTCTAGAAGCTCCATGTCCCTCCTGTCCTGGGGAGGCCAGAACTGCCCCCAATACTCCAGGTGCAGCCTCACCGGAGCTGAGCAGAGGGGCAGGATCCCCTCCCTCGACCTGCTGGCAACGCTCCTCCTGATGCAGCCAGGATCCCATTGGCCCTCTTGGCCACGAGGGCACATTGCTGCCTCATGGTTAACCTGTTGTCAACCAGGACTCCCAAATCGCTCTCTGCAGAGCTGCTTTCCAGCAGATCAACCCCTCATCTGTCCTGGTGCCTGGGGTTATTCCTGCCCAGATGCAAGACCCTGCAATTGACCTTGCTGAACCTCATGAGGTTCCTCTCTGCCCAACTCTCCATCCTGTCCAGGTCTCTCTGAGTGGCAGCACAGCCCTCGGGAGTGTCGGCCACTCCTCCCAGTTTGGTGTCACCTGCAAACCTGCTGAGGGGGCGCTCTGTGCCCCCGTCCAAGTCATTGATGAACAAGTTGAAGAGCACCGGGCCCAGTACTGACACCTGCAGGACACCACTGGCCACAGGCCTCCAACCAGACTTGGCCACATTTATCACCACCCTCTGGGCTCTGCCATCCAGCCAATCCTCAATCCACTTCATTGTCCACTTATCCAGTCCACACTTCCTGAGCTTCCCTATGGGGATGTTATGGAAGACTACTTCCTGACTTCTGACTTTCCTGAAACAAAACAATACAAATTTCCAATTTCACACATTACTATATGGTATATATAAAGCTATGTGATGTACAAAAAGAACAAAGGAGGTCTAAGAGCCATTAAGTTCGAAGTAAAAATTATTACAGCAAGTACCTATTTTTAAAAATTAAACTAAGGTAGCCCCTACTTACTCACCAGTACAACCAAGATGGAAGCATTCAAGTCATGACTAATATTTTAACTCCAGGCAAGTTCACTCACATCAAAGGAAAGAAAGTGAATACAGAGCATGTCATAAAGATCCCACTGGAGCAGGGCAAACAGCTCCTTCTTGAAAGCTTCAGGAAATTTCTCTAGACTTTTGACTTTCCAAACTAAGGAGAGGAGAGTGCAAATGACAAATAACCAGAGGTTAAAATAATAACTTAGGAGGTTTGACACCTGTAGTTCCTAGGCTAAAGGATGTCCCAAGTATATTATACTGAAGTATTGCAACGGCAACAGCAGAGCTTGAAGGAACCCACAACACGTTATGGCTTGTTACAACCTGTTCCTGAGGGCACTTTCCTCGGCTGTGAGCAACATGGGTCCAACTCTCTTCAAAAGAAGGAAAGCGCTGAACCCAGATCTCCCACACTGTGGGTGAGGGTTAAGTCATTGGGCTTTAGGGCAAAGAAAGAAGAGCACCTCCCTTTTTGTCCCTGAAGCTTTGTCAGCTTCCTTTATTTTTATTATATGTAATAAAAAAGTAAAAGTGTTATCTGGGGTAAAATGAGCTGTCATTTTGACCCCAAATGAATATAAGACTTACCAAAGATAAGCGTAAAGTCTTGCAGTTGAACAGAACAAACCCAAGCAGCAGGATGGGCAGGGGTCTGAGTGACTGGCCAAAAGCCCTGCGGAAAAGGCCCTGGGAGTCCTGGTAGAGAGCAGCCTGAGGGCAAGCCAGGCGGGGGGATTGTGCCGTGGGCTGCACTCTGCAGACCAAGAGATGTGGTTACACCAGTCTACTCACGTTCATTAAGCCCCATCTGGAAAACTGAATTTTGTTCTGTTCTCCCTACTTCAGAAGAGACACTGAAAAACTGGAGAGGGTTTAGCGAAGGGCCACCAAGATGATTTACAGGATGCAGAACTTGGCAGATGAAGAATGTCTGGAGGAACTGAGTTTGTTCTGTGTGGAGGAGAGAGCTCAGGGAATTATAATTGCAGTCTTCCAACAACTAAAATGTTTTCTAGAGAAGACGGAGATCTCTCATCATACAAATGCAGCGACAGGACAACAAGCAACAGGCACAAGTTGCTTCAGGGGAAATTTCACCTGATTATACGAAAAAAAAAAATGCTATTATGATTAAAATTAAACAAAAGAAGGTTACCCAGAGAAGTGGTGGAACCTTCCTCACTAAATTACTTGTCTTGACAGGGCCCTGGATAACAGAAGTTTGGAGCAGATGACCTCTAGACGTCCCTTCAAACCTAGACTTTTCAATGATTCCATGACCCTCAAGTTTTGTTCTGGCTAGAAAAGACAAAACACACAAAATTCAATGCTATTAGAAATATATCATTTTTAATTAGAACTCCAAATTGAAAAGCAGACTATCCATGTAGTTTTAGTTAGACTTACTCAATGTGTTATCTCCCAATGCACCTTCACGGAGAATTTTAAAACAGTTATAAACTTTGTCAGTAAACACAGTTAAAAACAACTAGCTGATTTTTGATGTCTTGTACATTGTGTCTGTAATAAGGAGGAACTGGTGATGGAGTCAGGCATTTATTTGTTGCTGCGCACAGGGCACAAACCATGTATGCCGCGCACTGTTTCTCTGAACACAACAGGAGGCAGTGGGAGGCGGTTTCTTTACTCTCAGTTCCAAGCAGCACTCTTTATTTTTTTTTCCTCCGGGTCTTGCTGCAAGTGGCCTTCAGGCTGGCAGATTTCATTTTTCCCTTTCTGTGCATTTCTGAAATGCTCCTGCCCCTCACACAGATCCACCCACTAGCAGTAAGATTGATCCCTGTATTTTCAGGACATCAAGAAGTTAGGTAGCTCATGGTAATCCATGACTAGCATACGTCGTGCTCTGGAAAGAATAGGTGAAGACTAGCTACTATTACTAAAAGCAAACAAAAAAAAAAAAACACGGGATTTTTGTTTGTTTGTTTGCTTGCTTCTCTTTGCACAACAGGCCTGATATTACACTAAACAGCTTCTGACTGATGGAGTGCAACTGCAAAATCATGTACTTACATGTTTGTAAACCACTAACCTGATCGTTGCATGACAGTGATTGCAATTTCAGCACTGCGTAAAAATCTCTGTATTCCTAATTAATTGCAAAATAGGCAACTTAAGGATAATCAAAACCAGACTCATCTTCCACTTGTATTATTTCAAGAATAAACTAATTGGAATGACTTTTTGGAATAATTCTATTCACCATTTTGGGCTAGGATTTAGATAAAAACAAAAAGTCATCACTGGGAAATTTTACAGGTAAAAATATGGTGGGAGAGGAAATAAAGAAAATGGCACAGCCATGCTGCATTATAAGCAAATTCCTTTATAATTCATGCCCACCTGATGAAGGTACACTCCACTAATAGCAAATAAGAGTTTATGAATGTTTAGAAGCATATAAAAAAGCAAACTATACAAAAAGTAAGCTATATTTACAAATTTGTAGAATATATTTTCACCTCCAAAAGAAATCTTTGCAGAAACATAGAACATGGGGCAGGAAAGAAGCATTATCATTGCTTTCATCTCCACCCAAGGCAAACCCAAATATTTTGGAAATTACAGCAAGATACCAGTGTGGTAAGCCAGTACTGGAAAAAACATGATATCCAGTCTTATGAGGAATCAATCACTCAGGTCTTAGAGACTGATGACAAAACATGCAAGAAAATGAAAATGTTGGTAGTAGCAATATATTTGGTCATACTTGCTTCAGACACTTCAAAAAGCCAGAGGCATCAAGGATGATGCTCAAGAGAGCATCAAGGATGTTTGTAAACCTGAAAGAAACTGCAGGAACAACCAATACTGCGATCCTGCCTCGTGGTTAGAAACCAAAGAGGCTCAAGGAGATTCGCTTAACAACAAAACAGGGATGGGGAACTTTGATCCCAGTCTCTAGGCACTTACATTGAACAATGTCCAGTGCTAAAGGTTTTTAATCCAGCAAAGATTTAAGAAGAGAATTCAGAGTCGAATTTAGACCACAATTAAAACATTTCACTTGAACAGAGAGGGATGTTACAGATGTGGTGGACTCTCCATTCTCTGAACTCTTTAAGAACAAATCAGGTGTCTTCTAATGAAATTCACTCCAATAAAATGGCCTTCAAGCACTTACAAGGGGATGCTCTATGATCAATGTTAACATTGGTCTGGGTTAGGTCACTGGAAATGATCGGGCTCCTTTTTTCTTAAAGTCTATGAAACATTGACATTGAAACACGCCAAAGTTTACTTTAAGCACAGTTTGTAATTAATTATTTAAAAGTTATTAGGTCATTATTGCCATAGTAAGTGTTATTTTCATGTAAATGACTATTGTTGTAAAAGCATTTTGACCACTGTCCTCGGACACACATATTTAAGGAATTACAATTTTATTGGGATATAGAAAATAGAGAAATTCAATAGCTGATTGGTTCAGTACAAGCTGCAGAGGATCTGATAAAGAGGCTAAAAAGTATTCACATAATTCCCCACTGACATATTGGCCTGAAACCCCAGTTGTTTTTTTAGAGTTAAGAACCTCTAATGTTCTATCATTTTTTAACTATTGGGTATATTATTTTATGAGACTGAGTGAGAATAGAATTTATTATTATCTTTTCATTAAACCCTCACAAACTCATAATACTGAAGGACAACAATGCACATGAATTTTATAACAAAACATATATGTTTATTGCTTTCCAATTTCCTCAGCACTTGACAAACTACTTGATAACCATTGAATTTTCATTACTTTCATTGATTTGATCAACTCCTCTTAGTTCAGCACATGAATAAGGGGAAGAGTGAAGAGCCAAAATAAAATTCCCAGACAAAACCCTTTATAAAGAACTTCTCCTCATACAAAATCTTCCAGCATAATTATGCTACTATAGTTATGATGGTATAAATTCCCCTGTGGACACTTGTATTATAAAGGCATTCATACAAGATTAAAAAGTGTCCACAAGGCATAATTATACTGCTATAGTCTCTGGTATATTTCCTCATATAGAAACGACCTTTTAAAGTTGAAAAGGGAGGTTATGTGGGAGAAAAAGAAAAAAACAACAACCCTTTTATTTCCTAAAGTAGAAATTTTATGAAGTTTTCTCCTTCTCAGTTAGAACATACAGCACAAGCACGCACAAAAGATCACCAATATGAAAACAAAGGTTCCCCAAATGATTCGCTTTACCGACCTCCTGTCAAAGTATATTGAGTCAAAATGGTATCACAGTAACTCGAGGACATTCACCAAGGCTTGGGGATTTTTTAAAGATCTAGGTCATTTCCCCTTTTAATACTGTTGGTACAATTGATTTGCGGGATGTGTGATCATTGCTTCTGCAAAAACACTACTGCAAGATGCACTTTAGTACTAGACTGTTTTGTACTACTGCGTAAGAATGGATCTGGGGTCTCCATACCATAATGAGAGAGGAAATGACATAATTACAGTAGTTCTCTATATAAAGATGAAAATAATAGGTCTGATCTTAGCCTAGTTCCTTCGCTTTGTAGCTATGGGTTTAGAAAGTATAACTAGTATGACTTCCAGTTCTCAGAGCTTGTTTAAACTTACAAAAAAGCTAAAAATATGTCTATACAGGAGTTAGTGATTGAGGTATCCCATCATAATTCTTTTCAGAAAGGTTTACATAAAGGGTTAAAAAAAAGTCTGCTACAATAAACTAATTTTAACTCTGCATTTCCCTCAGGTTCTCATTATGAAAGAAAACTAAGGTTGTCTACACGACTTCAACTGCATATTTTCTTTCTTAATATAGTTCATTTTATTGAAGTGCAGTATTTTCATTACCTTTTCTAGGTTTCAGTGATTTTTTGCACAGCTAATGCATTTCTAAAATGTTTTAATAAAAATATTCTAATATGTTCATTCAGATTTTTACAGAGCTTCTTGCCAGGACATTTTCCTGGATTTCTTTAAAGTTTTTAATTTTTAAACATGTCACACGAGCTCTGAGAAAGAATCACACAGATATGTTTTTAGTAATCACAATATCCACGGTGAAGAAGTTACACCGCTTTTCAGCATCTTTGTACCATCATAATACCACAAATGGTCAAAAGCAAAGAAGCTTATTAATTTAGAGCTGACTGTTAGATCAGAAATATACATTATATAGGAGGACTAGAACCTTCATATAATGAGGACTTCCTTATATAATGAGGTCCTTCTTGTGAGTCCCAACTAGAGCGAGGCAGATTTCGATGAAGGAAGTGGTGACACTGTGAAACAGCTGAAAGCTTCAGGATCGGTTACCCTGTTGCCTGTTCAGAAAATGAGCCTTGGGAATTCAAGTCGCTGTGGTATCGAGTGTGGTCACCTGCACACAGGAGACCTGCGTCCAGCTCCCCCTCTGCCACCCACGTCCAGGCCAACGTCCAACGTCTTCTGCCCCACGGCAGCACAGCCTGATCACAGAGCTCGTGATTCACATCATTAGTGCCATCAACGTTCAACTGCCTTTTAAAAATACTGCAAGTTCTCGCTAAGTGAGAGTGGGAGCATCCTGCCTGCAACAGGCTGAGGGCTTCACACTCACCTGAGCTCTGCGATGTTGCAATGGGCGGCCTTACGGCTGTTGATCTCACCTTGGCTACTGCATATATAGTCACCATTAGTTACAAATACAAGGTTAATGAGTTTTCTTGATTCCAAGCAAGACTTCCCTAATTCTAGCCTTTGCATAAAAGTTTAGTTTTAGTTATATGGTGAATAAGAAGCATCTGTATTGTTAGTTTCTAAGAAGATTCCATCAAGGCTAATTAAAACCACAAATTTCTTACAGAAGCCATTAAAAATAATTTCCCTGAAACAACGGACCCTTCTCTAAAGCTACAGAACATCCATCTTACACCCAAAGATAAAATAAGGTCAAGAGAATGCATTTTGCATGTATATACATCAGATGGGTCGTCCTTGCTTGTAGCACAAGACAAATGCTACGACTGAGAGGGGGGAACCTGCTCCTCCATCATCTCTCAGTGCTTTAGTAAGTAAACTTTTAATAAAGCTTCACGGCAACTGAAAGCACCAACCTTAACAATGTGCTGGGGTGCAAACCCATGCTCCAGTTTAGCTTGCTACAAGGTCTGTGCGCTTCAGAGAGGAGCCACATGCCTGCTTCCTCCCACCGCATCTCCTCTGAGGGCTACAGCTCTCCCTTCAGCATAAGTGAGCTCCAATGCAAAGTTGTCCTGCTCAAAAATTTCCAAAGATCTCCTGGTCTTTTAGCTGGTCTCCCAAATCTGGTCATGCTGCAGTGCGCAAGCCTCCAGAACGGCTTATCCCAAGAATGTAACCTTAATACAGTTCTTCTTAGAACAAATTTCTGGAGATAGAGATTCCAGGAAGCCTCCTATACTTCAGTAGCTATATATAGAAATATACACTGAAAATCCATGTAATTAATAGAGATGTCCTTTAAATTCTCTACACCAGAGCTCAAATTTGCCCTCAGAGCTGTGAACAACACCTTCATGTTTGGTAAATAGTGGCAGCTGTGTCCTAACTGTACATAGACAGACTTGAAAATACTGTGTTCTTACTACAGCAGAAGACACTGCTGGGCAAACGGTTCTTCTGCAAATGACAGACCAGAAAAAAAGAGCAGCAAAACCTTAGTGTTCTCTGCCATAGGAATAATTTAGTTTTATGTACTGGTAATATCATCAAATTAACCGGTCATGTTATAAGGACTGTAATTTACAGATACATAGTCCATCAGCAACAACACAGGTTTTAAAAACCTATGAATCGTTTTGGGAATTTTAGAGAGATTGACAGTATCTCCGTTTTGCAACGCCAACTTTCTGAACACTTTGCATTTGTCATGGAAGGTATGATAGTGTTGGCAAAAGCTCCCAGCTAGCACTGGTCCCTGTTGTGAAAACCACTGCCTACACAAAGAACTCGAGATGGTCTCACCATCTCCGAATTTCAGACAGTTGCTGTATTGGAGACCTATTCCTACCTGGGACAAAACACAGTGGATCACAGAATCCTGCAGCACATACAAAAACAAGCTCTTCGCAATTTTGCAGGCTGTGCACACGGACACATTCTGTCACTTTTCAGTAACTCAGGCTTATATTATCGTACGGACTTTCAATAAGATGAGACAGTCACAGTATTTAAACCTTTAAACAATCTAGGCTGCAAATCTGCCAGCCTCCTGTTCCTCAGAATGTTTCACCTCGGCTAAAAACTACCAGTTCTCCGGGATAAGAGCACTGAGGCCCACGGCTGGCTGTAATGCATTCCACCAGACAGCCTTTATGAATATTTTAGCTGAACTTTCTTCTGTCCTTGTTGTTCCTGCCAACCACATGCAGAACAGTTTAGAGACAATAGCAATTCCCCTGGGTTTTATATGCAGCACTATTCAATACCCAACAACAAAAAATCCTCCCTCTAAACTCAGTTTCATCTCATATTTTCCTTCATCCTAATCTACAATTAATAGCAAGAACTTGTGCTGGTAGCTGAGGAACTAGCTGAAATTGCCACATTCAATTAGTTCAGCAGAAGCAGCACACTGGAAATAGGGCTTCATTCACTTTAATTCACTAGTTGGTTGCCATAAATACTTTTCTGTAAAACATGGAATTTTGAATACTCCACAGACATTATTTCTCTTTCATGAAGATATTTGTTTACTTTGGCAGTGATTCTCTTGGGAGAAACTCTAATGACTTCCACTACCAAAAAACCCCCAAACAAAAAAGAAACAGAAACAGCCACTAGCGAGCAAGAAAATATTAGTCTAATGTGCTGGTTAAACTCCAGGGCAAAAAGGGAGAAAAAAACAGTCAATCACTGGCTTACATTCTTCTAACCAGAACACAAATCCTTGAAGTTTAGCAGGTAGCACGGCCCTCATGATATAAGCAGGCCTTTGAATACGGGACAGAAGGCTGCCCATCTACTGCGAATTTTAAGATTGGGGTCTAGATTTTTAAGGAAAAACCACCATAATGTGGGCATGGGGAGAATAGGATAGAGTAAACTCTGTCAATACAGAGCGCACTCTGTTTTTAATTTTAGTCTGACACAGAATGATCAAACAAAGGTTTCCTTCCCAATTTTGTTATATCTGGATCATTAAGTTTTCTTTTAATGAGAAAAGCATGAGGAAAATATGTAAGCTACTGTGAATCAACAGAATGCTCACTACCGAAAGGAAAAAAACTTGCCTGCCTCCTTCACGGGAATGTATAGAGGTCATTATTCCCACAGTTTAAAAAAATCAAGAATAGAAAAATAATAAATAAAACACACTGATACAAAACTGCAGACCTCTATTTTTTCCTTCTCCTGTGAAATGTAAAACCACATCATCTACTTTGCTATATGAATAGTCTGCAGCCCCGGACCATTTTCCACTTTAGGGGGGAAAAAAGGCCATTAACAAAAACCAACTTTAAGGTTAAGAGGAAGCAGCTCTATCAAAAGTGCAGTTAGTCATGTATTTTTGTTTCCAGTTACAACAATGTGCAGTTCCTGGAATGCACATGCAGGCCCATTTCAAAGCTTAAGCAGAGGAATGAAGCAGATACATGTCACAGACCACAGGACATCAGGCTGTACTTCCCTAAAGCAGCCTGACCATAGGTAAGACATAAATAGATAATGAAGTAAATAGATCTCCTTACAGCCCTTGGGACTAGTTGGGGACAGAGCTACTTAGACAGCCAATTTGGAAAAATGAGCCCGGGAACAAACCAGAGATGAGAATGATGAGAATGGGGAAATGAAGGAGGAAATTAGTAAAGAGAAGAGGGGAAAAAAAAAGGAGGGGGGGGCGGGGGGCAGCAGCTGATATTAAAACCTTGGTTTTCTTGGAGCTTTGAAAACTTAGAAGAGGGGTCACATGGACTGGTAAATCATAGGAAACTTCTCCAAATAATGTGAGCTGTAGAAAGAATCATCTGACTCTGTGCCGAACCACTGCACAACACAAAGGTTTTCGAAGCTGTAGCCATGTTTTACTTGTAACATGCACAGATCTGCCAGAAAAGCAGCTTTTAGTAGTGATGCGAGTACAAAGATAATTTTCATGTTAACATGTTATTTGCAGCCCATATTTAAAATCCCAGTCACTGTGATTTTCCAACTAAGGAATGGGAGGTAAAAAGCAGATTCTGGTAGCGTCACAGTGTTAATTTCTTTTTTATATGTTAGGTTCCTGATACACTGGTATTTCAGTATTAACTTTCATAATGAGGAAGCAGTAAAGCAATTCAGCATTCACGTAAGAGTCTACATACCACAGTTACATTCTTATCAGTTTCATGGTAACAGGCATTTGGTGGTGTCTTAATTAGAAAAATATACAGATTCTGCCCTCAAAAATTTACACTTTCTAAAGAAACTAACCCACAGACTGTTCAGAGACAGACAGCGTCTTGGCACAGTCCTTTCAATCTCTTCTAACTGCTAAAAGGAGTTTTCTGCTCAAGCAATAAATAAATAAATAGTACACCATGCCAGACCAAAATCCTCTCACGCACGACCCTCTCTGCAGCACTGGCAGGTAGCTGGTGTCACTCTCCTTGTTTTATAAAAGAAAAGCCCTGAAGTTGTATGTGGCAGTGCCTGGAAGAGGTGATAACCGCTCAGAACTCACTGCCTTGATGATCCCTTTCATGTCGCCTGCATTCCAGGTCCATCTGCTTTGGAATCATTACCCCGTACTTTATTGCAATTTGTCTGTCTATTTTCTTTTCTATAGCATTGCTGGTTCAATATGGCACAAGGAATTGAGCACACAACACGAATTATGATGATGCAGAACACAAGATGCAAAGAGTCGTTCACTGTCTTTGGATCCCTGACTGAAACCCTGCAGGGCTGTCAGCCCTGGCTCCACCACAGGCCTCCTAGGTCAGGCTGATGCCTGGCACATTTGCTGCAAGAAATACACAGAATCAGGTTCATTAATGGTTGCAGAAAACATGGGGTAGAAACATTCAGCTTTACCTAATTACTGACAGCTCGTTTTGCAACAACTATTTTTTTTTATTATTTTTCATTGTATACGTAGTATATATTACCTACAGTTTGACATTCATTTCTCCTAAGTGTTAGTTATCTAGTCAAGGCTGGTCATTGCATGTGGCTCACCCGCAAACATTAAAATCTGCTTTCCCAACTCACTCAGATTAACTAACGTGCCCTCTCCTTTGGGCTCATGCACATGAGTTTCAATTCAATAAACACCAGGGAATATGCGGTCAAAGTACCCCCTTGTTCCATAGGTTCAGGAAAGACAAATCTAAGAAGTTCCTGAATTGCAAATGGTGATAAATTTGGCATTTCTTTTCAGATACTCTCTGTATTGCTTTCCTGCTTCCCCATCAAAAGGAAAAAAAAAAAGAAAAAAAAAAAAAAAAAAGCTCCTAACATACACCAAGAGCTGAGAACTATAGGGGTCTCCCATCACAGGCTGTGAGGTCTCTTGACTCTGTACAACTGATCTTATTGTTTATCAGAATAGGAAACGGTGAGCATGTGTCACCAGACCAAGAAGCACCAAAGAACACGTGGATCCTACAGTAATCTGTGAGCTTTTCTCGTAATCCAACAGAGGGACAAAGATTAAATTTCTCTCTCTAAAGGTGCCTATATTAGGGTAGATATCAGCCTTCAATAGCACCTGTCTTTTGTGTTTGCAGAGGAAGACTCAAGGTGGATAATTAATTTTTACATGCTTAAAATTAGATGAGATTCATCCCTTGAAAGTTGTTTTAATAAACTTGGAAATTACAGCTGTAATTGTGCTAGGCAGATGCCACAGCAGAGATAAACCCACATGGAAGTCCTGAGTGTTCTTGTACTGGAGCCAATTTGAAAAGACTATCTGGGACGTGAGCAACATAGTAGCTGTTTTGAGGGAAGAATCACTGGAAATGGGCTCAGGTCGGAGGGAAAGGGCAGAGGAGCTGCCCAGTTCAACACCGGCAGCCACACGAGTTCCTGCAGTGCACGGGAGCAGCGGCGGCTGTAGCTGCGCCCGTCACCAGAGGCTGCAGAAGGCAGCCTGGGAAGCGGCTCTCCGAGCGCCCCGGGTGAAGGACAGCCTCTGTTCAGGCCTGCATCTGGGCACCTGGCGCATGACACACGCGCCCAGGGAAGCCAGATGCTACCAGTTCTGCAGCTCGCAAGGGAGGTTTATGAGGACGGCGGCCACGCAGCAGCTGATGGGCTATTTGGGGCACATCAGCATGCGATCATCAGTAGGCCTTGGTCTGCTTTTGAGCACTATCTAGATGGCTACAAAGCAAAGGAACAGAATGGGCTCCAACATAATGAATTGTCCTCAGCAATTAGCCAAAAATACAGCGAAGATAAACATGGAAACTACTCTTCTATGCTGCAAATATACTGCCATGCTAACTACATGGATACACACGCACATGCACGCACACAGGTTTACCCCTAAATCTCATGATCACCGGAGACGGCGCTGGGCCCTGAATCAAACTTTTTTGCACATTCTGAGCACACAACACGCGGACACGGACACGGGAGCCGCAGGACACGCGACCGCCCGCGCCCTCACCGCGGCCCCGCCCCCAGCCGCCTGCGTCAATGCAAATCAGCGGCGCGGCCGCCCCTCCCCGCGCCACCCCCCCTCAGAGCGCAGCCGAGCGACGTCCCCGGGGCCGCGCGGCGGGAGGAACCACCCGTGCGCTGAGGAAGGAGGGCGCGCGGCGGCCACACCGTTTGCTCGCGGTGCTGACAGGCAACGCCGCGCGGCGCCGGCTCGCGCCGTCCCCGCGGCCAGGGCGGTCCTCAAGGGCGCCCAGCCCCACCCCTGCAGCGAGTAGTGGCGCCCGCCGCAGTCGGCCGCGACGCGCGCGGCCATTGCGCAGGAGCGGCGGGGCGGAGCTTGGTCGTGCATTATTCATGAGGGGGCGTGACGCCGTGGCTCATTTCCAAAGGGGGCGGGGACTGTGACGCGGCAGTGACGAACGTTCCGCCGTTCTTAAAGCGGGCGGCGGCCGGCGCCGCGCCGGTAGTGGGGGCGGGGAGGCGGACGCGGTACTGCGCGAGCGGTGACTGCCCCGAGCCGCCGGCCCCCGAGCCGTCCTGCCCAGGCCTGGCCCGGCCCGGCCCGGTTCGGTTGTGTTCGGTTCGAGCCGCCGCCATGGTGGCGGGCGGGAGCCGTGCGGCGCCGCCTGCGCTCATCTAGCGAGGGCCGCCTGTGGGACAGCGAGGCCTGCCCGACCCGGGGGGGAACGGGACGTAAATGACCTTTGGGGAAAAAAACGCTGAAAGGAGCGTTATTTATTGCCGAGAGCCCAGCGGAGATGGCTGCACGCAGCAGAGCTCCATTCTAGGCGGAGCCGGCAGCGTCTGCCCCGGCCTCGCCGCGCACCCGCGGCCTTTGTCCCCTCGACGCTGCGGGGGGACGGCCCCGCGGCCCGGCAGCGCCCTCCGTTCATGGGCGACCAGGGTCGCGAGCCCCCCGGGACGGCGACGGCCGGCCCCAGGCCGCCGTTAGGGGCAGGAGGCGGCGGCTACGCCCGCTCCTTGCCCTGCCTGGCAGCGGCCGCTGCCTCTCCCTCTTCCTCCTCCTCCTGCCCCTTCTCGCCCGCTGTAACCGGTTCCTCCGGCAGCGGCGGCGTGTCCGGTGCGTCGCCGCCGCCGCCCTCCCTGTTCCTGCCGGCGGCCGCTGCTGCGCATCACCCAAACATGCAGGATGAGCTGCTGCTGGGGGTGACACAGCAGCGGGCAGGCGGCGAGAGGCTGGGCAGCAGCCCCGCCGCGGGACACCCCCCTCCCGGCCACCCCTCCTCTGACTTTAAACCCAGTCTCAGCCCCCACCAGGATTTAAACAAGCAGCAACCGCAGCAGCCGCCGCCTCAGCCGAGCCAGAAGAGGAAAGAGTTTAAGCAGCCGCCGCTCAGCAGCCCAGCCCAGCTCGGCAGCAGCCACCCCCTGAATAACCACCACCCCCCAGACTATCATCACCACCCCCCGCAGCAGCAGCAGCAGTTCAGCCACCCCACTGACAAGTACCAGCAGCAGGAGCACAGGCAGCAGCAGCAGCTCCCGCTTCGCAGCGCTCGCCCCCCGGATCCGCCGCCGCCGCCGGGGGACTACGCGCCGCGCCAGCCCCGCGGCACCACCGAACCCGCGGAGCGCGGCGGAGCGGAGCGGATCGTCCCTTCGTGCGCGGCCGGAGCGGCGCCCGCCGACCCCAATGTGGGGGTGGCGGCCGCCGCCGCCTGCGTGAATCCGCCTCCGTCGCCTCCTCGCCTGCAGGCGAGAGCCGCGCTGCCCCCCATGGAGTCCCCCCCGAACAGCCACTTGCTGGGCAGCCCCGGCGCCCTGCTGCCCGGCGGGCTCGGCTCCGGCTTCAGCAGCCTACAGAGCCCGGAGATCCCCAGCCCCCATCACCAGAGCGGGGGCGGCTCCTCCTCGGCGGCTTCCCCTCCTCCTCCGCCGCTGCCCGGCTTCGGCACCCCCTGGTCGGTGCAGACCTCGTCGCCGCCTCCGCAGCAGACGCAGCAGCCTCCGGCCTCCAGCGGCGGCGGCCAGATCAGCGCGATGCCGCCGCCCAGCCCCGAGTCGGAGACCAGCTTCTACCCGGGGATCCCGTCATCGATCAACCCCGCTTTCTTCCAGAGCTTCTCGCCCGTGTCTCCTCACACGCCCTGCGCCGGGCCCTTCAGCAGCCCCTTCTCGGCCGCCGCGCCGCCGCCGCAGATGAATTTACCTCAGCAGCAGCAGCAGCCGCCGCAGCAGCAGCAGCAGAACCGCAGGTCCCCCGTGAGCCCCCAGCTCCAGCACCAACACCAGGCAGCGGCGGCGGCCGCCGCCTTCCTGCAGCAAAGGAACTCCTACAACCACCACCAGGTAACCGGGGCGCCCCGGCCGGCCGAGCGGAGCGGAGCGGAGCGGGCAGGGAGGGAAGCGGCTCCGCGGCGCTCGGGCGGGGC
>VWPW01026693.1:540161-585161 GCA_013389825.1 Crypturellus undulatus
GGAGCGGCCCCCGCACCTGCGCCCGCCCCGCAACGGCCGCGGCTCGCGGACCGCGGCTCCTGCCCCGCGCCGTTGGGGAGGGGGCGCTTCCTCTCTTAGGAAAGCGTAAAATGGTGCATTTTCGTGTTAAAAAAAAATGAGTGTCGGCGTTAAATACCCCCCGCCGCGGGGGCGGCCGCGCCTCGGGGCGATCGCGGAGCGGCGCCCGGGGTTCCCGGGGGTGCTCAGTTGGAGCCCCCAGCAGCAGCGCCGCGCGAGGTGGCCCCGACCCGCCGCCGCGAGAGAGCCCCGCGCTGCGAGGAGGTTCATTAGCCCTCCTGGCACCGAAATGCCCATTGCTGGGAAAAAGCAGGTCCGTGTAAGGCGAACTAGTGCGTCTCTGCCGCATCTCCCTCGGATCGTCCGCTTAGAAAGGCCTGCGTCGCGCAGGCCTCTTCCTAATTTATTTCATTCTGATAGTAAGCTGTCATTTTTAATAAATGCCCAATTTTTTATAAAGCACCTATTTTAATTATTACACAACTATGGCACTGGCGCGGGTGCATAGCCAGCAGGGGCTCCCTGGTTGTCCTTAGCGCTCGTCCGCGCTGCGAAGCAGCTCCAGGCAGCGCTGGCACCAGGCAGGGAATTTTCTCCAGGCTGCAAGTTGCAGGTGAACTCAGACAGTGCCATGACAGCAGTGCGAGCAGCATTAGAGACTTGTGAAGCTCTGGCATTATTAGGTTTGTTTCACAACAGGGTGCCTGCCTCTCCCAAAATTCCTACCCAAGTATTCAAGTTTTACAACATAATTATCTATAATTATATAGAATGGGATGCTTGCCCGATTACTTGACCAAAAATGGCCACTGTGGGTTTTTTGTTTGTTTGCATTGGTGGAGAAGTTATATTTTTATCTTTGTGTTTTCGGAGTTCTGCTTTATCTTACACATAGCATATTGACGTGTTTCAGATTTTTAAGTCATTGGAGTTACAAGCGGAGGATGCTTGCAGCTGAGCTCCAGGGTGTATTGCGCTTTGCCTGTACAGTAGGGCTGAACTTAGAGCCTCCCCCTGCACCGGCTTTGTGTGTTTAAAGGAAAATCATTTCCAAGAGCAGCCAGGCTTTAGAACAGCGAAGTCAAATATTGTTCTTTGCTGTCAGCCAGGCTCAGTGGGTCCACCTCTTGGTAGTACGGCAACCACTATAGGTCACTTTATTTAGTGCAAGTTGTGTTGTAGTAATAAAAACTCTTAATCCTGTAAAATCTTTGCTCTGAAGAGAACGTATGCTTTCAGCTTGGGAAGCATAGTAATAGTGAGCTTGTTAGATACAGAAATACTTCACACTCCTCCTAAATGAGAAAGAAGTCCTCAGAGAGCAACAAAAGAACAGATTCTACCCCTGAAGATTTCTACAGACAGCCTTGTTCATTACTGGTGAAATATTTGAGCAATTGCTCCAGAATAAAGCATTATAATGGGGAAATAGTAAAGTGATTTCTTTGGACAGATTTTCTATACTAACCATTTTGCTGGATTTTTTTTGTTGTTTGTTTTTTCTCATATGTTAATACTGAGACAGTAGTACTCAAAATACTGTCGGGAGAAAAATCTGATATCTGAAGAGTAATTTTCTAAATTTCCTGTCAGCATTCTGTCTTCCTAATTACCAAAAAAAAAAAAAAAAAAAAGTGATGAACCTCCTTGAAAATCCTGGATTTTTTTTTCCAGCGACCTGTCTAAAGCAGTATCATATCAGTTTGATTAAATGTCATCAGCCTTTTCATAAGTTTTTAATGTGGAAGTGTTTTACAGTATAAGTAAAAAAAAGTCCTACTTACTAATAAAATGAAGACCTAAATTTGAGTGAATTTGAAATGGTGAAGATCTAAAAGCAAATGCTCCCTTTTTTTTTTTTTTTTTTAACGGTATGTGGGGGTGTATGAGTCCGTATTGAGTTTTCTTTCCTGACTCAGTAATTAATGTATACATTATTAGCAAAGTCTCATTTATAGAAATCTAAGCGTTGATTTTCTTTTTTTTTTTAACCTAGAAAAAGCAATCACGTATTTTGAAAATAACGTGGATGAATCTTTCTTTTCTAGCCTCTTCTGAAGCAGTCACCCTGGAGCAATCAGAGTAGTGGCTGGAGCACAGGAAATATATCCTGGGGAGGAATGCATGGCAGAGACCATCGCAGAACTGGAAACATGGGAATTCCAGGAACTATGAACCAGATCTCTCCTTTGAAGAAGCCCTTTTCTGGTAATGTCATAGCTCCTCCTAAATTCACTCGCTCAACTCCATCATTGACGCCAAAATCGTGGATTGAAGATAATGTTTTCCGAACTGATAACAACAGTAATACTCTTCTTCCCTTACAGGTAAGGATGTTTGTAATTGGTGTGTTCTTAAAGAAACTTACATAGTATTTTGACTTTATCCACCGTAAAGAAATATTAAGCAGTCAATTCTGTCCCATTGTTAGGTTGGAAAAGTGTATATTTTTATATAAGGCTTTAATCCTAAATTGTAACTAGCTCCAACATTTTCAATGTGTTAATCAACGTACGATTCTTGTAGTTACAGAGAATACTGACTATCATAAAAGATAGGAACTTAGCTGCTGACACAGTGGTAGAGGAGCTAAATATGCTTAATCTAGCAAGTATTTTTCCACTTCCCTAGGAAAGTTTGCATATGCTTCTAAAACCCTTTAAGCTCAGGATTTTGTTGTTCATGTGTCCTTGTTCAGAGGTGTTCTTAAAACTTCTGTAGACAGCTTTGAATTTTTGTCATCTTAGTCTTTTATTAGTATTCTAGTCTGACATTTACACGTTAGTAAGATTTTTTTATTTTCCTCCCCCTTCTCTCTAGCAACTTTTGCATGTTATCTTTTGGCTGGAAGCCCTGTGTTAAACAGGAGGAAGGGTGGCTTAAAGCTTAAGATCTGGGTTAACTCTTCAGTTTTGCCAGTGACTTTAGGCAAGGCACTCAGGCCTCAGGTAACTGTTGCTAAAATGTTTTCTTCCTACTTCAGTCTGTATTTATTTAGCCATATCATTTCTTCGTACCAGATACCTTTTTGATTTGAATCCCCAAGTCAATTACCATTCTATCTATGGTTTTGTTTTAATCCAAAAATCCTAGGCAACTTTTTATTATGAAATAATGTATTTTAAAGTTGATAGCAGATTGTTTCCTGAATTCTGTACGTTCTTTAATTTTCCTTATTCAGTGGCATCTTTTTTTGTCTTGCACCATTTGTGGCAATTTTTTTTATTGCCACAAATGGTATTTTAGCTGCTTTGGTAAGGTTTTATACTGAGTAACTGGGAGTTTGGTTTGCCATGGTTGTCATAGACTCTGAACAGCTGTTTTTGCATCAGTAAGCAAGCCGATCCCAATGTAGCTGTGTCAAGAAAGCTATAATAGTAGCAAAAAGTGCTCTCTAGGACCATTTTTTCAATGTCTTGGCACAAGTGACCATATATCAATTTTATCTCTGTAAGCTCTACAATATTCACGAGGCTAATGGTGATTTCAGGTACACCTGAATTCTCCTGCAAGTATATCCACCAGACCTGAACAGTTACAGGCTTTGGCATATTCTGTGAACACCTTTTCTCTGAAGTAGCCTTGCTAATTGAAATATCATTGAGTAATTTTTGCTTGGGTGAAAAGATGGAGAGAAAAAGATGACATTCTTTATGTATTTGACTTGACCTATTGAAGAAGAGATTACAAATTGCTACTGCTTTGCAGAAAAGGACTCCAGGAACATTTTAAAGTAAACACTGACGCAATGTACAAGCACGTTATACTAAGGACCTGAGTTAAAGATACAAATGTCATCATGCATTGAAGCTGCAGTGATACATACCTTGGAATTCATACACAGCTAGGCACAAGTCTCAAATATACAAACTCATTCAACATGCTTTACAAGGTAGTATGACTACTTGGACCTTAAAAGTTTTCACGGTTGTCACCCAGTGTAGATTAATTTGTTTCCAGATCTATGCCAAATCTTTTGCATTCTAGCTAAAATACTATACAATCTAAGTAATCTCTAATTCACTATTAAGTCGTATACAGTAGGGTAGAAAAAAATCCTTGAAATTCAACCCTATAATAATTACATAAATGCATTTCTTCTCTTTTTTAGTAGTAGTATCATAGAGAAATGGTGAATATACACCATTTTTATTGCTCTGGTACTCACAGACAAGACCAGAGTTATTTGTCTAAAAGTATTTGTGTTGTAGATGTATGTTTAAGTCTTCATTCCATATATACAGCCAAAGTTACAGAACATAGTAAAAATATTCTGATTTAAGAACTTGCAGCATTATCTACAGCTATTGTGGAAACACAAGGTGTTTCCTTAAAATATTTTGCTACGCTGAATTTGTTTTTATTTTTCGATTGCCATTCTATTATTAAATGGTTAATTCCTTGTGATTGCTAAATAAGAGTCACAGCGAAGAAGTTGAGATAGAGTTTAGAACTCATGCTTCTTTTCATCAGAACTTTTGTTGGCAATTGCAATGCTGTCAAACACGCATCTAGTTAATTCATACTGTGCTTTCTCCTTCCATAAAAGGTTGAGGTATTTAGATTGAGGATTCTTAAAGATACAGTAGCAATTGCAGAAGATATTCAAGAATACTAGTCATTACATTTGTGCAGTTTAAAAGTCTTACTTGAAAGCATTTACCTATATGTAGAAGTTACGTTTTTCTTTCAGGGCTTCCACAGAGTGACCACATCCTAGCGTGTCTGTTGACCATGTATGCACCATTCACAGGCTTGCAGATTTCTTTTCCATGTGATCACAAATTGTTGTTTTAAAATGCGGTAGTTATTTTTTGCGGGATGAGCTAAAGCATCCATCCTCCAGCCTTTAACTGTTTCGAGTTCAGAAAATGAACTGGCTCAAATTTAGAAAGTGGAAACAATACTGTGTCCTCACTGACTAGCTTTCTGCAGATCATTAAAAGTCTGTGAACCAATTTGGAAATTCATGTTTTTTTTTTTTTTTTTTTTAAAAAAAAAGCCCTAATGACATTCAGCACAATCATCTGCCTAACCAGATACTCGAAAACACGTACCTGATACAAACAAGAGACACAGGCATCATGGTCAAATTCAGAGCTTTTCTATCCCTTTACAGCTTTATCCGTGGTGTTTACATTGGTGGCTTGGTCCACAATATAGAACCAACATTAATTCTGATGAAAGTAGTATTGTTTGGTATTAAACTAATATACCAGTGACAATAAATGCCATTGCTGATAACAGAGTAAGTCATTATGTGGATTACTTGAAAGGATGAAAGCAGATTTTATTCCCTACAGTTAAAACTGAAGCATATCCCCTGTGAAGTTGTATTTACAGTGGTCACATTAGTTCCAGTAAAACTGCTTTTGCTTTTATCAGTTATGATGGACATCTTTCAGAGGAATCTTCCAGAGCTCAGGATTTTTTTTTTCTTTTTAAATAAACACACATCATGGCAATACCAATTTAATTGGGAGTAAAGGCAAGCCAATAGTCAAATTTTACTTGTGTGAATATCTCTAAGACTTTTTTCCCCCTTAGGCCTTTAAGATGACAAACTATATTGATTAAAGCCCTTTTACAGACAAAGCTGTATGTATAGGTTTTATCTGTGTTACACTGTTTGTACCCTTGGTAGATGTTTAATTTAAGCAAGTATCACTTTTTACTGGAATCATTAAGGAACAATGAAATCATGGCAGATATTCACACCATCTAACTTAAGAATTTAATACAGGAGCCTATTCTTCTGTCCTTAGAGAGAATCTAAGCTTCTTATTTAGATAATCTAATACTTTAGAAGAACATACCTGTCAGAAATGGCCATCCACAGTCCCTAATATTCGAGCTTGGCACTTAAATTACACATCAAGAAATCAGACAAGCTGTATATTGTACTCTTTTATTCCATGATCTAAAGTAATGAATAAATAAATAGCATATAGCAAAAAGATAAAAATATATTTCTAATCCTAGATACAGATTTCTCCATTCGTTTCCAAAAAACTTGCTTCAGGCATTTCCATGACCAAAACAAATTGTGGAAGTCGTTGTATATATTCATGTTTTTTCATTAACATTCTTTGGATGGAGAAAATAATTAAACTTTTCTAATATATTCTTAAATTGCAGTGACTGCTAAGCCTATTTGAATTTTGATTGCAAGTTTAATGTTTCATATTATCTTGCAAACTAGTATTATTAAAAACTACTGTAACACCTTAACAATATGGTTCAGTGTTTAACTGTATTTTCATTCTAGTGAAACACACTACGTTCTACTAAAATTAATATGAATTTAGTTTCTGGATTTCTATTGAGTTCAGGAAATACATTGCATGTCCGGGTGTTTTTCACCTTGATTTGTCCTTCCTGTTTGTTCAAACAAACAGTACGCATGATGTCTGCCCTTCTAAAAGCTGAGCTTTATTTTTCTGCATTGGAACATAGGCCTCCAGCTGGTGACTTGTACAGAAAGGCACAATCTCTTATAAATGTATTCTTTTTATTTATTTTTGAAATGCACTAAAGCTTCCAATTAAAACAAAACACTTCCAAAATGAAACATGAGTTTTTTAAACCAACACATGTTGTGAAGCAGAATTTTAAGTATTTAAACTGCTGTCATGTTGTTACAGTCACTTCCATTCAGAGAATTTTGGATTCTCAAGATACCACTTTAAAAGCAGTTTAATAAACGTGTCTTTAAATATTTTAAATGATTAATCTTGCTCATAAACATACTACACAAGACTGGAAGGAGAGTAAGTTGCTGAAGTTAGGTTCTTAATGCCATATTTAGATACCTAAATAGGTGGCCTGTTTTTTTCCAGAAGTGCTGGGTGCTTGGCAGCTAAACTTGAAGATTGGAAGTATCTAGTTGCTAAGTGTTCCTAGTCATGAGATTTTTTAGTTGCCCAAACACTGAGTTATAAGCTAGGCTTTCCAGTTCATTTTACTAATACAGTACCTGCAACAGAGAAATGTCTTCAGGTTGTCTAATGTAGATTATGTGAGACTGATTATATATGATTAAAGCAATGAATTGGCTGAAAATTGGGGGGCGTGTCTCACAATACAAACGTTTCAATGACTTGCCTTACCTTAAAATATGCTTTGGATGTGCTGCTTGCCCTGTTAACACAAGCGAGGATCAGAGTGAAAAAAAACATGAATAGAATATTTTCAGCCAGGTTGGTAGAGCAACTACATACACCAAGTAGGGTTACCTCCATGCATGTTGCTTGTGCAGCATGCATTTTTCTCTAAAGTTAAAATGAATGCATTCTCACTTAAGATTTATCAAAAAGGACACTTCATCTATGGCCTGATGAATGTGCTTTTAAATGCTCAAACTGTATAGACATTTCTCAATTTCTTGTAGAATGAAGAATTAAAAAAAAAATCTTGAGTAGTAACTTCTCCTTCAAATGTCCAACTTTTTTCATTATTTTGCCTAAGCCATTCACACATAGGCCTTCTAGAGTTGTCTCTTAAGTCAGTCCTGCTAAGCCTTTAATCATCTTCGTAATGTCTCTGGCTTGAGTCCAGGTTATGAATGCATATTCTTAAATTCAAGTACTCCAGTATAGATGCAGGCAAAGCTGTTGAGAGGTGTTTTTCCCTTTTCCTTTTTACACATATACAGCAGGGAAGATATCATCTTAATTTTAATAGTTTTTTGCTGTCAGGATGACTGTCCGCAGTTATCTACCAGATATTACTGTTTATATTTATTCTGATGCCATGTGAAGTAACCAAAGGGTTATCATGTGTCCCTTTATGGCCCTCTTGTTTTTTTATTATAGCCCTTAATTGTAATAAATCTCAAGTTTCTCATTGACTCTAGTTACAACAAGGTGCTTACAATTAAAATATGCATTGTTAACTAAAATAAGAACACCCTGAGGCTTAGATGCTAGTGAGGATGATATTTTAGAATGTATATATTATCTATTGTTAAGATATTACTGCCAACACTGTTAGTGAGTATTGCCTTCAGGTACTTGTCAACTATGAAAACTTTTTGTTAAAACAGCTATTGCATTCTAGTCATTTCAATTCAGATCATTTTGAAGAGGGAAGAAAATTTGTTAACATTTTAGCTTGGGAAATGATGAAAAAATGTTTCTTTAATTGTGCTTTTGAAAGATTTTTGTCAGTTCAGCAAGCTGACAGTTGAAGAGTCTTTCTTGCAGGGAGCAAAAAACATACTGACTGGATGGCAAATAGCTTGCCTGTAAGTCATTTCCAGCACCATTGCCCCTCCTAAACTGGTTTATTTAACAAAACGATGGTGTATTTCTTCAGAATATCAAGGAACATGTAAAGGAGCATGTCTTAAAGATATTTGCATTTGCATAAAGATATTTACTGAATTTAATACAGAAGTTAAAATTCTGATTTACCTCAAGTATTTTTAAAGATTGTCATTTTAAAGCATGTGCCTAAAATTAAAATGTGTTGAGCTGCATAACTATGAATATTATTTTTGAGTATCTGTGGTTAGAGCTTAGCAAAACTGTATATATTATTTAATAGTTCCAACCATACATTTGCTTTATGCATAAATGACCATACAAAAGCTTTAAGAGCAATGATTGCATTGAGATTCTACAGATGGACAAGCAGCATAGCCTTTGCATAAATTATGTGATATATTTAGAAATCCTAAATACATTAATCCAAGAGCAATTATTTATCCAACAGTTATAGTGCTGAGATTGGCTTTTCAGAGAAAGTTGTTCCTCTTTCCATTCAATATACATTATTTAGATTGGGGAGCAGAGGTTAAGTCTTCTGAATTATACTAAATGTAACTTGTATGAAGTTGTAGAAAAAAAAAACGCTGGGCTACTCAATGCTTCTCTGTGTTGTATATTTCTAAAAATACAGACATAAGCTTACTGTCTGTGAGCTTTCTTACAGCTTTAAGTTGTCCTGACAACTATAACCAAGTAATGTTCCCCTGACTCTAGAAAAAGGAAAAACCTCCTTTCACTTTCAGTGATACATTAATATAGTTATGCACTGAGGTAGGTCAAGCAGGATTCAAACATTTCTGCAGTTAAAAAGCAAAGAAAACTTAGTAGAGAAATGCTTGGGAGAAGTTGACCTCATCAGCTCTGGGAGAAACTGTAACGTTTTATTGTGACATTCCACTGAGAAATTGACTTTCTGAGGCACCCACGGTTTTTGTGAATCTTAACAGAGGATTGATGAGCCACAGAGCTGAGGAAAATGCGAAACATTTTACAAGAATTCACCCTTGACAAAAGAGGCTTTTTGGAGTCAAGATGATACAAGAGTTACTCTACATGATGTATTGGTCTCTTTGTAATACCCATTAGCTTTAGTCTCATTATTTCAGAGAGCAGTTCTTGGACATCAAAACCATCATGTTCAGTGGTAGCACTTCCCATGCTTGTCCCAAGATGAAGAGAAGAAGAGAATGACAGTTACTTGAGTTGATCATGCTTTGATGGATCTGCCCCATTTTAGAGCATTAGGGGTTTATTCCTTCAAAGAACGTACAGAAAATCTTTGCTTGTGTGGCCTACATTACTGAAGTATTTTCAAGTTCTTCCTTTGAAAGGCGAGCAAGGTTTTTATTCACATAAACTATATCTGTGCTCTTTAAAGATACTGTGTACGTATTTAGGGAGCAGAGAGCAATGCTTCACGTTTACATGGCTTACTTGCACAAAGGTTTAGAAGTGAACCTTCTACCCAAAAAAACACTCACTCCTTTGGAGCCTGCATAATTTCAGACAACTTTGTTATTCATTATGTTTTTGATAGTTCCGTGTGAACTGGAATAAACATTAAAAGTTCTAATGTTACTTGGACTTGTGAGTGAAGAGTACAAATTTGGGTGGTTGGATGGCAGAATACAATTCCCTGCTTTTTTCAGTCCTGCTTTGTTTTAGTGTATTCACAGCATTTTTATATTGTATAGTACACGTCTGTTATGTCTTTTCACTGCCAGAACTGAAGTAATAGTTCAGAGAAGTAACACTTTTTCAACTTTATAGATATGAACTGCTAACTGTAAAGAGGAGGATAGGAAGAGTTCATTCTTCTTTCAGCAACACAAGATCTTTCTGCACAAGAAGACATCCTTCTATTGCAAAATAGAAGGATGTAAGAGTGAAGTTATGAGTTTTGCACTATGTTGGTGGGGCAGCTTACAAAGGATACACAAGCATGTATTATATAGTTTACGTTTGCATTTCTGCAGAACGTGACCAAATGAGCTGGATTTTTAGCTACGTTGCCTTTTCTTACCTCTTATGTTCTCCAGAGCAAAGTTAAGGCCAGAATAATGATCCCTTTCCATTTAAGAGGTTCGTTTGTCATCTTAGTAAATATGACTGTAGCAAGGCTAACAATAAAAGTAAGAATGTTAACTAAATGAGTCTGTATAATAAAGATCGGGTGTCACATACACAATTAATTTGACCAGTTTGATCCAATAGTAATTCTTTTCCCCATCAGCTGAAGAGGTAGCAGTTTCACCTTCAGTTTACTCAGCATTAGGTGTGTGTGATTTTTTTTTTTTTTTTTTAAATTAAGAGAGGCTCCTAACTACCAGCAGAATCTGAGACTTCGTTAAAAATTATGAGATAAATTCTGAATACTAAGGGACAGAATTGCCTATCACAGTCAAGTAAGAGATCCAGCTTTGCCGCTGCTCACACCTTTTATAGAAAGCAAATTTGATATGGCAAGCAGGTTCTTCTCTTAGAAGCTGTTAAACCAATCTACAAGGGCATGGAAGCCATTTAGAGGCACTTCAGTTTTGTTTTGCTGCTCCTCAGGACAGCTACATGACTGAATGAAATGAAGTAGTTCCAGAATAGGTAGCTGTGAAGTACAATACTGTTGAAGCCTTGTTGACGCTGAAACCAGGCTGAAGATCAGCTAAAACCGCTTCTGCAGCACCTAGCCTGGGATATGTTAGGATAGAAAGGAAATTTAAGTGCTTTTTTTTTTCTTTGTCCTCCAAGCTTGTCATTTACATTATTTGAAGGTTTGAAATAATAATAAACACAATAGACAATTTATTCCACAGGAAGCAGCTACTTTTTTTTTTTTCCCTGTATGAGATAGAGATAGCTGAAAAGGGGACTTTTCCGTCTTCATCCTAATGTATCAGGTTGACTAAGCTTTCCACGTGATATTTTAGTGAAGTCTTTGTTTCATTATGGATTGTTTTGTAGAGAAGTTCATAAGTCATGGTTTCTGACTCAGAAGAGATCTATTTCAGAGTTTGTTTCCCTTCCAGATCCTAAAGAATACCTGCCTGCCAGGTGATGTAGTTTGAAATTAATCTCTGTCCTGCTGAACTGTCAGGGAAGATCCTGGGGACCGAGAATCAGATCCTTTGTGCATAGTTAGAAAATCCCTTTAAAGGGGATATATAGTCCAGCCAGAAAGCACTGCAGCTGCAGGAGATAGTAGGGGGTAAGGCTGACTGCTTTGAGTTTCTGAAGGTATTCCAGAAAGATCAAAGGTAGTCTTTTTTTTTCCTCTTCCCTCAACTTGAAGAAATTGGAAAATGCCTTAGTTGGGAATAATAATAATAATAAATAAGTTAAAGGATTTATAAATTATTGTAACTTTTATCCATACTTCCAAAAGTTTACCACATGCTGCTAACCCATTAGTAAGCTTTTTATTATTTAAATTTTCCAGCTATAGTTTTCCAGCTTTTAACTACTTAGTGTTGCCCATGTGTAAATAAAGTCTCCATAAGCAGAGGGTCTTGGAGGGATTACCCAGAAAACTGCACAATCTTAACAGGCAGGTCTCAAATGCTCAGCAAGCTGCTTACCCAAGCACCAAGAAAATGGGTTGTCTCCTGTGGGGCGACCACACATCTCTTATTGCTGTTCGCCACCTCACCCACTCAAGCTTCTTCAGGAACCAAAATGAAACTCGTGCAGGCATCTGTGCCCCTCATCAAAAAACCTACTGTTTGGCTCTGCAGTGGATCACTCACACTGATGTGGGCAATTCTTCCGAGGAAGACAGGCAGACACAGGCTATAAAACTGCATATACAGAAAGGCTTTCACAGTGCATCTCCGGTTTTATATTTGGATGCTTTTAAGTTTACTGTTAATAAACTTAGATATATATCGTAAGCTTTTTATCACTGTCCTTCTCCAGTCTCTGCATGTAAAGCCTCTAGAAGGCACCTTTGTCTTCCCATCAAGCTTCCTGTTACAAAGTACATATTTTGTATTCCAGTACTAAGGATTCTGTTCTCTTTTAGGATCGAAATAGAATGTACGACAGTCTGAATATGCACTCTTTGGAAAACTCCCTTATTGACATTATGAGAGCAGAGCATGATCCACTTAAAGGTATGTTATTATGCTAAATAAAGCAAAAAGGCTCACCCATTCTGCATATTTTCATTAGCATTGATTGTTGATTTAGATCTCTAGGTTCATCTTAAAATAGCAAATGAATTATTTTCTCAACCAATATGAAAGGTTATTCTGAATCTGTATGCTATTGAAAATATTTGTTTATAATTGTTTAAAACTTAATGTATTCTCCAGCTTTCTCCAGCCCTCCCTTCCTCTCACCGCTGCTGAAATCCCCAGATAGGTTTATCTGAAATCAACTCATCTACTGCCCCAAGTTCTGCTGCAGTTTGTGAAGACACACTGATACATTAGAGCTAGCCGAAAGGGATTGAGATGGGAACCAAACAACTGCCAACGTTAGTTAGCCAAATAATTTTTTCCATCTTTGCAATGGAAGCTGAAAAGAAAGTTAAGATCACTGAGCAATTCCATCTTTGTCCTTTAAATATTTTTTTCAGACGCTAGAGGATATATTTTGTATAAATTGTCCTAAATGATAATCCAGAAGTGTGCTCTAACATCCTGATTCCTTTTAATTTTTTGTGCTTTATTGAAATTCCTTAGCCACAGAAGTAAGCATACAGCTAAGATTTGTGGTCTTTTAACTCTTGTATTCACTGTGCAGTAACTCATGTTTTTCCATACTTATTCTGTGATAGATTTTTGCCCCTGAACTTGGACAGGAGTCCAAGTCAGTTTATTTGACCTGATTAAATGCTATTTGATTTGTGGTATTAGACTAACCTAGTCTGACTTTAAAATTATCCAAGACTTCAGACTTACTATTCTTGCTATGTAGTAAGTATACCTCAATATTGAAATGATTCAAATAAATTACTCTTATTTTCATATACTTATTTACCCCCCTTTCTAGAGGCCCTTAGATGTAATGTGCATTATAGTAATACATAAAGGTCTCTGTTCTACTGAGAAAATCTTTGCTAGGGTCTGCTTATGGTGCTATCGAGATACGTAGTCAATCAGAAGACCTCTTGTGTTCAGATAATACATAATGATTTATAAAATAATAAGTTTTACAGTGTGAAGTCAAAGATTTTTTTTAATGCTGAAAATGCCTACAAAACATCACTAAATAGGTAACAAAGTTAGCCAGTTAATATTCCACTTTAAAGTGGAAGTTGAAATTAATGTTCTCAAATGTTTTTAAATATAATCTCCAATGTCATAATAGCTACAGAGAATTTAATTTCAGTTTTAACAATCTAGTTAACAATTAACAATTAATTAACAATTTTTTAGTTCACTACTAAATTCATTTTCTGCCCTTTCTGCATGTCTACAAAACAATGCTAAAACAAAGAGATTGAAGTCTAAACAGTTAACTTAATGGTAACTGTTACGAACTAAAAGCATGGTATGTCATCAGACAAAAGGTAACTAATTAGATCATTCATTTTTGAAACCCCTACTGCTTCAGTTTAATATATTCGGGTAGTGATTCATAATTTTAGGTTATCTGAACCAAAACCCTGCCATCAGCAAGGAAATTAAAAGGTAAAGCTGCTGTTAGGCAGGAAATTAGAGAATTCAGATTTTTTATCATGATAGACAATCATTAGCACCTCTCACATTCACAAAAAAAAAAAAATCAGTTCTTGCATTTTTCCTGTGCAGACTAACATGGCAAATGCTAAGGGAACAAAGCAACAACTTCCTGAAGTAATCTCCCTGTTTTCATTTTGCTGTTTTCATTATGCGTAAGAGTTTTCAGAAGCACAGAGAACACAGAAAAGACCCAATTTTATTTTGGTCATTTCATTATAACAGATGGAAAAAATATTTTTCTCAATAATAGTTTTTAGTGAGAAGATGGCAAGACAAAGTTTTAAGACTTTAAAGTTAATTGTTTCCACATATATGAACTTCTGAAAACCTCAGGTTTCATGGTTATGAGTATATGTTTTGGTCTACAGACAATTTTTATAAAACAGTTTCACCATCATATACTTGGAATGAAAATTCCCTAAGTTTTATGTTTGATGAACTAAAACAGATGGAAGCCATAGAATAGAATAGAACAGAATAATTGAGTAGCATGATTTAAATAGGTTGGTAGGATATCATTTCTCTTTGGAAGATACAATTTCAATTGAGAAAGCTACATTATTAACAGTGAGATGAGGGAAATGTTCCTTAGTGGGTTTACTGTCTGAAGACGGAAAAGGTAGAACACATCCTGGAATAGCTTTTTAGTTCCACCCTATCTCTTTTCTACTCAGTCACAATTAACTGGCATTTGTCATTTCTGTAATTTCCTAGCAACATTTTTTTTCCAGAAGCCATCTAACACAAAGTTTATTGTGGTCCCCATGGCATTTTATTTTCATCAAAGCAAATCTGACGTTTACTTAGAAAACCATCTTATTTGCTTGCAGAAAGTGCAGGCTAATTTTATTGATTGTCTTATTTTTGTTAATAGATAACATACTTCATAGTAGCTAAAAATACTCTTTAGTTAGAAAGATATTCTTATGACAAGTTGTTAAATAAGTGTAAGGCACACTAAAACAATGCATCTTTTATATCTGACCACAGCAGTAAAATGAAAGTCCCGGGAATGCTAAACACGTGTTTCAGATTTAGCTGCTTATAATATCTGGACTATGACTAAGCATCTTGTCTCAGGTTCTGCACAATGCAGACCAAACACTGCATGCAGTAGCTCACAGCTTTAGGGTTTGGATTTGAAAATCCATTTTAACAAGGAAGTCCAACTTTGCCACTTTTGCTTTCATGAACTTGAAAAACCTGTGTCAAATATGATTCACTGTAACTTAAGTTTATGCTTGCCAAAACATTGTTTATAGATGCATACTTTTGGCTTTCATTAGTCAAAGTTTAGTCAGCATTACAGACATGATCAGAAGAAAAAATGTTTTTAGCTTTCTGTAAAAATAAAATTAAGAGTTTTTTGTGTGTTGGAATTTGCTGGTTGTAGGAGACATAATTGTATTGAAATTAATTTTTCTATGCCTTTTTCTTAAAATGCATTTTATGATAAGAATAACCCTTTACAATAAAGAGAATATAAACTGAATTTAGTATATATACTAGTTCATTTTTACTATCCTTTTATTAACTCTTAAAGTTTTGAGGCAATTGTTGCAATGTTGGGTGGAAGTGAATCTCACATACCAAGATATTGGCAGTAAAGCTCTTTCTGTAGACACACCTCTTTTGTGCATTTTTTTTCTCATTTCTTCCTCCAACAACAAGTGTCTCCTGAAATCAACATGTAGAAAATTGCTTTCTAGCTATTTCAGAAACAAATGAGTCAATACATAAGGACTATAATGGATAATGTAAAGAGCGTAAAAGGACCAGTTCTCATAGAATGCATGTTAGAATTGAGAAGTAGCTGATTTAGAGGGATTTATTATCCAGAACTGATTTAAATGTATTTCATGTCAGGTGAGAGCATTGATACTGTGCTCAAATTTCAGTTGCTTTCTATTTTCCTAATCAACCCTTTATGCAGCTCCACAAACTAGCTGTAAAATAGTACTGAGCTTGAGTTGGTCATAATCACCTTAGTAGGAACAATAAGAAGAAATATTAAGACTTTATTTACAAGAAAACAGAATCGTATTTTCCTTATGCTTTTTCTGAAATCTGAAGAAAATTAATAGATTTTGCTGAAAACAAAAAAAAATCCTTTTTGTATGTATAGTAATGAAAAACAATGAAAGCAAAACACTATAAAATTTGGCTTACCTGTGGGGAAAAATAACCTGTCTTGCTCTTTCTCATTTTTATTTTCCCTTTCAATTGCTTTCATGAAGCTTTTCAGGTGTTCTGCATCTTGCTTTTCAAAGCAACCGTCTGGAGCATGCTCAGGGAAAGCAGTGGTGACTCAGCAGCCTAGTAGAAAGTATCTCTTTCTTGGGCTGTGGTAAACTGTGCTTTAGAAGAAATTTGTTTCATGTTTTCTGCATTGTAAAAAGCTAAGATTAAAAGCTATACTGTTACATTATAGAGTAATTCAGAATGCACTCGGGAGAGTTTCTGAGGCTGAACAGAAGGAAAGAGAAGCTTAATTTTTTGTCACATCCAAGGTTGTAAAATTACACGTAGAGAAACTTTAAGAGGAAAAATATTTGAGACATTAAAAAAGGTGTTGGGGCAAACGGTAGCATATTGAACATGACAACCTGTGAGTCAGAAACATTTAAAGCAGTTATGGATACTTAAATCATTGACAACGTTTGAATATTGGGATTCTTACATATTATAGGTATGAGTTTACCTGAAAATAGCAGGTGAATAAGCACAATGAAATATAGGTGCTCAAAAGAAGCTTAGAAAATTTTTAGTACGCAGGGCGCACATTAGCTACATGAGATAGCTTTTAGCTTTTGTTACACTTCTGTTAAGTGAGCTACTCAATCCTCTTGTTCTGAATTAGCAGGACTAGTATATAAAGCAGGATTAGCATATAAAACATTAGTATATATTAGCAGGATTAGTATATAAAACTTAGGTGGAAGTTTTTTTTTGTTATTGTACATAATACATTTTGAGTGAGTACGTAGGAACAGTAACATTAATCAGATTTAGACATAGAAGAGGGGACTACATTTAACAGAATTCTTAATTGTATGAGAAATCATCAAACATACCTGCTTCTCATTAGCATTTATTTTGAGTTTAGCCATGGCACATGAAAATTGGTAACGTGCTAAAATCGCTAGACTCAGGATGACACAGAAAAAAAACTATAATACTTTTGATACAGTGTGTCAGTATTAGGCATTGTGTTTATTCCAAATAGCATGGTTCTAATTTTGATGATGTAAAGCTAAATTCTGCAGACAGTCCATGCAGTGATTACTTCTTATTTATCAGAAACTGAATGCGTCCATTATTTCAATGTCAGATATTTTGTAGCTTACTTGTAAGTGATTTTAAAACGACTAAAGTATCATCACAGGTACTAAAATTAGGCAATCTGGGATTCTTGGAATCACTAGAATAAATACTGAATATTGAACTGTTTGAACTGTTCTAGATGATTGACAGGGAAGTAGGATGGGATTTGTGGAGTGGGCAGATCTCAAAATGCATTTTTAAAAGCACTGAACATGATGCAATGAAAGTAGCTGAACAGAAACAAATAAAAGCTAAGTAAACTGCTGTAAGATAATGGAACTCTTATAAGGTGAGTTTAGGTCTCACCAAGGTTTGTATTCATCCGTTTAACAAGAATAGTCTGTTTAAAAATAGAGCATAATGTGAGCTCTATGTGAGACTGACCTTGCACCCCATTCCTCGTGTGTTCTCAATTTTTACATCTCATTAAAGGAACTTGGGACTTCGAGAAACATGGCATTCTGCCTCAACAGATTAATCTGAGGGATAAGAATCTAATTTGACATTATCAAATAGCACTAGTTATATTTTGGAGTAAAAAGAAAGTAAGCAAAACCCACCTATGTCAAAATGTTTTTAAGACTGTAGAGTCCTAGGATGAGAAAAAGTGGACAATATGATTTTTAAGGTCACCAGAATGCAGCAATATAAAGTGGGTATATGTTCATTGAAATAACCATTTGAGTAAGACTCGAGAGAAGCATCAATATAACTATACTTATATTGAATACTGTGTTATTCCCTTTGTTTTGCAACCCCTTGGAACACAAGCTCTGCACTACCAAATCTGTCTTCCTAACGCAGCAAGAGGAGGTGTCTGTGCGTGATAAATAGGTGAGGTTCAGGAGAGGGTCTCGCTGGGCCGGAGCGCTCCTTGGTGCTCCCAGTGCTTTGAGAAGGGCTTCATTTCGGCTTTATTCAACTGCACATTGTGTTACAGATGTAGATTCTGCATGAAGCTAAAGGAAAAAAGGATGGAAGACTGCAAAAACAGAGTTGCAAACCCAGAATATACTAGCTTCTAAAACAGTTTTTTGAACTTGGTGGAGTTGTTTTCTGACAGACTTTCAATCTTACCTTTTTTCCCTTTGGAATATTTATCCTGTGTCTCCCTTCCTAAGTGACAAAAGAAATATTAGACAGGGAAGGTTACTGTCACCACAAACTTTGGGAGCCTCAAGATCAGATAATTATTCCTCACAGTTGCTCTAATTACTTATTCTAGATGCAGTATTCTGTTTTGCAAGAAACCACGCATACTGCTGGGAGTATTTCTGTAGCACTCGATATATTCAGAGTACAATGGTGACAGTAATAATCTTGTAAAATTCTTGTCATCAGGCAAATGAGAATTACTTTTATAGACCTAAGAAAAGAAAGAGAAGAAAAGCAAAGTGACTTGCTAAAGGTCATGTTGAGTAAATCAGTGGCAGCTTCGTGGCTGGAATTCCAGGCTAACTTGTTCCTCATTCTTTTCTGTCTCTGCCAGCATGTGCTGCTGGAAGGGCAGAGTGCTCACAGATTTCAGAGGCATCAGGAGTCTCTGTAAATGCTCAGCATGACAGAAAAATTGGGTTGTCTGGTAAAACTGAACATCCCGAAGATAAGGAATGTAGACAGAGGCACCTGCAAGCATTTTTGCTTAATATTTTGCCCAAACCTGATATAAATACTGACAGATTTAGGGAATACAATGGAGTTCTTTGGGGGTGTCACTCCCCTACCCATATGCAGATGCCATCCTTCTCCTTGACAACTTTCTCCATGCTTTAAAATTCTAAGGCAAATAGATAGAGCTCCTACCTAATCTTCATATATCCTTATTTTATCCAGAGAGTCTCTAGGAAGAGAAATAGCATGTGATTGTAGCAGAATCTTTTTGTTATAATGCTGGGAGTATCAAGCCTGATTTTGTCATATGGCAGAAGGCCAGAATAAAATTTCCTAAGGGATCTCAATCCTACTATTTCAGGATTTCAGAGCAAGGGTTCATAGTGTTAGCTTTTTTTTTTTTTTTTTTTTTTTTTTTTTCTTGGTGGAGAGTTTGCATTCATTTCTCTTAAAGGGGAAGAGCAGAACTAAATGCTATAACAGATTGTCACCAAAAGATTTTTTTTTATTTAACCCCAAAGGAGTTTAACCACAGAACTATTCTTCTAGGAGATGTCCAGTCCTAATGCTAACCACAGAAGTCTCCCAAAACTTAAGGAAGAAGAAAAAGGAAAAGATATACAATGGGAAATGTTAAGACAGCCTTAATATATGGATTGCTGCTTTGGTTTTCTTTTTTCCTGTGTTTGTTTTTAGGAAGGGTTAGCCTTTCTTAAAGATAAATTCTCTGCAATGTCTTACTAGTATTTAAGTAAGTTACATGTATCTGCAAGCCGTCTGCATACAAATCCCTATTTAAATCTGTGTAAGTTCTAAAGACCCATAGCTTCTTGACTGGATTCTTCATTATGTCTCAACAAACATCTAGTTTCCTCCAAAAGATTTAAATGTTTAAGTTACAGTGTTTTTTTTTTCAAATAAGTACAAGGTTTATAAACAAGCAAGTAAGTTTTAATGGCAAGATATATGGAAATGCAGGTTTTTTGCACATTAAGGCACACTTCTTCCAAACACAGCAGCTATTGTAAATTTCTGTCTGGGTCAGCATGCAGTCCTGGTATGGTTTCAGCTTCCTGTAAACAGAAAATGTCTCCTTTACTGAAAAGGAATTTATAGTGAAGTTACTTCAGCTATGTGTTTTAGAAAGATCATTTAACTCTTAGAAATATTATATATCATCAATTTAGTAAATGCAGTATTTGAAACTAATATCAGGCTATGGGGCTTCATGAATTTTTATTCACTAGCTAGGTGTTTTTCTTTAAGAAAGTTTTTCTTTTAAAGTCTGCAAATAAACTAATACTCCAGCTTTGCCAGACTTTCTAAAAATATTATATATACAGTGCATGCATGTGATTGACCAAGATACAATTACAATTTGGTTACAAAATTTTTAATGATTTTATGTTAATTCCTACTAACACGATTCTTGTAACATTGATTCAGTAAATACCCAACTATAAAAATTACCCTCAGTTAAGCAATGTGCATAGTACAGTTATTCACAATCACCATGAAAGAGAAGACTAAAGCAGTCAGCACTATTTCTGGGTGTCATGAAACAAAAAGTGGCTTTATCCTATTGGACTGATCCCAAAGCACATTACAGATCTTATGACCAGAGAATTAAGGTTAAGAAGTCTGTTCCTGTCAGCTTTAACTTGGGTCAAGGGTATTGTTGGTTAATGTGCTTGGAGTTAAATATTAGCTCTTTATTTCCCTTAGGCAAACTGGAAATATAGGATATATTTGAATTGTAAGCTGTACTTTTTTCGTTTTGCATTTTTATTATTATTATTATTATTCTAGCCTAATAACTAAAATCTCTGCATTTGTTTTGGTTTTGTTCTTTTTTTTATTTTTCGTTTAAGGTCGCTTGAGTTACCCACATCCAGGGGCTGACAATCTTCTGATGTTAAATGGTAAGTGCTAATCTTATAACAGTTTCTAATTATCTCTAGCTTAGCTTAGCTCTGAAACATTGGTATAAAATTATACTATTATATTCCGTTATTGAATTACTTGCCTCAAATCTTCAACAGCGATGGGACTGGTGCCATTTTTCAAAGTTGAATAGTAGAGCTAATCTTGCAACAGCCTTTCATTATATCTAGCTTATTTGAAATCTGAAATACTCATAGAGATGTACTGTTCTTTTTGTTCTCAGGCAAGCTAATATTGTCTGCTCTAAACAGCTACTAAAATCTATTATGCTGAAAGAGGAATTAGAAAAAGAAGAGCACCAGAAATATAGGGGTTTATATTTTGTGTATATACATGGTGAATTATACATTTTTTCTATATTATCATGTGAAATAAGATTTTGCTTGTGTGAGTTTTTTGGAACTGGCTTTTTCAAACACATTCTAACTCCAAAATATGCTGAAGTTAGAGTTCATGTTCACGTTCCTCTCCCAGTAGGTCAAACTTCATGAACATCTGCTACTCAGTGAAGGCATGAACTTTAGCCTCTGTTCAAGCCTAAAGAAGGAAGCAGAACTTGGTAATCCATCTAAGTCAATAATAAATCAGGGATTTTGCACACAAATGTTTTTTACATTGGAAAACATTGGAGCTGTAAATCCACAGCTTCACTAGATGTGAAAAAGTGGAAACTGCTGTGTACAAAGCCAGGACATTTCTGTCACTGACTTATAATCAGTGAAGAGTGATGGGTCTAAACCTTACCAGTTTGGATCCAATCTTGAAAAAACATGCAAGCATAATAGTTATTTCATTGCAGATGGATAGTTCTGTGGAGTCTTTTTTTTTTTTTTTTAAATTGCCTTGTCCCTCTACACAGTCGTTTTACATTTGTGCAAATGGATACAAAATGTAAAAGATGTACACTCCCTTGTGTAACATGGAGTATGTGTTTTAAATTTTAAGGGAATTTGACTCTTGCTTTATAAACCACAAAAAGTAAATATTCTACAGTGGACATCTTTGAAGAATCAGGTCTTTTGGTGCCTGATGATTCTTAGTATGGAATGCACTTACTATTGAAATAAAATTTGTGGTTCATCTACGCAGCCCATATTGCTAATTCCTGGTCGGAAATTGCATTGCCCATGGATGTGCTTGATGTTGTGAAACTCAGAGCAGCTACCTTTCTGTATTGAACTGCAGCAATAAGGCCTACAGCTGCAGAGTGAAAAAATGTAGTGAGTGATGATGAATACTTCCAGACTGGCACTTCATAAAATGTATTTGGTGTAGCTGTAACAGCAGATTCCAACAGACATCCTTTTGATACCAGGACCCTGTTCTGCAAGCTGTTTTGTTCAGATGGTACCTGTGCCATGTGGTTATCTACTGGTTTATAAATGGTGTCACCTGTGAGAATATTAAAAATTAAGCACTCTAAGTGATTACCAAATATTTGTGTATTTTATTATTAAAATACAAGAATTTGTATTTTTAAATTTGTTTGCTTTAATGTTCCACATACTGAACTTCTCTTTTATCATATTATATGCTAAAAGCAAGTAGGCACTGTTACACTATCAAATATCTTAAAAATATATAAATCAAGGATTCTTTGCTATTATCAGCGACCTTGAGAGAATACATCTCAGTGTTGTAAATCTATGCTGAAAATTTTTCCATGGAGCTGGAATATGCTCTGGAAAGTATCTTGTTTTGTTATTCATCCTGGTGGAGTTCCCACTGTTTCTTTGGAAGTTGGCAACTAGTGTAATTGCATATAATCTGTGGCCTCCGGTAAATAAGATGAAAACAACTCAAGTATCTAAAAGATAGATGCTGAAATGCATAGCTTTCTGGTATGACCTGTAGAATTTAATTCAGAACCTCCTTGTAGATACCTAAACTCCCTAAAATGTATTGAGAAGACTGAGGTGCCTCATAATGCAGTTCAGCGCAGCCAGGTATGTTCATTAGAACCATGTGAAGCTGGAGGGTCTAAACTGCAGCTGCTTACAGCTAGTAAGCAGAAAACACTAAGGACAGCTTCCGAGAAGCACATCCCGCTGCTGAGATTCTCCGTTACAACCTTTCTCTCTTAGCAAGGTTGAGGGGCTTCCTCATAATGCCTGGTAATGAGAACTAGAGCTTAACACTTACCAGTGGTTGTGGCCTCAAATTTGCTTCTTTGCTGAGGAGAGTCATGCTTACATTTCACAGCATCCCTTTTAAAAGTGCTTTATAGGGAGGAGTAGGCAAGAGGAGAGTGGGAAATACAGAGACCCTTACAGGCTCAGCAAGTTTTCTAAACCCGAAGTAGCACCAGTCCTTCAGAAAAAAAAGCAGCAGCGTTTTGAAGGAACTTCATCCTTGTGCTCTAATACTTAATGCTAGATCATGCATGTTTTAGTAGATAAACTTGTATCTCTGAGTCCCAGAACAGTTTAGTCATGAGCCTAGAATTCCTAGACCTTTTTATGACTAAGCACTTAATAAGTTTAATTTTTTTCTTCAGCCCATTTAGATTCTACTTTTCAGTATTTCAATTAATTTAAATTAAATGAACAAAAGGGGAATGTTTCTTTCATGTGCCACATCCATTGCTGGAAAGTGCTAAGGTTATTGGACTTTAAATCAGTGTGATACTTGCATGTTATCTATTTTTCTTTTTCTAAAATACACTTTTACACTCCGAAATCTTTCAAGACTTTTGATTAATTGCGATAACCAGTTTTACGGAGTAAAGGATACAAAAACACATGTCTGTATAGCGTGTTCTTTGAAGGAATTTGGGAAGGAAGAAGTCTTATTTCTCCTTTTTGTTAGTGTAATACCCAGTAAATAAAGTGCACCTGCAATACCTGGCTTTTCCCAAAGGACTGAAGAAATAAAAGATGTTTTTCTTTCTCCTGCAATTATTTCTTTATCTACACATGTGCACACTAGTTTTATAGAAGCATATATTAAATATACATAAATATAAATGCAAATAAATGTGTATAAGGATATGTGGCCTAAAATGTGTAACACCATATGTACATGTTAATAAATGTACATTTAATAAATACAGAAGAATATTTCTGATTAAATCTAGTACCTTCAGAAAGGAAGGAATCTTGTTGCTCACCTTTTATATACTGAAAGTTGACTGAATATATACTTTATATACTGAAAGTCTGTTTTTCAAGCAGTATCTGGCCTTTACATGTAATATAGAAAGATTAAAGTCCTGCAGTTTCATGAAGGGTATGTTTAACTTTGTATATTTAGTGATTTGGGAAGCAGTCTGATTGATAGCCTGTAACCTGCAAGACAAGCCGCTTGTGCTTACTGTTACAAAAATACCTTGTCTATAACATAACCACTATGATTTTAAAGATGGAGGAAAACTGATCAAGAATGGCACGTTTTTTAAAACATACATTCTGATGTTTTGAATTGTCTCATTGCAGTAATGCCTACAGATTGTCTAAGAACGGAATGAAATTTTTCTAGATGCAAATTGGCAGAAAATCCCTGCACAAAACAGTTTGTAATCCAAAGAAAAGGATAGATACATAGCAAGAGATAGAAATTTACCATACAAGTAAAGTGAATAGTATGACAAAAGTAAATGTGGCTGCTGTCCCTTCTTCTGGCTTCATTCTTTTCCTTACGCAAAGACCTCCTCAAAAAGACACTGATAACTGTGGCCTGTCATTGTGATTTCACTGTATCTGAATGAAATGCTGCAGCAGATAGTCTTTCATTTAGATTGTTCTGCATTCTATTTTTAGCATTTTAATAATGCTTTTGTGTTTCTTCTTAAAATTTTTGCTATTTATTTAAAAATAAGCAAAGAAAAGTAGTTCAAATGTCCTGTAACACAGTATCTCTTGTGGGTATCAGATTGTCTTAGCTACGAAAATTGGAGAAAATAGCTGAACTGTTTTGGTTGGCAAAAATGTGCAGAACTGGAGACAGAGAAACAAATATTAAGCTGCTTGCCAGAAGAGGTTTATTAATATGCAATTGTATATTACTCTTTGAGAGAGAACTTGCTACTGCAGTGGTTATGGATGTGATGCACTTGAATCTCTCCTGATTATTCTAGTTTTACTTGTGAGAGAAAAAAGGGAAACAGAGCGGGTTAGCCAAGGGCTTAGTGACGCTCCTGCTAATGCTGCGTGGGAGTCGATTTGGCTGCGAGTCAGCAGGTTCTCACACGCTGCACGACTGCCGGGGCAGAGCGCGTCTTGAACTGCCTGACCCTGCAGAGAAAACACAGGCTGAAATGAGACGTGAGTGTCCCTTTGCAGCAGCAACTCATATCCTTGGCAAAAGGATACGCTGTATTTTTTGGATTCTGTGTGATTTTGGAAATCTGCATATAGGTGTTTCTCTTTGGTTGGATACCCAAGCCCCTTTTTGAAACCAGGCTTTTCTGTTCTGGCTTTCTTGTAGAAGGTTCTGAAAAGTGTCAAGCAACAGATTGTTCTAATAATAGTGATTCTTTCAGGGGAAATGAAGTAAATTTAAAAGCATGTTCAATGCAAGTTGGACAGGGATGCAGTGAGAGTTGTGTAAGGAACCAAGAGCTTTAAGGAAGTAAATATAAGGAGAGGTTTTTCAGAATTTCGTAAGCCACTGAATTCCTGATAAGAATAAAATAAATGCTATACTAAATAAAAAATTAAAAAAAAAAAAGAAATTGTAAATAGGAAGAAGCAGAATATAAATATTTAATAATATGGAAATGGGACTGTGAATGGTATTTGCAAGCTGCTGAGTTTATGAGGTTGCACGTTAGTCTATGACCCAGAAGAAAGCTGCATTTTAGGACAGATCTGTGCATGCAGTCCCAGCAAAATTATGTAGGACAGAACCCTCTTTGTTTAGGAGCGTTACTATAATATTATGGTTTACAGTAACATTTGCTTTTGGAAAACTATAATGCTGTAATGATTAAAGTAACCTTTCTCAGATACAAAGTTTGAGAAAAAGGAATTCAAGATATCTTAATTAAAAACTGCTTTCAACTTAATGCCCTTCTGTTGGTAATCTGTCTATTTTTAGTATTTTAAGTCTTCACATGGCAGAGCAATCAGTCATCTGCAAGCATGTTCTCTTTAAAAATCTTGCAACACTCAAAAGTTAAGAAAATCTTGGATTTACTTGCAGTCTGTCAGAAATCGTTGCTTTGCCTTTGTGCAGTGTTTTTGATACAATGGTGTTTCTTGTGACTTGTGACCTGATTTTGTTTGCCACCACAAGGAGTCTTTTGTTTCAAACAAAACCTTGCGGTTAATTTTCTGCTAGCTCTTTTCATGAAAAAGGAAGGTCACGGCTTATAGCATTTGTATTGTCACTGCAAAGGACTGAACAAACTGTTCCATGGACCAGGATGTTTCTCTGATTAATTTAACGCTTTCTACATGCTTTTTAAAGTAGTATTTTGCTTTTTTACAGTGTCAGTACCCTGTATGTTATGTAGGTGCTCATACAAGGTTTTAAAGACACTTGTGAAGTTAAATTACAAAGTTACAATTCATGTTTCCATAATTAACATGGAATTAAAATCCAATATAAAGGCACACTGAATATTTTATGTATGGTTTTTAAATTTGTGCAATGTTGCTGTTTCTACAGCATATTCTTTATAGCTGGTGCTATGATCAATTTAGTAGTAAAGTAGGGTATTTTTTAAGTAGGACTTCACTTCTTTAATGCAGTCCCCACTATATATAGGTGGCAAATACTGATACAGATTTTTACTCCTCAGTTACCTGCATAACTTTTTGTGTCATAAGCAGTTTAATATGTGGCGATGATAGCATTGCTTGACATTTTACAACTTGTCCTTTGTTTACATGCAGCGAGGAGTTATGGGCGAAGACGAGGTAATCCACTTCTGTTTGTTACAGTGCAATTAATTTTGATTGGGCTGTTACTGATCATTGTGATTAATTACTCCAGTGGGTTGATTAAAAACTCTCATCTGCATGTTTGCTTAGTTTTGGGATACAGAGGGTGTGAGGGAAGGAGTGATGGGGTCTGATTTCTTTTGGCCATTGATCTCTTTGCATTAAGTTTGTATTACAAATCCTTTAATCAGTTAAAACACTGTAGCACTAATCATAATTCAGTCAATGCTAATAGCTACTGCTTACAGAGTTGTTTCTGTTAATAGTATGCAGTTTGCTAGTTTTTCTGTTTTTTAATTCATCATCTTTTGCTTCTCTCTGTGTGGTAGTGTATAGCATTCAACTAAAATCCTCTCACAGGCTTAGTCAGAAATGCATTAAATACTTCTTCAAAAGAGTAAACCAAGTTTCATAGTACAAGCCAATATACGCTCATTGACCTCAGAAAGCTATGCCGATTTAGCAGTGTGAGACTGTGACCTGTGGTGGTTATACAGGCTGTGTGAAGTAGGCAGGCAGAAAGGTCAAGATCCTCTGATAACTTCAGATACTGAGGTATTCTCAACTCTACACTGCTTCATAAATGGCTGCTTGGTAACCTTTGGAGGAGTGATATCTAGATCATTGTCTAAATGTGTAATAATGCAATTATGTTTTAACACTTCCTGGCAGATTCTACTTAATTCATTATGCTAAATCCTGAAAATTCCATCTTGAAATTAGCAATAAACGTGTATTCCTTGATTATGCGTAATAATTAATTTGTGTGGTGGCTTGTTCTGGAGCAAGAATAAGAACCACTTCATTCAAAACCTTTGTTTTCATGTTTTTATCTATTATTACTGTATGTGCAAATTTCTCTATCTTAATTGTATATTAAAAAAAAAACAAAGTGTTCTTAGAGAACTTGCCTTTTACTTCAGAATTTTTGGGAGGAAATAGCCTAGAAAATTACCTCTCTTCAACTGAGAAACATGGAAAAGGGAAGAGGAGAGAGAAGGAAGTGTTGGGAGTCATGGGTACCGTGTTGCTCTGAATGTGCCAATCCATTTCCTCTGTGTCATCCTAGCCCTCCACGGAGCCACAGGCTTTGGGCAAACTTTTACCCACATCAGAGTAAAACTGCTCTCACTGATACCTCTTCAGAGTGTTTCCTGATGATTTAATATGCAATAAGAATGGAGCCATAGACTCTCTTTCTTAGATTTTGGCATTGGCCATGAAAACAAATCTGTTCAGTCGATTATTCTGGTTTGATTTGTTTGGTTGTTTTTTGTTTTTTTCTTTATATATTTGTGTAGATCAGAAATGGTGATATCTAAGGCATGCTTCTACACAAATATAAATATATAATTTTCTTGGTGAGAAAACACAAGTATAAATTGTGATTTTTGTTTACGCCAATTAAAAAAAACTTGTTAGCATTATAATATTGCAACTAAAGCATTTATAAAAAATGTAAGTCACCTGGTAGTTTGTTTCTCATTCCCTGCAGTAGAAAGCGTTGTAGATGTACAGAGCAAAACTGTGATTTTTTTAAAAGATAGCAGAACTCAATTGTATCCATTTTAGACTTAGGACATTAAGAATAACTCTTACTTTTTAGTGAAAAGTATTCAGGTTACACTGTTGGAGTTTCCTGTGAAATGCCTCCAGTTTGATGGAACGTTGTCCAACTCCAAGCACTTTGCTCTACTCCTGCTTTCTTTCAGACATTTATTCCTTCCCCTGTTTCACTACAGTTCACTACATTCTTCTTCATCATTCTGATCAGTAGCATTTCATCCCTTTTTCTCGAGTGTTTATCCAAATCTTGACACTTGGTATGCAAGTGTAAGATCTTAGTCTTTTTAGCTGAAACCCACACTTAAATTCCTGAGCTGCAGCAGTCTTTCCTTTCTTGAGCTTTCACAGCATCATGTCATCATTTGCTTCTGTTATGTCCAGATAGATCATTTACAGAAACCTTCTTCTCAGCTTCTTGTTTCAACTCTATTAACTCCTCCTTTATGATGACAGCAAAGAGGCTGTCCTTGCTACCTGGTGGCCACATTTTCCAACAAGCATGTTGTCATTTCCAGTGGAAGAAGGAGCCTACTATATTTCTCTACGTTTCGTGCATTTCTCTCTACTTATGCCATAAATGTGGAACACCAAAATAAAATATTGTAGGTAGTCTCTGTGTAACTTTAGTACATGGCAGGGCTCCCGCTTTTATTTTAAAATCCTTTATGACATTTTAGTATGTTTTGCTGATGTCTGTCATTTTCTGTTTTTATTCAGTATTTTTTGACAGACCATTATAGATTCAGCAGCCAAATTAGAGCCAGGGATCATTTCCACCACGTACATCAATATTAGTCATGACATGCTGTCTTTTCCCCACCCTTATCTTAAAACTTGATTCTCAGGTGGTTTTCTCAAAATCTTGGATACTGCCCTCACCTACAGCACATCAGCACTATTTCTAAAGTGCTTTCCAGACAGCATTCCCTGAGAGGGAAGGAAAATTCTAGGTGGGAGGATTGCAGCTATCCAGCTGTCAGGGACCTACTGCTCCTACCGATGAGTTTGCTGTGGGCAAATCTAGGAGAAGTTGTCTGAGGTGGAATTATTTACCCTGTTTTATATTTAAATAAAAAATATTTTTATGTAAATATTTAAATTATTTACCCCAAATGATTTTTGAATTAATACTGATTTTAAAAAGAGTGAGAGAAAGAGAGAGGCAGAAATTGCACTTGAGAATTAGTGGTCATCTGATGTGTTTATTTTGCCCTACAGAAGTAGGTTCGTTTGGGACTTTTTGAAGTAAAAGGCAAACTTCTATATTTGCAACTGTCACTAATGTTGCTGATCTAAAGCAGCAGAGGTTTGAATAACGCGAGACGCATATCCTGGTTTTCAGGATCTGTTTTGGAGTTTTCTAAATTTGTAAAAGCAAAAGCTGAGGTGAGGAGAGGAGATGTATGTGTGCGAGAGAAACGGGACGGATTACTCTATTTTCACCCACGCCCACATCTTAAAAATGTTTTGATAGCTTTGCATTGCATGTCCATTCTGTGGACAGGGTTTATGGTGAGAGTAGCTTTTCTGTCTGGACGTTTCTGTATGGGGTAAGGCAGTCCCTGAGACGCCAGCCTTGCATTGCCTAGCAAAGCAATAGCACCGTTACCTCACCGCAGAGAGCACCGCGAGGCTTCTCCAAAACCGTCGCGTTCAAGAGCAAGGAGCAAGTCTTGGAACTCATTTTGAGGGTTACATTATGCACATCTGTTGCAGTTCTCTTTTGCTTTCTCTAGAAATTAGAGAGAATTAGGTGTTAGTTAATTAGCGTCAAGTCCCTTAGAAGAGAGAAAACCTATTTGTCAGAAACTTTTTATTGTGTATATGGTTTCCACTTCTATTTGATTAAGCAGCTCTTACTATGATCTTTTTGTAAATATTACCCTTTATTTAAATACAGATTATTACTTTCCTAGTGGATGGTGCAGGATAACTACAGTATAAGTTGTATGAAGGATTATGCTTATATTGACAGCAGTTTATAATCTTGAATTTTCTTTCTGGAATTTAATGCTTTTTTGTGTGATTTTATGTTTTTCCTCTAAACTAATGTAAACTTTTCTAATACCTTGATGCTTCTAGACTATTTCCTTATTCACTAAATTTACCTATCTGTGTAGTGTCTCAGAATTGTTCTAACGTTTAGTACTGTTTTTCCTTTTTTAAGGACGTTCCTCGCTCTTCCCGATAGATGACGGTCTGCTGGACGATGGTCACAATGATCAAGTTGGAGTCTTGAATTCGCCTACCTGCTACTCAGCCCACCAGAACGGGGAACGGATTGAGCGCTTCTCTCGGAAAGTGTTTGTCGGAGGCCTCCCACCGGACATCGATGAAGGTGAGCTTCGTGGGAGCCAAGCAACCCAGCTGTGCAGGGCGGGAGAAAGAAACAGTTGGAAAGACAATAATCGAGTAGTGGAAGTAGCCTACCCAGTGACATAGCGTTGTGGTGTAGAAGGCTACAACCACATTTTTATTGAGAGTTGATAGGTATGTTAAGCTTGCTATAATGTCATCCCTTCCTTTAGTTATGCTTTCTTCTGCACCTCCAGATTGCAGAGTTCCATATGAAGCCTTCATGCTCAACCTTCAGTGCTGCGGGAGTGCATAATCCTTTTAGATGCATCTTAGCCCTCCATGCTATCTGCTCTGTGCTCACTTTGTCCTCAATTAAGAGCAAATGACTTTTCATAATTGAACTTCAAATTCTATTTTACTGTTACCTAAACATCTTAGAAGGGGGTTAGGGAGATTAATATTATTTCCATCATAGATAGAGAACTTCAGGCAGAAAAAGGTCAAGTGGCAGAGTACCATGTAATGCACTGAGTACAGAATGTACCCCAGAAGCTCTGTTTATTTTGTGATGCACTTGGAATTACTTTGTACTGTACTGCTGATCTGAAGTAATCATGCTATTTAATACTAGGTTTCTCCTGTACAGATAAGAGCAAATTGCATGTTAGCTTTGTAATGTAGGCAGAAGTCCATTTACAAGGTTCAGTGTAATCTAAGAGCAGCTTGCAAATGCAGAAAGCTGACTGTGGTTAATTATCCCTCAGACGTGGGAAGACTATATTTTGGTTTCATCTTCAACAAAATACTCTCCTGCAATGCTCTTTTTTTTGATATAGCTCAACTTTCTTTTTCTGTTTGCTGTAGCTTCTACTTCAAATATGCTCTGTAGCTTCCAACTGAAACACTAAAAGCAAAAAAAAATTCTTTATCCTAACTGTTCACATGCTGATGGTAGGATGCAAATGAAAGAAATGAACATACGTTTGAGGAGTTGTGCTTGTAGGTTTGAGGGTTGTTTTATTTTTCCTCCTGTCTGAGGGCTTTATAAGCGGTGATAGGAAGGAGCAGCGGGAATAGGAAGACAGCACCAAGCTGTGCATGGGGCATGGTGGGTCTTGCAGCAGTCCCGACCTTCATGGTTATGGCAGAACCATCTCTAAAATAGGCAACGTGAGTTTTCAAGCTTGATCGGTGAATGGGGTGTGCTGAAAAATGCAAGCATGCTAATTGTGAAGTACCATACCATTCGACCCCCTGTCTTGAGCTGTGCATATCCTTCTGAAATACTCCATTGTACAATAAAAGACAAAATTTGCTTACGTAACTGGACATATACTGCATAAATAAGCCTTGGAAAATGTATCTCTTTTTTTTTTAAAGTTCATAAAAATTGCAGAATGTTCTGGAAATGATGCCATTTTACAGATAAAAGAAACAAAGGTCCTTGATATTACTCTTTTAAGCTATAAATATCAGTTAATTTAATTGCAATTGTTATATCTGTTTTTAGATGAAATTACTGCTAGCTTCAGAAGGTTCGGACCACTGGTAGTTGACTGGCCTCACAAAGCAGAAAGCAAGTCCTACTTTCCACCTAAAGGTAAAGAAGTTTGAAGGTTTTGGCCTGTCTCTAAATGTAAATCAGAATCTGGGAGACTTGTAAATCAGAATCTGAAAGACTCATATTTTTCCAAAAGGTGTAATTTATAATCTCTACAAAGAGTTAATTCAGCAGTTTCTGCGTGGGTTCAGGCAAGGCTCTATCTACCATCCGAGACGATTGTTTTAGTCTTGTTTATTACCTCATTGCTGTACTTCTGAAGAGTTTTGTATATTCTGATTTCCTGAATACCAGATCAGTGATGAATAAGCATTTATACAGTGTCATTTATAAGTGTCATTAATTTAAAGGTCTTTATTTGCATTTTTATCCAATTTCTAAAATTAAAATTGTCAGCTTTCAAAGAGTAAATCTTAGAGACAAATTTTCATACAAAGTCATAGTCAGAATTCTCAAGTTTGAATTGTAATAACATGTATGGCAAACATGGTTAAACTTGATATGTCGCCACAGATTAAGATATAAATTGTGCAAGGAATGGGAAAAATGCAACTCACTTCTGAAATTCAATGTTTTATTATATCCTTAATAGATTTGGAACTTACACATATGCATTTAATGGATACTCCATTGCTTGAAATATTCATACCAGATTTTGAAAACACTTGCTTTTACAAAAAACAAAGTAGTAGAAGATATACAAAAACATTTGATCAAAATATCAACTTCAGGTTCATTTCACTTAGATGCTATGAACCAGAAGCACTAATCCTTGCTTCTGTAAACAGGTTAATTATTGTTTTTAATTATTTCTATCACTGCAATTTGAATAATACTCAAAACCTAGTTTAAGCATCAGATGAACCATATTGTATAATTAAATAATATAAATGATTCATCATATCTCGGTACATGTGCACTTTTGTATTGGAATGCATTAACTAAATGGAAAAATCTCTTCCAAATTTTAAGACAATGTGGAGATTATTTGATGTGTAGAAAATACAGCAATTCATCCCTTTGTCTGAAGAGACAAAAGTAAGCACAGTGGCTTTCTGAACTGATTGTTCACTTGGTTATCTGACTGTGTATCCTGGCAAAAAGACAGAAATATTATCACAAATGACCCTCTAAAGAATGGGAAAAGGAATTAAAAGACTTCGAATATTATTTTGGGATACTATGGGGAAATTCTAAGGAAAATGAAGAGACGAGCTTTATTTTTGGTCAGTCTTATACACAGAGCTACTGTTGGAGTTATCTTCAGTTACCGTAGAGAGGGTATCTACATTCGCAAAGTACCAAGAAAAACTCCCGAGGAGCTCTGAGGAAGACACAACTTGCAAAGTCTGTGTTGAAGATAAAAATGCAGGAAGATCTAAAGGGAGTCAGTTCTGGCATTAAATTCCAAGGATTTCCATTAGTCCTGTCTTAGATTCTGCACATCTTAAGGATATGTTTCCAGACTTCTTTTAATTAAGTGAAGCTTTTTCCTGTAGTTGGAATACTGATAATTCCCAGCGTAAAATATCCAGTGCTTTTTTTTTTAAGTGTTTACACAGACTTTCTTAAAAGCAGAAGATAAAGACAGAACTTTCCTCTATTGATCTAATTAACTCAAGAAACACTTAGATGCTAAGCATTAATTTTGATGCATGTGGTCAACTGATCTGTATTTGATATTTAATGATTCTTATTGTTTTCCACTCTTCTAACTTCTGATTTTTTTTTTACAATATTGTTTTGTTAGGTGGCAGTAACCAAATACTTAAAATATATTGTAGATTTATCTGTGTAGATAAGTACAAACATGGTTTACTATTAACTGTTGAATACCCATGTTCATATTTGCTTCTTTCAGTGCAGCGGAAATGGCCTATGATTATTTTGTAGTAGAATTTCATGGAGATCTGTGACTTAATAGTTTAAGTAGTAGTAGGATTCACTTGTGCACACAAGAAACTATATATGTACTTACTAAGCTAACCAGAAGCACTCAAGTTAGGCTTTGAGACTGATCAATAATTAGCAACAAGGAGTTCATTTTTTAACTATATTTGTAGTGTCTTATTAATCTGCATGAAGTTAATTCTGTGTGTGTATTTTTGTTTGTTCAAATTTGCTAGAGCTTTGGCACAGTCCAACTTTCCAAGCCTCAGAGCTCTCCAGTTCTGGGCTGGCTCATGCAGGAGCCTCTGTTTGGTGACGAGCTGCCCTGGCCTCTCTGTTAGCCCCTTGTTCAGTTTTCCAGGCTGTGCCTCCTTTGAGGCGCCCTGCGTACAGCAAGTCCTGAGGGAAAGCCAAGTTCGCAAGAAGTATTTCCTTGCTTGAAAGAATGCAAAAAGTGTCCTGATCCTTCAAGGCTGCTGCCTCCTGAGAAAACACAACTGTTCTTCCCTAAGCAATTACATTTTACATCAGTTCATCACAAAATTAGGCCCAGAGAAAAAGGAGATTTTAAAACTTCAAACTAGACTTGCAAGGAAACTCCACTTTGAAGCAGGCGAATTAAATCTGTTAAAGTTGAAGTACAAAGTCCCTAAGTGATCTGCTAACTGTAATGGGGAATTCCTTCCTTTTTATCTTGTCACTGTTTACCATAACTCCTGTTATGACTTAGTTGGCAAATAAATTTATTTATGAAACAACACACATGTTCAAAGCAACTTGCTGAAGTGAGGACTCTGTTCTCATAAAAATTAAAACTCAGAGAAATCTCACAGTGAGGATATGCTAGTCCAAAGGAGGCCTTTCTAAATCTGACCAGTTGTTTAGGAATCCTGTCTGGCTGCGGTCAGTGTCAAACAGAAGATAATCCTTCTGAATAAGACAGTATCTCCAGCTTTTCCTACTTACCTTACTATTTCTGTGGTGCTCTATCCTGGCAGTTGCACAGTGGCATATTTTATAGAAATGACTGAAAATAATAGGTTCAAAATGTTCTGTTTGTACTTGAAGAGGCAAAGTCCTAGGTCCATCCAAGTTCTGTTTAACTTGCTCCGGACTTATTTGATGGCCCTGGTGGGCCAGAGCTCTGGATTCAGGCAAGTGACTGTAGGCATCTCCATGTGTGGTTAGTTTCTAAGCTTCCTTTGGTCAGTGGGAACCCCGCCAGTACAGGTAGTGGAGTATTGAGGCTTGTTCTGGTCACCGTAAGATCAGGACATTTGATGTGTTTACTTAAACCTAGTATAGCTAAAAGCCTTGCACAGAACTGGCAGACATGGCATGGTACCTACTGAAGCCCAACACAAATCTGGAACAGCAGCTAATAGAGAAGTGTTAATCCTTGTAAGTTTAATTCTTTTATCTGATGTACTTTCTACTATCATTGCTCCCCCAACAGATTAAAGAGAAAAAATGTTTAATTTCTTGAAGTCTTTGGAAGTTTTCTTTTTCATTAAGAGGTATCAGCTCAGACTAAGGGTGATTATCAACACTGCTATATTTTAGCTTTTCAAGCCAGACCTGCAGAGGAAACAAGGATGCCTTGTAAATTAATGAAAGACTGGAACTGCGTAGCAAAAGCAGAGCCCAACAGTTTGATACTAGATCATACAATAGCTGTCTTCATGTCTTCAGAAGGTGAATAGTAAACCTAAACATCTGACACAAGCCTTCCTACGAGCGCCTAAGAGTTGGTGGGGTGAACCCAGATACTTTACAGATGGTGTAGAGAAAACAGTAATAATGTGTAGTTCTGTTTCTGCTCTCCATGTGTTTATTTCAGGTGTGACATAGTAACCCTAATTATTCTTAATTATTCTGTCATTAATTTCTTATATTTTAATTTTTTATCTTTTGCCAACTTCCATAGTTAAGCATACTAATAGCAACAGGCAGACAGGTGGTAGGTTGTTGCAAAGCAATGACCATGTTTATGTATGGACAGTTACATGAAAGACCCTCCAAAAAACTGTAGAGTAAAAACTGCATTCAGCCCTCACCTTCTTGAGTCAAGGTTTTGCAGTTGCCCCATTCTTTACTGAGTTCATTCAAACAGGAATGTGTGTGTGCCTGGCTTCAGTGAAAGCACAGAGTATGATGGGGGTCTCGCTTACCTCTTCCAGTCCACGCATGCTCAGATGCAGTCAGTCTGTCTTGCATGGATAATATGTTAACTTCAGTTTGCAAAATGAATAAATACATAAAGATATACCTGCTAAAATAAACTTTGAATCTAAATAATGACTGATTTTAATGCATGTAGTTCATCGTTTAAAAACAGCTCAACGATAAAAATGGACTTCACAAGGAAATACTTAAGCTAGAGTTCAGTTTGAAAGATTTCCTACAGAATATTTATGAGAAAAGTAAAAAATAAATAAAAATACAGACTGAAAATACAAACTTTGTCACAGGTCCCTTATAATTATCAGGGACAGAGCTCTCGGATCAGGGATAAGAAATAAGGAAAAGTGACTAAAAGGACAAGTGTAGGTTATACCTGCTGCCATTTCTCTAATGTTCTGTTAACACACTGGTTTTTCAGTGGTGTTCACAGTGAGCAGTGCCACCTTCGCCTTGAGGACTTAGGTGTCTGTTCACAGTCAGACTGCCAGTCGTTAAGCAGTGCCAGAAGATGGATATCATTTCCGAAGGTCACGCTGCCTCTTGCAAGCTCACTGCAAAGCAACCGCTTGAGCGTTTACTTTTTGTTCAATTAATAAAATCTAATTAATGTGAAAATTTCATGTTTATTGTTAGCATCAGAAAGAAACGTGGATTTATGATTCTTCTAAAATCCATTTGAGATTGCAACTATAGTCATAACTATCGGGCACCTGTAAAGTAAAAAGTTTTATATGTATTATTAAACTATAATCTTCAAAATATTCTGCAATGTATGGTTCTTTGTTTGTTGCGCTATTTGTTTCTACTGTAGAATTCAGTAACCATTTTAATTCCTATTTTTGTAATGTTTGAGAGGCTTGCTGGGTCACTTATGTAACAAAGTGCTTTGATCTAATCTTTAGAATTGGGATTAGTTCTTTGTGCCAAGTCGGATTTTCATTGTATAATGTCCATTCCTGGCAATGAATTGTGCTGATTTCCAGTATGTGATAGAGCAGCCAGGTTTGCTTTTATTTGATTATTAATCTCTCTAGGCAAATTCTTTTAGAAAACAGAAATACTTGCTTGGAGCTCTATTGAAATTAATTGATCTTGGCAAAATAGTACATAGGTGAAAAAGATGGATGGCCAACAAATAAACAACTAGTTTGACTTTGTCAAATATTATAACAAACATTTTCTTACAGGGAAAACTGGCAGAGAAGATTGAGAAGAGGTAAGAGGAAAAACAGAAAATGAGTCTTTTTTTTTTTTTTTTCTCAGGTTATGCATTCCTCCTTTTCCAAGAAGAAAGTTCTGTTCAGGCACTGATTGATGCCTGTATTGAAGAAGATGGAAAGCTCTATCTATGTGTTTCCAGTCCCACGATCAAGGACAAGCCAGTAAGTAAACAGTAGATGGCCTGCAGGCTATAGCTGCCATCTGTCTAAAGCTGCATTTGAAATGATGATGATGAAAATAATCAAAAGCAAACTACTGTCGGCAGAGCTCAACATCTGGAATAATTGGATGATTTTAAAATTGTAGTGTTTTGAATTGATAGAATTTAAATAGAGCAGCTAGACATTTTAAGCTAATGGGTTTGTGACTGTTTGACAGTTTAGATAGGCTGATGAACATATGTCTGTAACATGGTAAAACTTAAAGTAGCATACCATTTTCTTCTGCTATTTAATAGGTTCAGATCCGTCCCTGGAACCTAAGTGATAGTGACTTTGTGATGGATGGTTCCCAGCCCCTTGATCCTCGAAAAACGATTTTTGTTGGAGGAGTCCCCAGACCCTTAAGAGCTGGTGAGCATAAGTTGTGGCTATATGTAAGAGAGAAAATTATAGGAAATATGAGCTATGCATGCTGTGGGTGTTTGTGTATATACATACTTACATATATATTATAGCAGATTGTCTTGATAGCAGACTATACACAGTACTATGAAATGCTTTTTTGATGTTTTCTAACAATTTTTCCATGCTGGCTTTGACCACAGATCTCTGTTTTAGAATCTCTCTTTTAGAATCACTGGGAAATGTTTCTAAAGCTGTAGAAAATATTTTCATCTTTTGTTAACAAAACCATAATGTAAATAATGTCACAAGAGTTACATTTTTTAAACAATGATATAAAATACCTGCCATGATATATTAGTGTAGGATATGTTTCTGAAAGATTCTTTAAATATTCCACATAAATAAATTGGAGCACTGAATTGACTAAAAAATGTTACTAGAGGCTTGCCAGAACACTTTTTAAATATATTTTAAATAAAAATGTACTATATAAAGTTGTAAAAGAACACCTAAAACGGATTTTTTTCCCTTATAGTGGAATTGGCAATGATCATGGACCGTCTGTATGGTGGAGTATGTTACGCAGGAATTGACACCGACCCTGAGCTGAAATACCCAAAGGGTGCAGGACGTGTTGCTTTTTCTAATCAGCAGAGCTATATTGCGGCCATTAGCGCTCGGTTCGTTCAACTTCAGCATGGCGATATTGATAAACGAGTAAGTTACATGTAATTACTAATTTTGCAAATATTTGTTACATGCTTTCTCAAGTGAGGGTCCATCTATAAAATAACATTACATTTCGATGGGCTTTGGTGGAAGTTCTTTGAATACATTTCTTTTAATAGTCCTGTAACTCCACTAGCTCCAAGGATTAAATCATGAGTGCCCGTGACCGAAGAACACAGATTCCACAGAGCAGCAGTTTGTTCCTTGGCATATGCTGTGCCATATGCTCTTTCCATCCTGGAGAGTGTGCTCGGGCTTTTGTTGTGTATGAGCAAAGGGCTTGAAAATCTCATTCCTCCTTTATTCTAAGGAAACCAAATTCTGTGATGAATTGCTCTGTGATTGTAGGAAACTGTATTATCTGTTAGTTTCAGAGCTTTTCTATATATTCAGCTCCCAAAATTTCAGCCATAATTGATAGGGCCCAGTGCTTGGGAAAATCAACCAAGCTTGACACCTAAATACGAAATGTCCTATCCTTTCCCTTAGAAAGAGTCTTCTGTGTATTTACCAATGTGCATTGGTAGATTTAGCATTAAAAGAAGCATTGATAGACACTGTTTGCAAAAGGAAAACTAGCTTGATAAGTCTAGTCTAATTCATTACTCATAATTAAAAGTACGAGAGTAGCAAAAAAAACTGACACCAAAATTGTGTTGGTTTCAAGTGTCCCTAGTTTTGATGTTGGGAGCTGCAGAGGTGGTCACTGGTATTAATAGATGTTCCATAAAAAAAAGTGAGCCTTAGAGGAAGAGGTGTTGAGTAAGTAGTTCAAGGTGCAGTGTCCTCTGCAGAACCCAGACGTGGCAAGAGGCAAGCGGCACAGTTACACACATGGGCTGCGGGTATGAGCGAGTGCTCCTGCCTGCACATGGGCAGAGGAAACATCTCCCTCTGAGATATCCATGGCCTAGTGAGCTGAAATCTCCAAACTTATCCTAGCCAGAAGCTGAGTGGACCCGAATGTGGGTAGCGAAGAAGGCATGTTAAGATGCAACAACTGTATTTTGCTGATATATTTCCTTGTTTTGTGTTTGTTTTGCATCAGACTTTGGCTAGTGTTGCTTTGAGGCAGGGACAGTGGCCTTGGTAGCATGGTTGTGTCGAGAGGAGTGAGATTCTTTGTGATCTTGCATTTGAGTATTTGGACAAAATGGAGTCAGGGCCAGAATCCAGAATTTGCACTCCTAAAGAATTGCTCAGATATATTGCTCAGAAGCAGATACAGCTTAGTCTGTTTAAGGTACTATCTGTATTGCATTTTAGCTATAAAGCAACCGAACTTTACAGCAGCAGCGAATGTTTCCCATCCCAACCAGTTCACCATAAAAGCTGAGAGAAATGAACTTAAGCCCTAACTAAAGGGCACTTTTCTCTTGGTCTTCCTCTTCCCATGGAAGTGGAAAGTTATGCAACAGACCTGTATGATAAATTGGCAATTTCAGTGCTGTAAATGCTTGATTCCAGAGAGAAGACATGAGATGTGAATGTGATTTTACATAAATACCTAACTTTTGCAGGGGCAGAAGAGAGGCAGAATTCTACACGTTTGTTCTCTGGCCATTCTTACTGTCTGTCTTTAATTGAACACATTTTCTCTTGTGAATCATATTCAGAATGTCTAGTTTTCCCAGTCACTATCTAGTTTTCTTCTGGTTATAAATTCTCTTCCCTGAGATTGGCTCTTAAAAATCCAGTGTTTCAAGGCATTCTGTGTGGATACAAGGCTTATTGTGGTGTTCTGTTGCCACCCACATAATTAAGTTAATATAATTTTCCTGCAATTTTTTTGATTACTGTTATAAGGATAAAATACAGTAGAAACTCAAATAGGTGAGCATAGGTGAGCAGTGAGCTTGGTGGACCGCTTAATATCTAGTTACTATAAGTTGTCTCAAGTAAGCTAGAGAAATGTCTCATGACTTAGTTATAGTGTAAAATTTACCTTGCAGGGTATTTCTTTAGCCAGTAGAAATTGTCTTAAAATCCGGGGGTTTTTCCTCTACGAAGACATGTTGTTAACAACGGTTAAAACTTTGAATATTGTTGTTATGCATGTAAATCTGAGGCCACTTAAACTGTGTGCCCAAGCCCTGAAGTCTGCAGTGTAGCCAGGCGCTTATGTTCTTATCTGAGAGACTGTAAGAGTTTGTTCTTCCTTTTCACCTATTTATATTTTGTATCTTACATTTATATGTTATATATTTGTGTCATTTACCATGGTATTTCTGTTGTTTTTAAGATAAATAGTACCATACCTTTTGCTGTTTCCTTTAATAAGAAGGATTTTCATAAGAAGGATTTTTTTGCCTCATAATTTTCATTTCCCTTCTCTGAATCTCCTGTAATTTTGCCACAGGATGATTGTATTGACTATATTGCACAGTGTGTTCACAGTGAAGAGCCTATCAAAACAGAACAAAACCCTGTATCTATATTTTTTGTGTAATTTACTGTCCTTGTAAACCTATTCTTGCATCATACTTTTGGACTGCACTTATGTTTAAGTTTTTATCGTGTTGTTATAATGAAGCCCGTACGTTTTTCTTTATCTGATTTACAGCTATGAATGATTAAATCAGATTTTAGGTCTATTTTATCTGGTGTTTTGTGAACCATTCACTAAATTACTTAGGGGAACTGAATTTGCACAGCTTCTATGGATTTGAGCAACTTAAATCATCATCTTTACCACCTGAAGACTTTGCTAGCTTTTCTCCTTTTTCTTTCTAGATCAATAAATAATATTAGAACTGTTTATTCCTTTGGAAGCTAGGTGCAACCTGTTGTGTGACAATTTCGACATTGAATTTAATGCAAAAGAATTCTTATTCCTACAGTTGAGTTCAGCTGGCAATAAAACAATCAAAGGGATTACATTTATTTATGTCTCAAAAATCAAATTTTGATGTCTCCTCTTTCTTCTGTTATTTCATTGGTTGATATTAGAAAGCAACTGCATTCCTGATTTTTTTTTTTTAATGAAAGTAGATGCTTGCCCTTTCTGTATATATTCTTGAAACTAGTGTTTTTGGATGCTTCAGCTTAGAAAATTGAGCAGCAAGTTGACAGCAAGGGACAATCATGAAGACTGGTGTTTCACCACCTACTCCTGTTTTGGTTTGTTTTTTTTTGGATAAAGCTAGTTAGTAAATTTAATTCTTTCTTAATATGCCAAGCACGACAGCGAATACAGTGGGATGTGAAGGCTGATTCTTATATATCTGAGGAGAATTGGGAACCTCTGAAAAACAGTGGAAATCTTTTCCAAAAAATCTCTGCTTAGAAATCTTTCCATCCTTTCTTTTCCCCACCATAAAGTAAAAACAACATTTTAAGCAATTTTCCAACACTGAGCTTTGCTTGCAAAAGAAATAAGAATTCTTAGCAAAAATTGGATGTATGCTTCTGGGGGCTAAGGATCCATGTAGGTTCTTCTTGCCTATAGACATAGTTCAGCAGAAATGGTGCAGGATTTCTGGATGGTGAGCCAGCCTCTGAAATGGCCATGCTTCCTCTATGCAGGGAAAGTTATATAATTGTTTAATATAGGGTACAGAACTGCAGTATTACAGAAAAAGGCAGAGAGACGTTTATGGTAAAAATGATATGTTGCAGATTCCTGGCACATAACCGGAAAAAAAAAAAAAAAAAAAAAAGGTAGATTTCAGGAGGTCTCTCAAAAGAGACCTTAAACCTTGAAATTTTTATTAGCTTTTGTGTTTCTTATTTTTAAAATGCATATGATTCCTGAAACAGTTCATTTGCAAAATGCAGTAAGGCTAAATCCAAATATTTTTAAAAATTTATCTTTAAACCTTATCATGATGGGCTGAGTTTACTAATTTTTCTGTTTATTTGTCAAAGAGTTTTTGGAATTCCTTTTTTTTAAATCACATTCTCTATAATCATGTAAATCATATACTCAGTTTTTAACTCTTCATATGCCTGTATATATATTATACAACTCAGTTACTTGCATTACGTGAAACTTTTTTAATGAACACCTAAACTCCTAGCCGTTTCTGAAAATGTAGAAAAGCCATTTCCAGAAACAGACTTTGGTTCCACGGAGTTAGTTTTGCCTATGTAAAAGCCTTTTTTTCCTTGTTAAATCTTGCAGTGGACTTTCTGAGTCCTATTCCAAAACATTATTTATAATTTGGGGTTTTGTTTTTTTGTGTTTTTTTTTTATCACATACTTGTTGCTATTAATCATAACTCTTAGTATCACAATAACTTAACATGTCACATATACGCTTTATTTTTTCCTTATCTGTTTATTTTATAGCTTCATTCTAGTCCTTTTGATACACATACATTTATTTGCTCCAGTGGCTGGGTGCTTTTTTCAGTAAAGTGTTCTTCATTCTGTTCTATCAAATACCAGGTCTAATCTCTTCATTAAAATGTTGTTTAACCTACCCATGCCAGCAGTCCGGGTCTGCTTCACGGAAAACCTCCATTCCTCAAAGTGTCCATGCAGTAAATTTGAAGTCACCTTGGTGCACCACTGTTCCAAGGCTGGAATTCACGCTGCTTCATGCTCTCAGTAATTTGGAATTGCAAACACTGCATGAGGCAGCTGTTCATTGGAAAGTTTCAGTGTAGCTTGTGGCCAGTCAGGTCACTGTAGTAAAATAATCAGTACAGCTTGCACTCTGTATGCATTGTTGCAAGAAGTGAACTTGATTTCAGCCGTAGATGCTGTTGACGTGGCAAGCGTGACTTTTCCTCCTGAAGCCGAGAGCATGAAGGCTTCTCTGCTGCAAGACATTAGCATAGTTAGGTAGCTTTTTGTTGCTCTGCAAATAGAGAAAATGATATTTTTTCTTGCTATTTCAAACATTCCATGTGAGTGTTGTACATAAGGTCCATGTTTATGGCAGGATTCTTCTCAAGTAATGATATCTCAAAAAGTATAGAAATGAGTTCTTAGTGTAAACTGCAGTAGTGCTTTTCCTACCAGAAGTCAGAAAATACTGTTGCTAAAGGTAAGGAAAATGTGAAAGGCAGCAAAACATTCTTTAATGATGTGTTCAAGTCGTTTTGTAGTTTATTATGAAGTTCTTCCTGTTTGAACACAGTCTGTTATGGTTCAGTTACAAAAAGCCATAATGCAAATTAATGACTGGATTCCTGCCACTTTCCCACTCTGGCAGTCAGATGAGCTCGGGAGGAAGCAGCTATCTGGGTAAGACAGGTGTTTCTCACAGTCTGTAGTTCTGCAAAATGGGCTTTAAAAACCATTTTCAGAAGCAGTACGTTGTGTACACCGTACACAGCTCAAAGATACAGAAAAGGGACAGTAAAAGATTGCCAAGGTTTGTGGACCAAAATTTAACAGACCTTATTTCAAAAATTGGTGTGGATTAACAGGGCAGAAGTGCTAAAAGGTCTATACTCCAGCCTGAAGAAAGTACTTTTAATTAATGCATGTAAATAGTACATGGAGAGACATACCCTTCCTTTAAAAAAATAATGGAGAGTTAATGTCTAACTGATTACATTCTTATGTTTTTAAATATTTTGCTAAGGTATGTATGATTGGAAATCATGTTGAGGTACATTAGGGAACCACTGAGAGTAGTTTTGGGTTTGGAGTTGGTTTGTTTTCTAAAGATAGTTAATAGTGACACTTCCAAGAACATCCTTTCAGAATAAATTAAGTGGAGTTCTAACGTAGCCAGTTGTTATGTATATAGTGTTTGTTGAAAAATATGTGCCTTCAAGTGTTTAGTGCCTCTATGAATAAATTAAAAGCTGATAAATGATAAAAGGTGATATAAACTGATGCATTTTGCTGAAGCAACTTTGATTCTGAGTGCTGGAAGTGCAAGTGTGTGTGTATATATATTTATGTTTTAAAGCAGTTTGAAAGTATAATTCATAAATAGGTTTGTCGTTGAAAGCTAATAGTCAGTTTAAAAGTCTCACTTTCTCCTTCCTGATTAGTTTGTTTTTGTTTGGTCAAGAGAGCAACTGCCAACGTCACTAATGGACCAAAGTTTCATACACATTTCATTAATTTTTTTTTAATGCATTCTATTATTGCATCCTTTTTCTTTTTGGAAAAGCAGAAAAATCCGACCGCAGTCAAATATCTTTAGGCAGGAGGAATGTCCATTCACCAGACCCGTTTCTGCTTCACCCGACAGGTGGAGGTGAAGCCATACGTGCTGGATGACCAGATGTGTGATGAGTGCCAGGGCGCGCGATGCGGTGGGAAGT